>OZ038517.1:27954515-28147015 GCA_964036315.1 Acanthosepion esculentum | reverse complement strand
AGCATCCGGGCCTTTGTCCAAATTTTTATAGAGTAACACATTAAGGGTTTCCTCAAAAATCCTGGCTTCAGGATATTCAACCTGAAAAAAAAAAAAAAAATAAATAAACAATCCTTACATACATCTATATGTTTAATTAAAACAAAAAGCAATTTACTAAGAAAAAAAATGTATAGAAAGTGCTTTAATCGCTAGATCATCCACAGTAAATTTACATCCATGTTTTTACAACATTTCACCTTTCTTGGCAGATCTTCTATTATCACAATGTGGGATATTTACTAACAAAAGTGGAAAAATCATAAACAAAAAGAAAAATAAACCAAATAAAATCAGTTAGACTATATACCCAAAACAGAGAAAGCAATTTACTAGGACGAAAGTGTATAGAAAGTGCTTTGATTGCTAGATCATCCATGATAAATTCATGCCCAGGTTCTTAGAACACTGTAAATGCAATGGTCATACAGTACATAAGCTTACTCAAATTTGTTGTTATACACATCACAAGATATCATTTTATTTTTGAGTGCTGGTCATGGGATTCAGAATGAATTGTTTATCATAAGGAATCTGATCATAATTTTGATTTAAAAAAATACTACTTGAATTAAAAGAGAAAGCAATTTACTAAGCCAAAAGTGTTTTAATTGATAGATCATCCACAGTAAATTTAGGTCCAGGTTTTAAAACATTTCGCCTTTCTTGGCATACCTTCCATTATCATAACATGGGATATTTAATAACAAAAATGATAAAATAAATTTAAAAAAACTTTTAAAAAAAAAACTAAATGAAATCAGCTAGACTATATACCCAAAAGAGACAAAGCAATTTACTAAGCCTAAAGTGTATAGAAAGTGCTTAGATTGCTAGATCACCTATGGTAAATTTATGCCCAGGTTTTTACATTTCACATTTCTTGGCAGATCTTCTATTATCACATTGTGGGATATTTAATAACCAAAGTGATAAAATCATAAACAAAAAAAACAAAAACAAAACTAAATGAAATCAGCGAGACTATATACCCCACCACCAAAAAAAAAATTTAAATTAAATATTTCAGTATCCCCTCTCCTTCATGCACATGTGTAATCTCATCATCACTTTAGTCAATTGAAGTCCTAAAGAACGAAACAAGTCACACAAAAAAAATTCCCACTGTCATAAATTTTCATAAAAATGAACCATTACCAACCATATTTAAGTGTTATCTTTTCTGCTTAACATAAACTAAATTGAAAATACAAAAAAGAATCTTAAATAAAACAAACACAGAAACATATACCACATTGTGAAGCAGGTTAAATGCAAATGAAGATTTCTTTTAGAAAGAAATTCAAAACTTACTTCACTATGAATAGTCGGAATGTGCTAATATTTAGGTGATTGTGTAGAGCAGAATTCTTAAATTAAAGCCTCATGAAAGTTACTCTGAGCATGAAAATTAATTGATAAGGATATTTCTGTATAAAATTATTTAAGGTGATTTAACTGAAATGCTTGAATAAAAAAAAAGGAAATCATTTACATTATTTACATTGTTCGGACAGTTGTCCTCATCTTCGTTGTCATATTCACGACGTTTCAGTCGTTGTATGCTGTGGCTTTCTTCGTGTGATTGAAATTTCAAACTGAACCCTTTATTTCGTCCATCATGGCCCAGTGGATAAAAGGGTTGGTTGAATCCAGTGGCTTGACCCAAGAGTTGTGAGTTCAACACCTTGCTACAGTTGAGGTGAACAAAAACTTGCAGAGTTGGGTTAAAAGGGAGATAACTGATACTGAGACATCAGGAAGAGGCATGGCATGTGGAACTAGAACAATCTACCCCGGTGGACGAAATAGAGTTCAGTTTGAAATTCCGATCATCCAAAGGCGGCCAAAGTGTACAATGGACGAAATGTTGTAAATATGACAACAAAGATAAGTCTGAACGATGCAAGTAGTGTAAATAATTACAATACCTTATCTCAGATAAAAAAAAAATTAAATGAAGTTGTGATTTTTAAAACAATTACAGTAAAATTTAACAAATTCATTTTACATTATTCGGACTATTGTCCTCATCTTTGTCGCCATATTTATTACAATGTTTCGGCCGTTGTACACTCCGGCCTTCTTCAGGTGGTAGGAATGTCGAACTGAACCCTTTATTTCGCTCACTGGGGTAGACTGTTCTAGTTCCACGTGCCATGTTTAATGGATGTCAGTTATCAGTTATCTCCTGTTAATTTCCCCCTGAAAGTTCTCCACTGCCTTAACCGGGTATTGAACTCACACTCTTTGGGTCCTGTCGCTGGATCTAACTATGACCCCAAGGACACATGGTACAGTGGATAAAGGCATTGGTTAGATCCAGTGACAGGACCCAAAGAGTTGTGAGTTCAAGTAGATAATTATTTAGTGATACAGTTCTTACTAATTAACCCATATTTGAGGGAGAAGAGATGGATTCATACCTAATCAGAATCTGATAAACAAGAAATTATATGAACACAAAGCGAGGGATCAATTCTATATTACAATCAATATATAAACTGATCCCTCACTTTGTGGCCACTGCAGTTTCTATATTCTAGAGAATGTAAATAAATCTAAAAGACATGCTCGTCTAGTCAACCAGTATTTGATTGATTCGTATCCTACGGCTTATCAACCCTTTGCAGGTTATTTAAAGCCAGAAAATATTTTTAGATTGTAAGAATTTTTTTTATTTTTGAGACGATAATGGTTTAGTGATACAAACAAATTTTAATAATTAACCCATAGCTTAATTTAACGACAATTTGATGTATGTAGGTCCTTACTTTCTATACAAACAATTATTTTTATTTCATGGATTTCATATTTTGCTGGACCTCGC
The DNA here is from genome assembly GCA_964036315.1 of Acanthosepion esculentum. Taxonomy (NCBI): domain Eukaryota; kingdom Metazoa; phylum Mollusca; class Cephalopoda; order Sepiida; family Sepiidae; genus Acanthosepion; species Acanthosepion esculentum. The sequence continues at coordinate 28,144,146 of OZ038517.1, read as the reverse complement.
AATTTTGATTATTCCCAAATTTATTTCCAGGTTATAAAAATTATCTTACAAAAACATTTGTTGCAAAAAATTGCCAAAACAATTGCATTAATGAAAATTGGGAGTCCCAAAAATCTGTAACATGAGCTATTGAAATTTTTGAGAGTTGTGTCCCTTTAATTGAAAAAGTGTGATGCACGCATTTATATATATACACACACACATACACATGGTTACACAGCCTGTAATAAAAGAATCTTACCTTTGTGTGTTTCTTGTCGGTTCCATACACAATTGAAGTGCAGCAAACCTCTGCAATCTTTTGTGAATGGCCATAAAAGTACCAACAGCAGATTTCAACTGTTCCAATGACATCTTTGATCAGAAGCAACCGGTTACCGAACTGAAGGGACAGTTTATCAAACAATTCCAAATTCTTCAAGAAATTGTCATCAGAATAACTGCAGGTTATAAAAAAAAAAATGGTTTGTTTGAATTTCTGAGATGAGGAGTTATCATTATTTATTTACATTATTTACATTCAAACTATTGTCCTCATCTTTGTTATTGTTATCACAACGTTACAGCCGTTCTGCCCTCCAGTCTTCCTTAGGTCTATATTGATCTGGGTAACCTACCGATTTTGAACTGAACCCTTTATTTAATCTACAGGGTTAGACTGTTCTTGTTCCTCTGCTCATGCCTAGAGAAATCTTGTCTAATGTAACAAAGTAACTTGTTTGTTAGGAAAGTGTATTTTATATTTATGGTTTTTGGTGGTAGAAAATGGAACAGAAAAATTTATAAGTTTGAACCTTTTGGTGAAGTCAAATTTTCCGAAGAAATTTGATTGTGAAAACATCTGTTGTTCAAAGGACTACAGATTTTGACATTTGTTTTGCCTATGTTCACCTAAAGGTTTATCAGACGAATATGTAAGGTTGTCATCTTGAATGCAAATGACCTTGAAGGTGAGCAATATTTAAAGTTTGGATAAGTTAAAAACAAACCAGAGGAAAGGACACTTTTTGACCCCTTTTGTGATCAAAGGAGGGTGACAAAACGCGTGAGTAGATGGGTCATTATATATACAGCATTTTGGCAAACGGCAGAGAGAATCAGTCAGGAGAATCAACAAGAGAGACATATCAACACATATGCAATTCACACCCACCTGAACTTCACTTGATGTTTGATTCTCGGATAAAATTTTGAAAATACACACTTTGGTCCCAAGTCGCTACCCCCTCCAAATGTTTTAAACTATATCAAACTTCTGTAAATATTCTATCTTTATTTACTACTATTAAAACTATCATTTTCAAACAAGATCAGACCTTCTTCTGAAAAGAGCATGACTTTCTTTATCTCAGCCCAGTCATCAGGAAAATACCATGGCTTACTAAATCAAAGGGAAGAGCAACTCCACTTTTTCTTGTCATTGACAACCTAACTAGCACCAACTTGGTGCATACAACTTGGTTACATACAGTTTAAAACTATATGTAACCAACCTGACCCCACAGGCATTGCAAGGTGAAGATATCTACGAGTGATAGAGTTCAAATTGTATGGCTCCAAATAGAGAGGGTTATATTATACTAGTTCTTATTTTTATTTAGTTATTGCTCACGTGCTGCAAATACACACTGACCCGGGGATTGAACTCGCAACCACTATGTCACCAAATTCACAAACCAATGCTTTTATCTACTAAGCCATTGTCCTTTAGGACAATTTGTTGTAGTGAACTTGCAGCTTTAAACTTAACATGCCTGCTGATTAGGTTGCAAAATTGTTATCAATGTTTGAATGCAACCATATTGAGGTCATTTCTTTTTTAAAAGTTTAACCCCCAAACATCCGAATTAAAACGTCTTGTACAATCACCAAATTAAAGAAATCGATATAGTAAAACTCAAAACCATCTTTTCTGTGTTATTCTTCAACATTGACTTTTACTAAGTTTAATTTAATGATCACTGAACTCACTACTGTAACAATTATCTGATGAAATAAAATTTTATCAAATCTTTGCTTCAGGAAAATTTAAAAAAAAAAAATAAATTTATTTACAATAGAAATGGTGTAGTCAGATACATTAACCAGAATTTCACTGTGATGCTTTTTTTTTTTCTTTCATCCATAATTTGCTATTTTTTTTATTCACATAGCTAAAATTTATTTGCCAGATTTATTTGGATAGCTAAAGTTTATTTGCCTAATAATTTGAATAGCTAAAATTTATTTGCCAGATTTGTTTGGATCGCTAAAATTAGGTTGTCAGATTTATTTGGATCGCTAAAATTTATTTGAATAGGTAAAATTTATTTGCCAGATTTATTTGGATAGCTAAATTTTATTTGCCAGATTTATTTGGCTAGCTAAAATTTATTTGTCAGATTTTATTTAGATAGCTAAAATTCTTACTGACAAGTGGAGGAGAATTTTTCATGCTTTCTAAAAAGCCATATAAAAAGAGAGAGCTTAAAAATTGCTAAATTTGTAAAGCCTTTCAAACTTTGTGCTGCCAACTGTAATAACAAGTTTAAGACTGACTCATTACTTTGAGGAAATGTAACAAGATGCATAACTATTTTTAGCTTGACTAAAAATCAAAGGTTACTTTCAAAATACATTCATTTATGATGTTTTAAAAAGTAGGGGGTAATAAACACTAAGATGTAAAAAGAATCATCTCAGTGAACAATTTAAAAAAAAAAAACCCAGAAAAACAAAAGGTTTCTGACGGTAAATTTCTATCTTCTTTAAAATCGAATTCTTGACCTCCGAGTTTTGGAGAGGAGACACTTTACAAGTTTAGCAACAACTTGAATGTTCAAAATACAAATTCATGAAAGAAGAGAAAATATCGACGAGTTTTTACTTACTTTGTGTATGAATATTTGTTGTTGTGCCTATTACAGGTAAGTTTGATTACAGGCTGCAAAAGAAAAGAATCAAGGTGATTATTTGGGGTTCTATACTAAGTCATAGCCAATGACAGACTGGTCAGGATGTCAGATTGCTCAATGGCAAGTGGGTCCCTAACAAAGCAGATCACCTATATCAAATATAAATGCAATAAAAAAACAAATGAAGACAACTGTTTTTAGTAATAAAAAGGAGAAAGAAAAGAAAGAACAGAACATACATAGGCAATGCGTGAAACAGGGAAGGTGGTGGAAGGACAGCGAATAGGGGGCCACGCATCGGGCATAGTTAACCCATTAGCATTCAACATGCTCAAATCCACCACATAAATATCGGCTTTCAAAATCTCACTGTTTGTGTAACTTTCTGAATTATTTGCAGTGATATCATTATATTTTATGCCAAAGTATACATGGGGCAGGTTGAATGTTAAAGATTTAAGGAAAGGTCATGTTTTCATCAAGAGCGTGTGAATTTAAAGATAAAGTTACTATTCCTTATTTGAGAGGTTTGGCAACTTCAAAGGATATCAAGCAGTACTCTTGATTTAGCTGGGGGCCTGGTGAGCCAAGAAGGGACCCATGAATCTCTGAAGGGCCCTTAAAAATTATAATCACAGTGAGGGAAGTTATTCATGGGGGTTAGGGACTAAAACCAGCCGCAAATAGATAGAATCCATGAATACCTGTACCCCACCCCCAAAAGTGCTTCTAAGTAAATCTAATTTCGCCTTTAAGAAAGAATTCGAAAGTTTATTTTCTGAGGATGTGAGATGAAATAATGTAATTACAGTGAGTCCCCGTATCTGCGGAGTTAGGGACCAGAACCGGCCGCGAATAGTTAGAATCCGCGAATACTTGTAACCGCCCCCACCCCCAAAACTGCTTCTAAGTACCTATTCTGTGAATAACAAGTACGTATGTTCTGAAGAAAAACACGCAAATATTTGTGTCTTCTGTGAATAACAAGTACATATGTTCTGAAGAAAAACACGCAAATATTTGTGTCTTCTGTGAATAACAAGTACGTATGTTCTGAAGAAAAACACGCAAATATTTGTCTTCTGTGAATAACAAGTACGTATGTTCTGAAGAAAAACACGCAAATATTTGTGTCTTCTGTGAATAACAAGTACGTATGTTCTGAAGAAAAACACGCAAATATTTGTGTCTTCTGTGAATAACAAGTACGTATGTTCTGAAGAAAAACACGCAAATATTTGTGTCTTCTGTGAATAACAAGTACGTATGTTCTGAAGAAAAACACGCAAATATTTGTGTCTTCTGTGAATAACAAGTACGTATGTTCTGAAGAAAAACACGCAAATATTTGTGTCTTCTGTGAATAACAAGTACGTATGTTCTGAAGAAAAACACGCAAATATTTGTGTCTTCTGTGAATAACAAGTACGTATGTTCTGAAGAAAAACCACAAATGTGTGAAGCTACAAATGCTGAAACGTGCATAGGCGGGGGTCTCACTGCAATTAGATAAATAAATCTCTGACTTCTTTCTTGAGTTTTGTATTCCAACTTAATAAAATAGAATTGTTTTTCAAAAGAGCAATACCAAATAAAAATTCAATAAAGAAACAAATAATCACTCAGTATATGAAGGAACGAAGCAGTGTTAAACGGATGTGAAAAAGGGGGTCAAGATTGGAGGGCTGGTTCTCTTTATTCCTTATGAAAATTAAATGATAGCATTGTAGTTGTGGGTGGATCCTCTTTGTCTGCTGGCAACCAATATTTTGAGATCTAGTCTGCCACTGGTCATAGCAAGGTTACCCAGCATTGCCAGGATTATAAAGCTTAATTTTTGCTTACTTCAATTTACACACAACAATATATCATTAGAAAACAAATATTTTGGAATAGTGTATGTAGCGATAGGAGATCTTTTTTTTTAAAATCTTATTAGGGTTACAGTTATAAATTTGTACCACATCAACTTCTATATAGTAGTCATGTAATACTAAATAAGAATTACAAATGCAATGTCAGTAGTTATCTAGTGTCTTCTTGATTCCTCTTCTTTTAATGTTCTTGCTTCTTAGTAATGTTTCACTTTTTTTTTGTTTACTCTTTCACACTCAGTAACCCTTTGTGAATCAGTGGTTTCATTGTCCTGCTTGGGATGAAATGATAATAAAAATTAAATTGACTGGTCTGCTCATGAACAGGAGCAGAGGTCTATCCCATGTTTCCTGTTTAGTATTAAGTTTCTGGTTCCTTCTAAAGTCTTCTCATTCTCTTTCACTCCCAGTAGTCCCTTGCATCTTAGTGGCATTATCATCTTGCTTGGGGTGAATAGACGAGTATAGGTTTATCCCATGTTTCCTGTTTAGGATTGAGTTTCTGGTTCCTTCTAAAGTCTTCTCATTCTCTTTCACTCCCAGTAGTCCCTTGCATCTTAATGGAATCATCGCCTTGCCGGAGATGAATTGATTTTTTTAAAAAAATTTTAAAAAAGAGAGAGAGAAGAGAAAAAAGAAAAGAAAAAGTGGAGCTGTCAGACATGGTTGATGCCATGTTTGTCCAAAACACCTAGAGACTTGAAGATTCCACTCAATCTTTGTGATTGTGATGGTCCCACTGTACACAAACTCACTTAATGGTGTCTCACTTCCAACTGAGTAAACCCATGAGAGAATATTCAAGCATGTGCAATAAGATACATTTTGATTGGTTGCTAAATTATATTAAATACAACTTATGAGATATCAAAAATGGCTGGATACTTTCCGAACAGACCATAGAATTTTATAGTGTATTGACTTCAATAAAATTGTAGAATTTGTCTTTATTTAAAACAGATTCTTATAGCTTTAATCACAAAGTTACATTGTTCTAGGAATAATTGTCTAGTACTTTTGTCATCTTTAACATCATTTCAATCAATCGACTGCCTGCCATTTTTACATGTTTATTGTATCAGGTAGTAATCTTTTTAAAGTTTTGTGGTGACTCATGAAGCACACCTAATTAGAACACTTTCAGGGCCAAACTTTAAAAAAGAAATGCGAAACTAATCATTTAAAATACATAAACAAACATGGTTGAAGAGTTTCATGGGGAAAACAAAAAATGAAGATACTAATCACAAGAATTCAGGAAATAATGAGAATACTTCCTGTCAGAACTTCAGACAATACAATAATCAAAACAACAAAGATAAGGATATTACTTCAAATCAGACTACTGAGAGTACTTCACATAATACGAGAAAAGATGAAGAATACATGGATCAAAATGAAGAGATCAAAACATTTGGAAACAATTTTTTCTATAGGAATATATTTGGAAACAGCTTTTGCTATAATAAATGCTTTGATACTGATTTTTACAACAGGAATGCTTTGAAACTGATTCTTACAACAGGAATGCTTTGAAACTGATTTGTGCTACAAGAATGCACTGAAACTGAATTTTACAACAGGAATGCTTTGAAACTGATTTTTACAACAGGAATGCTTTGAAACTTATTTGTGCTACAAGAATGCACTGAAACTGATTTTTACAACAGGAATGCTTTGAAACTTATTTGTGCTACAAGAATGCACTGAAACTGATTTTTACAACAGGAATGCTTTGAAACTGATTTTTACAACAGGAATGCTTTGAAACTGATTTTTGCTACAAGAATGCACTGAAACTGATTTTTACAACAGGAATACTTTGAAACAGATTTTTATAACAGAAATGCATTGAATCTGTTTTTTGTGAATTTAGGAACATTTGGTAATGGAAAATTCAGTAACTATGAAATAAGAGTTGATTGAAAATTGATTTTAGCGCCATTCTGGAGTGGAGATTTGGGGACTAAGCTCCATCCACTATATTTTTAAATAACTGAAAATCATGGGGTCCAGATAAAACTCCACTACAAAAATACCTGGGCCATACTTGCATAAGGTGGGCTTAAGGGGTTAGGCCTTCTTCCCCAATATTTTTAAAAAAGTATTATTAACTATTGGGGTCTAGATAAAACAATACATTACAACAATACCCAGGCCATACTTTCTGGAGGGAGCTCGCCCCCACCTTTTAAATAAATTATTTTTAAAATAAGTATGGATTTAATTACTGTACATTATTTTCAAGCAAATAAAATTGATTTATCTATATCTATAATTCTCAAAATGTGTGCGTGTCTGCGTGTATGTGTGATCAGATGTTGTTTATGCATTTCTATAGTTCTCATCCAATTTTGACAAATTTTTTTTTGTTTTGTTTTGCCGGGTTTGAGTCCAAATTGGCTGGAAAAAATTAGAACCTTGAAGGTGAAAAATCAAAAAACTGATTTTTTACACTTTGTGCAAAAATCAAAGGCAAAATTTAATGTCTGTAAAAAAACAGCATACAATCAATTTAGAGAGTTGAAATCTAATGCAAAAGATTATTAGAATTATAAAAAAAAAAATTATATTATAAATAAAAATTATAGTATATTATTATTATGACGGTCCATGGAAGAGGTTACTTCCTTACAAGATTGAAAAAGAAAATACGGCCTTTTTCAGCCCCTCGACTTCAAATTGTTACCCCCCCACCATTTGGGGATGAGCCTGTTGCACCCAATTGTTGTTACCAATATTGATTTTCAGATGTGCTGATTTTAAACTTAAACTGCTCCAATTGAACGGCAAAAATTCCCAGTAATGAAAGACCTGGTTGAAGACGGGTTATACTGCTAGTCTAAGTTAAGATCTTGTGTCTTCTTTTCAAATTATTATTTTAATAAAAATGTAGTAAATAAATTAAATTTTAGATAGTTATTTCTTTTTAAAGAAACAAAGCCTTATTTCTATTTCAAAAATAATGGGGAGCCCCCAAGATCCCATTCAAAAATGGCCCTAAAATCAATTTTCAAATCAGCTTTTGTTTTATAGTTACCAAATTTTCCTACTTTGTCAAAATTATCAGATTTTCCAGGCACTGTTTTTTGTTAAAAGAATGCATTGAAATTCATTTTTGCAACAGGAATGCATTGGAAATGATTTTATATGAATGCAGTGCAAATTTGCATCAATAAGCCCATAGCCTAAAGCTTATTTAGATTTTTCATTAGTAAAAAGGCAAAATTAGCCCCAGTTAGTAAAAGATAGTATAAAAACAAAACCTGTCCTGGGTAAAACTACATCCGTGTCCTGGGTAAGACATTAAACTATGTCCAGCAGCAAGGCCTCTGATCAGGAGGTTTTGAGGAGCGTGAAGCCACATCTTAATTGCTGGTGTTCACAGGTCCACCCTGACCCGGGGTGGTAGCACGTGTTAGGCTCCCAGCTATGGGCAAATAGTTAACTATTACCAGCAATACTTTTTTGAAAAAAATTATTACCAGCAATACAATTTTGAAGGAAATATATTACCAGAAACAGATTTTTATCCCCATCTTTGTCGCCATATTTATTACGTTTCGGCCGTTGTACGCTCCAGCCTTCTTCAGGTGGTTGGAATGTCGAACTGAACTCTTTACTTCGCTCATTGGGGTAGACTGTTCTAGTTCCATGTTTAATGGATGTCAGTTATCAGTTATCTCCTGTTAATTTTTCCCTCTGAAAGTTCTCCACTGCCTTAACCGGGTATTGAACTCACACTCTTTGGGTCCTGTCACTGGATCTAACCAATGCCTTTATCCACTGTGCCATGCGTCCTTGAGCACAGTGGATAAAGGCATTGGTTAGATCCAGTGACAGGACCCAAAGAGTGTGAGTTCAATACCCAGTTAAGGCAGTGGAGAACTTTCAGAGGGAAAATTAGCAGGAGATAACTGATAACTGACATCCATTAAACATGGCACGTGGAACTAGAACAGTCTACCCTAGTGAGTGAAATAAAGGGTTCAGTTCGACATTCCAACCACCTGAAGAAGGCTGGAGTGTACAACGTCCGAAACGTTGTAATAAATATGGCAACAAAGATGAGGACAATAGTCCGAATAATGTAAATAATGTACATAATACCTCATCTCAAAAATATAGACAGATATTAAACAGATTTTTGACAAAACAAAATATTACCAGCAATAAAAAATGTTGTCGGCATTAAATAACCCATTGAGATTGATATACCATAAAACAAAATAAACCAAACCAATCTAAACCAAAGAATACATATTCTATTTATACAAATCTATCCTAAAAATGTTGTCGGCATTAAATAACCCATTGTGGTTGATATGTCATAAAACAAAATAAATCAAACCAATCTAAACCAAAGAATACATATTCTATTCATACAAATCTATCCTAAAAATGTTGTCGGCATTAAATAACCCATTGTGGTTGATATGTCATAAAACAAAATAAATCAAACCAATCTAAACCAAAGAATACATATTCTATTTATACAAATCTATCCTAAAAATGTTGTCAGCATTAAATAACTCATTGAGGTTGATATGCCGTAAAACAAAATAAACCAAACCAAAAACAAAACCTGACATATAGTGGTTTTTAAAATTATTCAGAGAATCAGCAAAAAAGAAAAAAAAAAGTAAACTTAAATGATTGTATTCAATGTCACATGCAGACTGATTTCACAATTATTCAACAGTAAGTTTGTTAAGAAATGTCTGAGTTTGTTCTTTGCCTACCTTTCTTGATGATGCGAGCAACATCTGTTCCTCCTTGTGGGATGTAAGTAATGGAACCACACATTTGGGCTGTACTTCCTCTTTCTTCTTCAGCACTGGCTCAATGATATTGATCAAGTCCTGGATTAAATAATAGCGAGCCTCTGCGTACAACTCAGATAATTCGGCTTTGCTCTCCGAGAGAGCAACAGATCCATCTCGCAAGAAGTTGAGAATGGTGTCAAAGTGCTTGCCACTACGCTCAATGACAGTAAAACCTGGAAAAACAGGAAAGAAAGAATTCACCAGCGATCAAAGACTAATAAGTTCTATATTTGTTATTGAATAGCATTAGGAGAGTTTAGTTTTAACTAACTTCATTCAATAAGACTATTTTTATCCTATTATAGTGATTTTCCAAGCATAGCTCAGATGTGGCACAAGGCCAAAAGTATGGGGCACCCAGTGAGGATCGAACTCACTACTCAGTCGTAATTGTTTTAGCAAGACAAGCTTGCTAACCATTACACCGCCTGGGGGTGCCCAAAGATGATTTTCCAAGCATGGCTTAGATGTGGCACAAGGCCAAAAGTAGGGGGCACCCAGTGAGGATCGAACTCACCACTCAGTCGTAATTGTTTTAGCAAGACAAGCTTGCTAACCATTACACCACCTCAAGATGCCCTTTTGTCCTGTTATAACTGCTGTAATATCAACATGTTATTTCATTGAGCTGACCAAAAAAACATTCAATCTGTATTTACTGTGAGATGGCATGAATAGTGTTTCATTTTTTACCTAACTACAATCAATAGGATTGCTTCTGATTCTATTGTGACTTCTTTCCTATCAGCGTACATTTTTACTGAGTGAGCCAAAAAGTGATTTCTGTATTTGTTATTAGATGGCATTAGGGATGTTTAATTTTAATTAATTTTACAGATATTGTGACAGTTTTCATATCATAAGAAATTTAAAACAAAAAAAAAAATGATTTGCATGGAGAAGGTACTGTAAATGATAAAATGTGTCAAAAATGGTTTGCAAAGTTTCATCATATTCTAGCTGAGGTTGATAATGATCAAATCAAAATATTACTTAGGAATAGTAAATGATATATAACAAAGGAGACAGTCAACATACACAAAATATCCAAATCAAATACTGAAAAATCATTTGAACTAGTTTGGTTATGTTAGTCACTTTGATGTGTAGTATCCACATAAGTTTAAAAAAATGAAATAATGAAGATAGCGAACAGACTTGAAATATCCAAATCAAATACTGAAAAATCATTTGAACTAGTTTGGTTATGTTAGTCACTTTGATGTGTAGTATCCACATAAGTTTAAAAAAATAAAATAATGAAGATAGCGAACAGACTTGAAATATCCAAATCAAGTACTAAAAAATCATTTGAACTTGTTTGGTTGTGTTATTTATACTATTTATATTTATCATGTTTTGGCCATTGTGCCCTCCGGCTTTCATCAAGTATATATAGATCCAGGTAACCTACAGAGAATGTAAAGGTAAACCAAGCTGCTCCCTAAAAATAAGACTAGAGGAACATGAAAAAGCAGTAATGAGGGGTAAGATAATGTAATCAGGTATGGCTGATCATGTATGGAGGGGAATTTGAAACAAATATTATTTACTTTAAGTTTAAAATATTGCAGAAATGCATTTTTTAACATAGCAGTAGCTGTTTATTTAAGTTCTTGACATGTTTGACAGCTTGATGACAGATTGATATTTATTACATTATCTAGAATATTTTTAATCAAATCTTGGAAGGCTCACTATAATTTTCAAGTTTCAAACTGGGACAATTTTCAATTTTTCATTATAGGTTTAAAATTCCAACCACGGAACATTACGATTTTCAAAAGATGTCCATCATGGTTTGGTTATTTGACTAACATCAGAAACTCCAGCTTGAAAAGCTGTCAAAAGCCACATGATGCCACTGAAAAAACCTATTGGCAGAGCTAAGATAACATAGCTGAATTAAATCACATCAAGAAAAAGACACTCTTTCTGTTAGCTAAAGACACTGTGTTTAATATAGAGACATTTGAAGCTATGTGTTCTAGCAGTAAAGTATGGAATAAAAGAACAAATTCTAATGTCATGAGGGACAGACTCTGCATAACACTTTTTGGGGATAGAAGATACAAGCAACTCATTAAGTCATCCAATAATTGGCCCAAGGACCACTAAAGATAGAAAGTTACTAAGAGACATTGTTAGGAGGAAGTACGGTGGAGCTCGGATTGAGGAATCGGAGAGCCGAATTTGAATTCCAATCAAATCCATTACATTCAATTATGTGCTAATACCCTTGGGAAAGGTATGAATCCTTTTCTTCTCCCCCAGGGTAAATAGCAGGACAGACAAGGTTTTTATAGCCTTGAATAGCAACTGGTCTACTGCAGAAAGAAATGGTAACCCACTGCGGGAAAAAATCTGCCTTGTCAGTCATGTATTGAAAGATACATGATTGCCTAAGCATATATCAAACATGGCACATAACTGACTGACTTACTGACTCTTGATGTGCACCACAGATGTTCCTTTCAATGGAGTAATGGATAGCGGCTAAGTTCGAATACCAGTTGAATCCATTACATTCACTTAGTTGCTAATATCCTTGGGAAAGGTATTACTATAGAAATGCATTGGAAATATAAGATTACATGGCAAATGCATGGAAATATCGTTTAAACTCAAGAAATGTATTAGAAATCTTCCTCTTCTTCCCTCATGGGTAAATAGCAGAACAGACCGGGTTCTATAGCCTTGGATGGCAACTGGTCTACCGCAGAAAGAAATGGCAACCTACTGCTGGGAAAAATCTGCTTCGTCAGTCATGTATTGAAAGATACATGATTGCCTAAGCATGTATGGCGCATGGCACATAACTGACTGACTGAAGAAGCACATACGAGGACATTGGCCGACCCTGTAGGAGAATGAAAATAAGATAATAAAAAATAAAGAATTTCATTTTCCCATAACGTAAAAGGAAACCAAAAAGAGTTTCTGGTCACGTGTGAATTTTATGATGCCCTCTTCCAGAAAGAACATAATTGCCCTCTTTTCACATCCTAACCATTGAGTTTGGACATATCTGGTCACTGTGCCAACAAAAGGGAGAGTGAGTAACCCTCACGCAATCCTCTATAACTCAGCATCTTGTACCTACGTGCATCGATAAACATTGGCCATTAATTTTCTAATTAAAACTTCATTTTGTTTATTGCGGTCCACTGACATTCAACTTCTCTTAGCGGCACCAACTCAAATGCCAAACCCTCCACAATCCTGACCAAGACTAGCTGTCAAGGAAGCATCCTTTTGGGATAACAGTTCTGGGGAAGAAGTGGTCTGATTCTAAGTTGTTCCTTATCAAAGGAACAAGACAGGAATTGGGATGATTTGTCACATTGAATATTGCATGTTGGGTCCTAGCTGTGAAGCTAAGCCATGTAACTCATGTGAATATCTGCAATAGTAATTAGGGATAGAGAGGAATGAGAGGCTAGCAACTTTTTCTTGTCTGTGGAATAAGGGTTGCAGTCTGGAGAATAATCCATCACCCACAAGGGCGTGTAATCGCTTTTGAACTCAGATTGGGCATCACCTGCGCAGATATGGCAGCAATATTCCATTTATTTTTGTTTGATCGGAGTCGTTGAGTATGACAGGAGTCGGGTACAAGAAAAAATTGAGCATTACTCCAAGAAATGTCACGTAGGAGTCAGAATGGGGTTTTATTTTTATAATTTATAAATAAAATTGATTTGGTGACTTGGGGAGATATCGTCGAGAAATTACGTTTTTTTTTATTGCTCAGAAAAATACTACGATATAGAATTTGAAAAAAACTAACTCGTGGAATATTTCGATTCGACCTATCGCAGAAATGGGGGTGGGGGCATCAAAATTATTAGCCTATTATTGGCCAAAGAACTGTCAAAAATAAATAAAACTACACCGTTGCACCTCGATGACCGTCTAAGTCATTTTGATTATTAAAAAAAAACATTGATAAATACAGGAACTCCTAACACTAAACAGCTAAAAATAAATAAAAAACGTTTTTATATTGCAACTATATATGTCCAGTCCCATAAGAGTTGCTACACTTGCGTACACTTAAAAAATGTATGGGACGGAGATAAGTAGTTTTTCTTATGGTTTTGTTTTTTATTAGAACTTTTCTTCTTTTTTTTTAATATAAATTATTATTACTATTATTATTATTACTAATGGAATAACCTCTGGGTATTTTTTTCTTCAACAAGCTGTGAGGAAAAGAAACTGTTGTTAAAAATGTGGGCGGGGAGTAATCATTATTTTATTTTTTTTACTTCCAGGATCATTCAGGATTGATAGGGGGAATAAATTTTTAGCACTATAACTTCTGTGTGAGGAATTGTTTTTTTAGATTTTCTTTCGCAGCTGGAAGGGAATAAATAAAATATCCCCACGACACAAAAAGTGTGATGTTTAAAAAAATTAAAAAGAAAGTTTTTATTATTATTATCTGTTTTACCTTCAGAATCAGGAACCACATCCATCTTGCCTGTAAACATTGCCTTGAGTTTTGTATCATGTTTGGTTAGAGTGTCGATCGTCGTGTAATGAAGACTTCCACCGACATTTAATTTAACGTACTTTGACGGTGTGTTCACTTTTTGCTCCCCAGACATCTTGTCTTGTTTGCTTGTTTTATGTTCCGACTTCTACGTTTTTTGAATGGTCCTTTTTTTTTTCTTCTTAAGGAAAATAATGGGGAATATTCTTTTTCTCTTTCTTGCTAGTCAGTTTTTTCCAAGGATTTATCACTATTTTTTTTACGTTAGTAATTAAAGAGATTTTTTTGTTTGTTTTTTTTAGTCTATCATTATCGAGAATTTAAAAAAATAAAATAAAAACAACTCTTAGTTTTTTTTGTTTTTTTTTTTACTGTTCCCTCCCAATCCTTGCTGGCTGACCAGAAGGAATCTGGGAACTTTTTTCTTTCTTTAGTTTTTGCTTTTTTTCCCCTCTTATTTCCAACTGTTTGTTATCCGCTTCTTATCAAATGGCCGTTTACCGAATTTTTAGCAAGAAAGACGAGGGAGCGACCCGTGTTTTAATATTAACTGCACACTAAATTCTCCAGGTTTTACACATAATAACAAGCGCTCCCCAGACATTTAATGAATATCCTCATCTAGGGTACTTGTTAAAAAACACCAAAAAAGCTATCGTTATTTATTTAATTAAATTGTTACAGAAGTGTTTTAATTCTCCCTTTTTTTTTATTCGACCATTAATTTAATTGAGAAAGGTTTTTTGAAATGATGTCCGAACTGTACTTTTCTTTTTAATGAGTATTTCCTCTCTAGTGACATAGTAATTTTAACGCCCCTTCTATCTCGTGAATTGTATCGCTCGAAAGTCTTCGGTCTTGAATTAAACATCCAGAATGAATCAGTAAGTCTGTAACTTGACCGACTTATTAATTGAATTTGATGTGAAATTTACACTTTATAAAATGTTTAATCCACAGAAGTAAAAGCGTTAACAAGGAAGAAAATTAGGTTGAAAACATAAAAAAAATATATTTGTTAAAAAGAAAAATAATTCTTTCATTTTTTGTGGGAGTTTGACGAACTTGTTGCATAGAGATTTTAATTCAAAGATGAAATGCTATTTTTAATTATTTAATTTTTTTGACTAGTTTTTTTCTTTCATCTTGTCTTGTTACATTTTTTATGTCAACGCTTTTTAATTAGATTTTATTTAGAATTTTAAAAATGAAAAAAAGCGAGTAACAGGAAATTAACTATTTCGCCAACCATGGAGCCATGTCTGAAAACATGTCCAATATGGAAAAAAAATTGTAGCTCGGTCTCATCGCCAAGGATAGGCCTGAAGGCAGCCCACTCCTGAAAATCATTTTTCACCTACCCAAATGTGAAAATGATGTGAACTAATTTTAGTGTGCAAATTCTGACTTGCGGTGCTCCCTCCCCTCGCCGCAAAACACTTTTTAACGTGTTTTGAATTGGTGGTTCAACCTAGGAACCACGCCACTCAAACAAAAATGTTCACAAAATTCTACAGTTTTCTCTTACACGTCGTGTGTCAATATCTTAAAACGGTGTGCGAGATTTGCAATAAAATCAGAATAAACGACAAGTTTATGAAATTGGAGACGAATAAAGTTGAGTAAAAAAATACAACTAATATAAAAAATTGTCGCTATTTGAAATCGCAAAGATATGTTTCATTTTTTTTGCTTACAACTACGTCCGTATGTTCAATATAGAGAACATTGTCGGAAGAAAGATTCCTCTTCGATCGCTGAGGTTAACGTAAAATGTAACAAATAATTTCTTGCTGACACATAATTTAAGCATAACTAGGTATCTACTTGACCTCCCACAGGGCCAGGTTGTGACACAAGGTCGGGGTTTAACGTGGGAAGGGAGTGGGAATGGACCCGAGTTTTCACCCGGGCCGCAGTACATTGGCTTTAGCTGGTCTTAGCTTGTCCAAGCTGGTCTTTAGCTGGTCAAAGCTAGACGTAGCTGCGATACTACCAGCGCAGGGACGAATCCCTGCGACCGGCCTGTATCAGAGATCGAATCTCAGCCCCATAGGCGATCGTCCAGTGAGTAATCTGAGAACAGATACTACACCGTGATCTTAGCCTTGAAGCCGAGAAACGAACGATCGGTTGATCTACTTGACCTCCCACAGGGTCAGGTTGTGACACAAGGTCGGGGTTTAACGTGGGAAGGGAGGGGGAATGGACCCGAGTTTTCACCCGGGCCGCAGAGCTTTGGCTTTAGCTGGTCTTAGCTTGTCCAAGCTGGTCTTTAGCTGGTCATAGCTAGACGTAGCTGCGATACTACCAGCGCAGGGACGAATCCCTGCAACCGGCCTGTACCAGAGATCGAATCTCAGCCCCATAGGCGATCGTCCAGTGAGTAATCTGAGAACAGATACTACACCGTGATCTTAGCCTTGAAGCCGAGAAACGAACGATCGTTACCGACCGCGACGGGTTAGGACCGACCAATTTAAGCATAACTATAACACGAAGAAGCGGATTGATTGATTTGTTTTTTTTTATGGCTTATCAAGCCTTTCAGGTTATTTAAAGCCAGAAAATATTTCTAGATTGTAAGATTATTTTTGAGATAATAATGATTTATTATAACTAGTAGGGGAGAAGGATATTTGTACGTATAATGAACCCGACTAGAATTTGAACTCGGCTCTCCGATTTCTAATTCCGAGTCGTTAGCCATTATACCACCTGCACATCCAAGGTTACAGTTATAAAAATTTTATTTTGTTGTAAAAAAAGAAAAAAAAAGTTAAATTATTTTTTTATGAACTTTTAGGCTCAAGCGGCGAAGCGCTAAGAGCTTGTGAATCTACTTTTTTTTGAATGATCGGGAGGGGATTTTACATATATTGGCCAGTGGGAATCGAGTTTTTCTAGCACCTAAAAATTTTGGCTTGAGCCGAATTTTATGACCCCACTGAGAATAAAAAGGACTGCTGTCAGCAGTTGGGGAGAAGAGAGTTGAAAAGAAAATGGCACAGCGTCAACTTCGGCCGGGGCAGTTTTCACAAGACATTACATAAAAAGGATAGTCAAGTTATAAATCTGACGTGACAGATCTAAGGCAGATTCGTACGTCAAATTTAACTCATCAGGACTTAGAAGAATTTGCCTACGTCAAATCCCCTTCCAGCTGAGCGGTCATTTATAGAGCCGTTACAACAAAGATTGATGTCTTTTAAAAGATTGTGCCTTGTGCCGTATTGTGAATCCTCGTACTCCGAGTTTTCCATTATTTTTGTATTTTTGAATGAATATATTTTGTATTATACAAATCCGTTGGTCTTATCAACATTTTTGGTAACTTGTATTTTTCCTGTTTTTAGTGTGATCTTTTTATTACCCCATGAAAGTATCATCCTGTCCAAAGAGGGGCACAAAAGGAAAAATTCTTTTTTTGTACTTTTCCAATTTGTAATTGCAAATAAATGTGCTTTTCATTTTAAAATGTTACGTTGTGGTCGTCTTGTTAATAAAGATGCACCTATTTTCGAGAGTTGCTGTTTCTACCGACACAAGAACTTGGAGTTGGTAGAAAAGCAAATTTTTTATGATACTGTAGTGTAGCATAATTTTTATACAACATCTTGTATTCCCAAGCGATGACCCATCTAAGTACTGAACAAGCTCAACGTTGCTTAACCTCGGTGATCGCACGAGAGCCAGTGTTTTAACGTAATATGACCGTAAACCTGAGGAAGCGGAGATACGTTGAAAATTACTATTTAAAAAATAGGAGGTGGTTTAAGTCCTCTTAATTGACCAAGTTACATGTGCTATCCATTTTAGCTGTTGCTGCTGATAAAAGTCCTCGATGGATGCAGTTTCTGTCATTTGGTGAGGTTCTTTAGCGCCAGACCACGAGGTTCGAAGGAGAATGGCCGTCGCTAAGAACAACATGCTTCAAAGACATTTTTAACCATTGATCTGAGAAACTTTAGTTTTACACTTCCAACTTAAAGTTATCGAGCATTGTCAAATGTCAGTGATCAATTTGGCAAATGACAAAGTTTTGAATGCAGAGAATTCACTTCTGTGGACACATTTTTACAAAATATTCTACTGAAGTGAACTAAAAAAAACATTGACTGAATCTGCATAAACATTTTACTGGAATGGCTGGTGGAAGATCAGTTTACCCAACCGAGGACCGGCCCGTCTTACCCCTTAAACCCTCGACCGGAGGGCACATTTTTTGGTCCCCGTTGTGGTCTCTGCCATTTTTTCAGCACTGTTTTATAGCTACCGTCATTTTTTAAATTATTTTTTTTAACTGACGTTACATTGTCGGTCATCATCTAATAATATACATCGTCTATCTACATGGCTGATACGGTGCGTATTACGCAGGAACCCCCGACGAGGTTGGCGCCCCCAAAGGACTAGTTTCAGCACAGTATTTTTGTTTATTTTTGTACTTTTTACTTCTTTTCTACCTAAGTTATATTGTCAATCATCAACTATAATAATTGACAGGGCCGGTGCTTACTACCCCGAACCTCCCAACTGCATGGAGGACCAATGCCTAAGCGTTTTTTATTTTAATTGTAATTTTCTTTAAATCAATTAAGAGGTTAATATATCACGGTAAAATGATTTTTTATTTCGGCATCATCCACTAAGGAGGATCTCTGATTTTTAAATTTTTAGTCCATTTTTTATATTTCTAGAAAGATAAAACCGAGAAAATGATCGCTTAAACAATAAAATTGTTTAAAGATGAAAAAATTTCCCGAAAACTGAAATACTGTTTTTAAAATAATTTTTTAAGGCAATCCTGTTTGTGTTGTGTTGGAATCTGTAAAACGTTTTTGTTTTTTTCTTTCTGCGTAGATGCGTCGGCGATTAATCTTTATAGAAATGTCAAAGAAAAGTTTGCAGTATTTACATTAGTCGGACTAGTGTCCTCATCTTTGTCGCCATATTTGTCACAGCGTTTCGGCCGTTGTACGCTCCGGCCTTCTTCAGGTGGTTGGAATTTCGAACTGAACCCTTTATTTCGATCACTGGGGTAGACTGTTCTAGTTCCACGTGCCATGTTTGATGGATGTCAGTTATCAGTTATCTCCTGCTAATTTTCCCTCTGAAAGTTCTCCACTGCCTTAACCGGGTATAGAACTCACAGTCTTTGGGTCTGTCACTGGATCTAACCAACGCCTTTATCCACTGTGCCATGTGTCCTTGAGGACACATGGCACAGTGGATAAAAGCGTACAACGGCCGAAATGGAGCGTACAACGGCCGAAACGTTGTGACAAATACGGCGACAAAGATGAGGACAATAGTCCGACTAATGTAAATACTGTACATAATACCTCATCTCAGAAATATACACAGACTCTGAAAAGTTTGCAGCTTGAACATTTTTTTCGAGTAAAATTTAGTCATTGAAATAAATATTGGTAGTTATTACAAAAAGAATAACATTTTCTCGAATTGAAAAAACAAAACCTATTCGTTATAAAACTAAATAATTAATATGTACTGGAATTTTCATTTAAATTTGATAATTCCCTGATTTTTGGTAATTTTTAAAAAGCGCTACACTTCTCCCCTAATTTTCCTTCGGGGATTTGTAGTCCCCAGGTTTGGAAAATTTGAAATCGACATATCGACAGTGGGACCCCGTATAGCGCTGGTCTTGACCCAGCCATTCCAATATAAGCATTACTCCATCTGCGACATTTCACACTACTTCAAAGAAAAGGTTAGGAAGGAAGCTCTCACCAATGCTGGAAAAAAGAAACCTATTTTCCTGAAAAATTGTTTTAATAGGAAGATTTTATAAATTTATAAGGAGACTTCCGGTTCATTTTTAAACGGTCCTCCAAATAAATATTAAGTGTTGACACCACTACACATGGATTCACATCCATTATAGAAACTATCTCATTTGTTGGCTATTGTGTCATGTTGAGGCTTCCTTACTTTTCTCGATTCAGCAGCAGCAACAACAGAAATAATCGTTAGGATACAACCGGAAGTACCAAAGGTCATAAAAGCCTTGACCGAGCTCTATTCGGTCTCTTTCCCATCAGAGGCCTCTACATTCAAATCCCGCTCTTTTCACTCTTCCCTTACAGCAGCCTCAACCTTCAAGCCTAACTCAAAGAGCTACTCTCAACCCTTGCTGCAGAAGACACGTGGCCCTGTCCTGGCAACTAGACTTCAGATTTCTCGTTTTTTCCCGTGGGTACTGGTGGAGAAATCTTCCTTCGAGACACCTACCAAAGGAAAACTACACAGTACTCTTGCTACAGAAGACGAAGCCTGTCCTAGCAGTTTCACACTCAGATTTCTCGTTCCTCTCTCTACAAAACAACTACTCAAGAACTTTGTTAACTGCCCCCACCCCGCAAAATACTACTATTTTGTACTATTCTTTCAACCAGAAATAAAAGCTGTTGAACAGTTATTTCGAACTTTGCGTTTTGTTCATTTCACTTTCACTGCCGAGCACAAACAGACACGCAACCGGGGAATATTCCTACACCACGTAATGAGCACCTGAACTCTGAAATTTTATTCATTAACTACTTATTCATTTTTTCTCTCCTTCACCAATAGGAGTAGATTAGTTCGCCTATCCTACGATTCATACACCTCCCCAGTTTTTTGAACAGGAGTACAGGTTTATCCTAGGTTTCCAGTTCCTTCTAAAGTTTGCTTCAGCTCTGTACTTCTAGCGTCTGCGCCTGAACTCTGAAATTTTATTCACTATTTCATTTTGTTTTATTTTCTGTCCTCCACCAATTAGACTAGCTAGCTTCGCCTATCGTCCGGCTCACACCCCTCCCCAGTCTTTTGAACACGAGTATAGAATTATACTTTGTTTCCTTTTAGAATTGAGTTTCCGGTTCCTTCTAAACTCCACTTCAGCTCTATACTCTTAACGCTTGTTCTTTCTTATGCTAATATAACTCCACACAGTAACCCTCTACTTTGAGTGGCTCGCCGGCCTTGTATTGGGTGAGTATTAGTAAAAAGAACAAAGGGGAAAAAAAGCCTCACAGATTAGAAACAAGATTTTAAAAAAAGTAGCGTTTTGGTCCTTTTCGAGCTTCGGTAAGCGATTAATTCATAACAATGTATTTCATACCCTCTTTCGTTTTCTACCGAATAATAGACAATATTACAAACATGCCACAATAAAGCACACACCGTTTAAAGTGTCTATTGGTTAGAAATTAACATCATCACCATGAAATATTTGACCAATCAAAGAAAACTAATAAAAAAATTTAAAAAAATTTCGAGCCTACTTTCGGGAAAATTTTCGACTTTCAAAGAACAAATATACGACGGTCTCCGGGACGTTCGGACACGAGAAAAGACGTGTCGAGCACAGACACGCAACCGGGGAAAATCATTAACTCCGCCACCGCGTGCTAAAAGAAATATGTCGGCAACTTCAAACGAATCAACTTCGACGATCAGTGAATCTTCGCTGACGATGATGTGTCGGCGGATTGAAACGAATCAGCTACAACAAAGACAGTGGATATCGTTAGCAAAAAATCAAGTGACCGGTTGAGCAAAGACTTTTATAATAAAAGTCTTTTTTCAACCACAGTTTTTTTCTTCTGTGAACCAAAGACTTTAACTCAACCAAAAAGACTATCAGTATCTGTCTATATTTCTGAGATGAGGTATTATGTACATTTACATTATTTGGACTATTGTCCTCATCTTTGTCGCCATATTTATTACAACGATTCGTCTGTTGTATGCTCCGGCCTTCTTCAGGTAGTTGGAATGTTGAACTGAACCCTTTATTTCGTGTCTATTGGTTAGAAATTAACATCATCACCATGAAATACTTGACCAATCAAAGAAAATTGAAAAAAAAAAATTTCTCGAGCCTACTTTCAGGAAAGTTTTCGACTTTCAAAGAACAGATATATGACGGTCTCCGGGACGTTCGGAGAAGAAAAGACGTGTCGCGCACAGACACGCAACCGGGAAAATTTTCTAACTCAATACCCGGTTAAGCCAGTGGAGAACTTTCAGAGGGAAATTAACAGGAGATAACTGATAACTGACACCCATTAAACATGGCACGTGGAACTAGAACAGTCTACCCCAGTGAGCGAAATAAAAGGGTTTGTTGCGATTGTGTGAAGATGTGAAGAGATATCAGAAGGTTTGAATGATCAGAAGGCTTAAATTGTGCGTGTTCAATGATCTTCCATCCACAACAAATAATAAAAGACAAAAACAATGATTTAAAACATAACAATTGAATTTATTTAGTATTGAATATACATACATGTGATGTGAACTGAAAAGTCAGACGGAGTTACCTTTCTTTGATTAAGTAATATTTGTACCTAGACTCATAACGAATAAGTTGATTATTAAAATGCAGTTTAGAAGATTGAGTATGTTTTGAATTGTGCAAGTGGATAATTCTAAAAGGAAACAAAGTATAATTCTATACTCGTGTTCAAAAGACTGGGGAGGGGTGTGAGCCGGACGATAGGCGAAGCTAGCTAGTCTAATTGGTGGAGGACAGAAAATAAAACAAAATGAAATAGTGAATAAAATTTCAGAGTTCAGGCGCAGACGCTAGAAGTACAGAGCTGAAGCAAACTTTAGAAGGAACTGGAAACCCAATCCTAAACAGGAAACATAGGATAAACCTGTACTCCTGTTCAAAAAACTGGGGAGGTGTATGAATCGTAGGATAGGCGAACTAATCTACTCCTATTGGTGAAGGAGAGAAAAAATGAATAAGTAGTTAATGAATAAAATTTCAGAGTTCAGATGCTGGAATTATACTTGCATGAATTGTTGTAAAGTTCTTTTACGTCTGACTGCATTAGTCAAGACGGGAGTTCTTTAAGAGTCACATTTTGGCAGCGATGTTGAGACGTAGAGAAGTTAGGTTCGAGAGTCCGCGTGTGAGGGTCACACGTGTTGGGTTTTTATATCTTCGCTGTATCACGTGGGTGGCTCCAGATTGAGTTGGCGCCTAAATTGATCTTGCGCGTGGGAGCGATCTGATTGGTCGAAACTGACCAATCAGCAAGCTAGATTGAAGGTGCAGATTAACCAATGAATGCCTGTTGATTATTTTCTGTACATGATGTTGGTAAAATCGTAACAGGAAGAGTGCATTTCCTAGCAGGGGTAAAAGCTGGCCAATGTAGACGAGTCCACAGGTTCATTTCGACATTTCAACTACATGAAGAAGGCCAGAGCGCACAACGGCCGAAACGTTGTAATAAATATGGCGACAAAGATGAGGACAATAGTCCGAATAATGTAAATAATGTAAAAATGCTATTTTAATACTTTTCAATAACTTTCAATTTATGTACATATGTTTGTAAATACAAGAAGTGATTTAACAGACATATCCATGTTTTCTTAATTTTATTGTATTATTGTTTGGATTTTTAATATAACAAAGCCTCAACGACCGAATCGTAACCCAGACGCGATAAAACCTATTGATGACTCTATATACATTGCAATAATTTAAAAAACTGAAATGCGTGATTTTAGTCGACAAACACAGGACCTTTACTATTTTTTTACAAATTGTTTCTTAGTTGCTTTCAACAACCTTGGACATCTCGGCGTGGTTAGCAAGATAGGCTGGTTGACCGTTGATTGCTGAGTAACAATATTTAGTCATAAGTCACTTTTTACCCGGACTCACATTCCTAGTCCGTAATTTTGTGAGAAATATATACCGGGAGACACGTGTTTTCAAACTTAAACAGCCCGCAACAAGAGCCATGATCGCCCATGTCCCGAAGTGACACAACGGAGAGGGAGTTCAATTCTGCTCCAATAAAACTAGAATGCTTTCAAAATACCGTGATTTTGTGTCTAAGCTAAACTTAGCTAATATATTTTTTTCACTTTATAATTAGAACAGAAAAATAGAATATGGCAAAAAGTCTTTTTTAGTCCGTGTAGTCGACCACTTAATTCATAACGAGTTTGATTCCCACTAGGCATGTTCTTTTTTTTTTTGCCTAGAATCGGAACTAAAGTTAAAAAGACTCTTTTAGTGAGTGTCAATAAAATGTCTGTTGTTGATTTTGTTGGCCCTTTGATGTGTGACGGCTGGAGCTGGAACAAAGTAAAAAAAAAAAAGTAGGTAGGTAATTCCTTCTTTCCCGAGATTTAAAATGTCACTTTTCTTGCGAGAACAAATACGACATTGGACGTTACTACAGTAACCAGAGCATCATTCTCTAAGTATTGTAACAACATCAAACACGATTCAAAGTTGTATGATGATTGATTTATTCAATTGGCTATAATATGGAAATTACCCGCTTCCCTAGATAATTACAGACATTTAGGTGGTGAATCCGTCTCTTCTGCTTTTAGTGCAAAGGTGGGAGTCTGCTTGAGGTACAGCTCAACAACCCAGGACCATAGGCTCCAGAAATATTTGCTTCCCTCGGCCAAACTATTCGTTTAGTTTCCTGTTAGTTTTTTTTTTATGATTATTTTTTTTGAGCGGTCAATGGTAATTGACAAAAGAACTGTGAAAATCACAAGAGAGAAATATATGTGTTAAATATTCAAAAAGATTTGTTTTTGTCCTTTCTGAGGTAACTGGAGTGAGTTATACATACGTATAACCGCGGCTGTGAATGGTAAGACCAACTTTGCCGTTACGTCCGTTTATAGATACCAGAAAAAGAAACAAGGAAAATGGCCGAAGAGGTCTTGAAAAAAGCTGGCCTAAATATCGACGACCTGAATAACTTTCGCCTTTTAGAACCCGATGTTCAGCAACAGAGTTCCGAGCTTAGGGACTCCTGTAAGGAGTTCATGGATAGTAAGTATTCTGACATTTATTTCTAACGTAGTTTTTTAATTGGTTACTACGGTCGGGTAGGGTCCATGGCTTTTCTAATAAAAACGTTGATCTGTTTACAAACATCGCTTTCATGTTCGCGTACTGTTTTTTTTAAAAAAAAAAAAAGATTTAACACTCTCAAGATGTACCTACTGACTGAATGTCTTTTACAAAAAGAAAAAAAATAATATATCGTTATTATTATTTATTTTAAAGGCTAAAGCAGTCGGTTGCTATGTTGGTAGTTTTTTTCTCTCACCTCATAATACGAATATTGTGTTAAAATTAAAATGGTGAGACATTTCCTTTATAAAATCGCGAAGTGTGCTAAAAAGTTATATGAAAATGTGTTAAACACTTTTTCAACATTTTCTTTTCTTTAATTGGCCTCTTGGTGCGATGAATTTTATTTTTATTGATTAAATAAATTATTTTAAACTTCAGTAAAAACACCAAAAAATAAATAAATAAAAGAAAAAGCCCTCATTCGAAAAGAATTCACTGGTACTTTTGCCGAGGAAGGTCAAGATATGGCCTCAAGACCCTCCCTCCTCCTGGGGGCAGTACTTCCCCTCTCGAGGCAGTACCTCTCTCTCTTTCGGGATGGGGCTGCGGTTATTATCAGGTGGCTGAGGCACCCCCAAAGTTGAAAGTGCCAAGGTGGGGCTTGAGCAATTTTTCTACCGTATTGCCGTTAAATAAAAACTCGCCTCTTTCAAACTGACCTTGTGTCACATTTGGTAGCAACGTGGGCGTACTGAAATAAAACTCTAAAAATTTAATTTTAATTACTGAGTGATCATGAAATAACATCTGAAAAAATGTTATGCTATAACTTCATTTTGAAAAGATAATGCATGCTTATTTATCTTATATTTCATAAGTTTGTTTAAATACGAATGAAAGGTCTTTACTTTGTTAAGGTGTTTTTGTTTTTTTGTGACAGGACCAAATTTAGTGTCCAAATTCAATTTACTTTTGAACCCTTTATAATGGGAGGTTACTATGGAAGAAAGATTTATTCTCCCATTTGAATTTTCCCCAAATATATATATATATATATATTGATGCATGTTTCATTAAATAATATAGACAATTTTGTCTATTTATTTTATGTAAATTCTTTTCATATCGTCTGATAAGCTTAATAGCACTATCATTAAAAGAAGGAAAATCACAATATTGATACATATTTTTTAATCCTATCTCAGCTTTCTGCTTACATAAGCCATTATCAAAGATGACAATTACATTACAATATATTAAATAATGCATGGACAAAACAATAATGATAGTCTATTTTTGTTTACATCGAAGATTTCCAAGCAACGACAAACTCATGCATATGAGACACTGGAAACAAAAATCGCACTGCAGCTCATGACGTCACACATTACCACGCAAGAGTGAAGACGAGAAATATTAAGTATGGGAAGCCATTGGTGTAAACCAATGGCTTCTGTTATCAAATAAATATATATATATATATATATATATATATATATATAATATATATATATATATTATTATTATTATTATTAATTCTTGTCTCACTTTTTCTTCTGTCTTATTTTGCAGAAATAGAATCATTTCACAAAATTGTGTCTTCACTGATTGAAATGATGGACAGTGTTGCCAAAGAAGTACAAAAGGAAAAGATGAAAGTAAGTTTTTGTTTTCACATGATTTAATTATAAAATTTATGTCAAATGCATATCAGTACAGATGCAAAAGAGGCCCCAAGTTGTGTGTGGACATATTTGGGTCTCTGCATCCAGATACAAGCCTTTCTGCAACTGATCCACATTTGGATTGTTATCAACTCTCATTTCACTAAAAGTGGCAGTGGTGAGAGGGGCAGCAGCCTGCTTTTAGTGTGACTCGTTTTGTTATCGCCAGAGATTTAGTGTCTTGTAAAGATGTTCTTTTGGTGCATTTTGTTCCAGAAAGTTGCATACCGTATGCAATGGTATGGTTTTTGAGCCAGTGGCCTTACTTGTCATTATTAAGTTTTTCATTTCTTCCTGTCTCTCCCCCTTCTCTACGTGTCCCCCCCCCATTAATTGTTGGGAGTTAAGTTCTGTTAAGTTCTTCTCCAGCCTCAACTTGCCTTATTTTTCGGAACATTTTGCTGCTGTCCACAATTGCTAATTATTTAGCATTTCCTCTCTGAATTGCTGTGACATCTAGGAAAATAAAAAGAAAGAAAGAAAGAAAAGAAAAAAAAGAAGGAAAATAGAAAGAAAAAAAAAAAGAAGGAAAATAGAAAGAAAAAAAAAAGAAAGAAGGAAAATAGAAAGAAAAAAAAAAGAAGGAAAATAGAAAGAAAAAAAAAAGAAAGAAGGAAAATAGAAAGAAAAAAAAAAGAAAGAAGGAAAATAGAAAGAAAAAAAAGAAAGAAGGAAAATAGAAAGAAAAAAAAGAAAGAAGGAAAATAGAAAGAAAAAAAAGAAAGAAGGAAAATAGAAAGAAAAAAAAGAAAGAAGGAAAATAGAAAGAAAGAAAGAAAGAAGGAAAATAGAAAGAAAGAAAGAAAGAAGGAAAATAAAAAGAAAGAAAGAAAGAAGGAAAATAAAAAGAAAGAAGGAAAATAAAAATAAAGAAGGAAAATAAAAATAAAGAAGGAAAATAAAAAAGAAAGAAGGAAAATAAAAAAGAAAGAAAAAAAGAAAGAAAAAAAAGAAAGAAGCAATCTGCAGAGAGCAATAATTGTCCCAAAATTTACACCTATTCCATAATAAATTGAGCCAGTGGCCTTACTTGTTGTTATTCAGTTTATTCAATGGTTGCTACATTTCATGCACGAAACTGAGCAATTATTATGGTACAGACCTAATAAGTTTGTAGCAAAAATTTCTATGTAATATCAAACTGAAGTGTGAATGCTAAACACAACATCACTGACAATGATTTTTTTTTTTTTCTTTCATATATTCAAAATATTGTAACTTCCCATTTGAACTATTTATATAGGGACCAGTTTCTTGCCTTCACATCCTGACTAGTATCTTCACCTTGATTATTATACTCATTACTAGACTGACAACATGCTCTCCTCAATTTACAGTTGAATTGGCTAGATGTAACGTAAGTTCTATGCTAACAGTTTCTTTTCTCACTTGTGGAATTGTCTTTCAGTTCCATGCTTTCTAGTTGACTTTGACCGTCAAAAATTTAAATGTAATGTCAATCGTATCTTCCTGATTACTCTTCTGATGTTTTCACTCTTTAATAATGTTTTGCTTACATGCTAATACCCTTGGAAAAGGTATTCAGCCTCTTCTTCTCCCCCAGCTATGAGTAAATAGCAGGATAGACCGGGTTCTATAGTCTTGAATGGCAACTGGTCTACCGTCAAAAGAAATGGCAACCTACTGCAGGAAAAAATCTGCCTTGTTAGTCATGTATTGAAAGATACATGATTGCCTAAGCATATATCAAACATGGCACATACCTGACTGACTTACTGACTCTTGATGTGCACCACAGATGTTCCTTTCGGTGGAGTAATGGATAGCGGCTAAGTTTGAATACCAGTTGAATCCATTACATTCACTTAGTTGCTAATATCCTTGGGAAAGGTATGAATCCTCTTCTTCTCCTCCCAGCTCTGGGTAAATAGCAGGACAGACTGGGTTCTATAGCCTTGGATGGCAACTGGTCTACTGCGGGCAAAAAATCTGCCTCGTCAGATACATGGTCACCTAAGCGTGTATCACACATAGCACATAACTAACTGACTGTATAATGTTTCTATCTCTTAATTCTTTCACATCCAGTAATAATCCCTTGTGTCTTAGTGGCTTTACTGCCGTGTTTGGGATAATCCAATGTAAAAAAAAAAAATTGGCTGTTTTATGCAGCTTATCAACCTTTTTGAATTTTTTTTTTTTTTTTAAGCCAGAAACTATTTTTAGATGGTAAGAATTGTCTTACATGGCACCCAACCTGTTCAGAAATATCTTAACTGTCAGTTATATGTAACTGTTTTCTTGGATCAGTAAATGGAGGCACGGTGGAGTAATGTCTAGCATCTTGGATTGAGGGATCGGAGAGCCGAGTTTGAACTCCAGTCGGATCCATTACATTCACTTACATGCTAATACCCTAGGGAAAGGTATGAATCCTCCCCCCCCCAATCCCAGCTATAGGTAAATAGCGGGACAGACTGGGTTCTTTAGCCTCAGATGGCAACTGGTCTACCGCAGAAAGAAATGGCAACCTACTGTGGGAAAAAAATATGATCACCTTACTGATGTAAAATGGCTTGAATAAAGTAAATGAACCCTTTAAGTCTTGAAGAAACCAACCCCTCATCAGGACCCTAGACAGCTGTTACAAAATCAGAAGTGACAAAAACCACATCACTTGAACATTTCTGTTATCAACAACAACAAAAATGGGTAGCACTTTGTTAGGACAGACATCATAAAAAAGTAGTTAACTTGCTCCTTAGACAAGAACCAAGTTATGCCCCTTGATCAGAACTCTCTAGAACTGAGAAGGAAAGGAATTTCAAAATGGTTGTCAGGAATTCTCCATGTTCCTTATCCGCCACTCTGAATCCACCAATATTCCACTGGTCATGTTTACATCTATTTTTTTTTACCCAATAGTGAATAAAATCTGTCTATATTTCTGAGATGAGGTATTATGTACAGTATTTACATTAGTCGGACTATTGTCCTCCTCTTTGTCGCCATATTTGTCACAATGGCCAAAACGTTGTGACAAAAATGGCGACAAAGATGAGGACAATAGTCCGACTAATGTAAATACTGTAGTGAATAAAATGTATAAAATTTTGAATTGCATGTTCGTCCTTATTTGATACAAGTAAGCACCGCCATGGACACAACCACCCTTAGCAGCAAGGTCAAAGACAAGGATTAAGACGAAGTGCAACCAACCCCAAAGACCCCAACAGTGGAACAAGTGGATGACAGTTATAACAGATCTCAACAGTTGAACCAGCGAATCAAGAGGGCTCCGCATGACAGACATCCTACAGAAGGTGCTACTCAAAATTATAACAGTGGCAGCCTGTTGCAGTTTCATAACTGGATTCTGCATGTTTCATTCCATATGTGCTGCAGATGAAGGTCATGAAATTGAGTGTGTGGCTCACTTCTTGGAAAGTCGAAGCTGACCTTAAGCAAATTCATGCCATCGGCACTTTCTTCTACTCTGATTTTTTTTTCACCTTCAACCAACTCTTGCAAAGCCAAATGGTGACAGGGAATAGATAACAGGAGCAGGTTTAGGTGAAACTGGAAGCTTCTAGTCCTGAACCTGCACGTTGGTGTTATATTATATGGTGCATATTTAGTCATCAGCATCATCATCATAAAGGAAGTGATCAGCAAAGAATAAATTAAAGAGATAAAACCAATGACGATATTAGGAACTTAGGATAAACATGAACATTGTCAATAAATAAAAGTCCCAACTATGAATGTTCAATACAGACCTGTAACTGGAAATCATCAATGTCCATTTTTTTGTCACTTGACCTCAAAAACTTTCATCTATTTATTTATTCTTTGATTCCTCTATTAGTCAAGTGGTTAACCATGCTGGCCATTTAAACGCAAAACATTTGAGATGAGAATGAAAATTTCACCCCCTTCTATGTGGGTGTCCCAATCATAGTGTCACAGATTGCTTATTTTATTTATTCATATATTTTTGTATATTTTCTTCAGTAAATGTTTACGTGTATATCTTCGATACATAGACATTTTTATTTTAACTGAAAACACATACATAAGTTTGATCCCTTTGGGGAGTGAAAGAGATTTTTTTTTTTCTTTTTTGCCATTACCGCTAACCGCTTTTACCCACTCTGACTCCTATTTTTCAAGACTTGTTAACATTAAAGCATTATTCATTGTTATTTTACTGCTAGCATCCAAATTCTCAGTTATTTACTGCTAAATCACCCTGTGTTTATTTTATGTTAAGAGGCCATTTTAATTTCAGGCAATTGGATCAAGAAATCTCTTGATGTCTGTAACAAAACAGCGTGAAGAAGAACAGATTCAGTTGATGGCATTGATAACCGAAAAGAAAATGCAGATGGAACGGTAATGAACTTTATTGAAGAAACAACTTTGCTTTGTTCTGTTTATTGGATTGGTCAGAAAGTTTGTTCCAAAAAGTAGGAAATTTACTTAATAAACCGAAAGACCATTTTTGACCAACCCAAAACAAAATATATAAATAGGCAGACTGACCATTGCCAGTGTTTTTTTATTTATATATATATATATATATATATATATACATATATAATTAACTGTCATAAGTAGACAAAAATTATTTTTACTACCACTCATGATGATAATAAAAAGTAAAACTGAAAAACAGGCTAGCTAACCGGTTTCGAACCTCGCTCAACAGAGCTAAATTGAGATTAATAAACTGAATTATCACTTAAAAATGGACAATATGTATTGGAGAAAAGAAAGAAAGAAAAAAAAAGTATTGTTCAGATGGAAATTAGTTAGAGGCCTAATACGAAGTCCTTCTGTCTACACAGAGAGAGCTTCAACGATAGAATATAGATGACCACTTTTAAGTGGTAATTCGAGTGGGACCTGCTAAGAATGGTAAATGAGTCCACACTGAAACTAACAGCATAATTGTGGCTATTTATTAGGTGTCCTGCCATGGAAGACCCATACGTATTGGTCAGAATGTCTGAAGTAGTGTACTTAAGGTTTCAGATTTTTTGGAACATGTTGCCTTATTCTGCTTTGAGTCATTCCCCCTATGTAGTGCAAACCACAACTACATTTAAAGGAATATATTAGAGAACTATTATGATGAGGAGGAGGGAGAACATCCTTACGCATGGACAGAAGGACAGGCTTGGCAGAGAAAACCACATGAGTGTTAGCGGCAAAGTAACAATGTCAAACTGCTACAGAAACCTGCTTAGCATATTGATCACTAATATTACCTATCCAAGGAAGGTGCAGGTACACGGGACATCTTTTTACTATAACAGGTTTGACTTTGTTGAATTCAGCAATTTTATTCTTAATAACTGCTTGAACAATGCCTAATGGTTAGGCAGTGCTGCAGAGAGTAGAAGTAATAAACCTAAGTTCGTCATCCAACTTAATTTCAGAACAGATCATAAGAGCCCTGTAGGTAAGGGTTTTGATTAAATTAATTTTACGTTTCATGGGACAAAAAAATCCCAATGGGTATACAAACCAGTAAACGTCGGTTTATGGTAAATAGAGCTAACAAAACCTGACAAAGATCTGTTAACCAAAACATCAAGAAAACCTTCCTTGGCTAGTGAAGTGATAACAGGCTTTCACTTGACATAGCAAAAGTGACAAGCGAAGCCATCCAGCATCATAAAAATATATATAGGCAAAATTTGTAGATGTGACAAACACCGTGCTCAATGCAAGATATATGAAATACAGACAAACCTCTCATCAACGGACTAATAGCGGGTAGGAGTGGTCCTATAAAGCCGATTGTCCGTAGATGGGAAGGGATTATTTTTGAGTTATAAAACCACTATAGTATTAGGTTGGTGCAAAAATAATGTCGTTTTTTGACGTTCAACTTCATGTGAGAAAACGACATTATTTTTGCACCAACCTAATAACTACCAGTAGTTATGATCATTATAATGTAAATACTATAAACATGTATATATGGCATAAATAAATATATTCTTAATATATAATAATCAAAATTATTATTATTATTAATCAAAATTACAAAAATATTTCTCACAACTACTTTCTCAGACACACATTAATGTATCATACTTCATATACTGTATACCCGTCCATTTACAATAGAAAGGCCCATCACCGCCACCAAGTGGTCACTATGAGAACTAATACGACTCATTCTGCTAAGCCCACAAATGCATAGTATATGTGTGTACCTATGGGAGCTTTTATGATAAGTAATTTGGTTTTGTTCGTTACATCTTATGAAACAGATCATTCCAATCATTGGAAAGACTTGTGGAATTATAAGGAGTGAAGATATTGGGATAATCCCAAGTATACACTTTCCTGTATGATTTATCACTAAAGAGAAAATATTTTCAGTATTAGTGCCAAAATTGGGGGGGGATCTATTTACAAAGCTCTCATTAACGGCTTAATAGGGGGGATGGGTGGTCTGTTAAAGCCGATTATAGATGGGAAGGGATTATTTTTTAGTTATAAAACCCCTATAGTAACTACCAGTAGTTGTGATCATAATGTAAATACTATAAACATGTATATATGGCATAAATAAATATATGCTGTACTGTATATCTATAGATTTCTCACATCTACTTTCTCATGCACACAATAATATATTGTACTTTATATACTGTACACCCATCTTTGTTTACAATTGAAAAGCCCGTCACCGCTGCCAAGCAGACACATTGAGAACTAATATGAATTGTTTTGCTGAGTCCACAAATTTTGAAATATATCACTGGTGATTTAGAAGTTTTTTATTTTTCCTGCAGATTTTGTCCATTGTATCCGAAGTACGTTGATGGGAGGAAGGGGGGGTCTACAGATGAGCGGTTTGTCTGTATACACAAAAACAGAGCAAACATAAAATAGATATATGGAAAACAATACTTAAATTTTATTTACTGTCCACAACTAAGTTTCATGTGGATGCTAATGTACAGTTGCACAATCATCAGGTGCTAAAAGCAATAACATATTCATAGTAGTGTGTACTATATTGGGCGATAAAAGAAGTAATACACTACTCATAGTAATGAGTATTTCCTCTTTTACCACCTGATATAATACTTATTGCTGTGAGTATTGTTGCTTTTACTGCCTGATGATAGTGTAACTACATCAACCACCTTTTACATAAGAAACCTTTACTTGTGGACAGCTGTAAGATTTAAATACTATTTTTTCTATAAGTAACTTCTAAGGAATTAATAAGTTGATTCATAATCTTACGTTATTTGTTATAACTTATACCATCCGAATTACTCGTGCCTTGCTGCATGTCACACATCTTCTTTTTTTTTTTTTGTAAGAAAATGATTCATTTTGAATTATTGTTATAATTTGTGGAGAAAAATGATAAATTTCAATATTACTCAATGATCTTGCCGATGTGACCTCCATCTTCTGGCTTTCTCCTTCTATATTTTGGATAGAAGTCATTCCCTTGTTTTAATCTAAATCAAAAGGGGGGGAAATTTTCAGTGAGGGGTTTGTGCCCCCCTTTGATCAAAAAAATTACATATAAACTAGGGTTAAATAAAGACTTGGGTATTTTAAATCTTTATAAATATTTCAATAGTTAAACAAAAAATTTCTTTAGATATAGTTACAAAAATTTTTTTTAAACAACATCTAAAATATTATTACAGTTAGATTTACGTTAGAAATATTCGAACACAGTTGCATTCCGTATCACGTGACGTCTGCGTCTCGCGACGGACGCCACTTGTAAACAAACTTCTGAAAACAGTTATTTCTGATGAAAGATCGGGTCCGGTCTGAAATATCAAATATATATATATATATATATATATATATATATATATATATAAAAATATAAATAAATACTTTCACAAAAAAACATTCAATTTTTTTTAATTTGCAACTTTTCAGTTGTTATATATATATAATATATATATATATATATATATATATAATGCTCACTAAATGACATTTTCCCATTGACAGATGAACAAATTTATCAAATTTCCTTAAATTTTGGGTAACACATGTGAGTGAAAGAAACTTCTTTGTTCTTGAATTTTTTTTTCTTTTCAAGCCAGTGTCATTTGCTGAGCACATTTTTTTTTTTAATTTTGTCACACCCTCCACCTTCATGGAGTTTCTGTTGTTTCCTTGATATTGTATGTCTGACATTTAAAAATCATTTAAGCTTGTCGCTAAAAGTAAACGATATCTGGTCAGAAATAAATAAATAAAAATTTTTCAAGTCACATAAGGCTCAGTTTGCTTCTTTTTTTTTTTATTCTTAACTATTCCTATTATGAAATACTCTCAGCTCACTCAAAATTTTCTATTTATGCGTTTCTTCCTCTTTCCTTGTAGACTTCGAATCCAGCATGAAGCGCTTTTAAAACATGAACGAGACCAGAATGACTTTATTGAACAGTTTATGCTGCAAAAATAAAAGAATGCAAAATAGACCAAGAAACTGAAAGATGGCTCCCACCTCATCGAATACAAACCAATTCCGTCCAAAAGCACTGAAAAATCTTACATTTTAGTTATTCTGAGATTCTCTTAATAAAAGCCCATCTACTTATAAAATGCCTTAAGCAGGTTCACACACACACATACACGTGTGTGTGTGTGTATATATATATATACACACACACATACATACTTTCGTGCAACAAAGTTTCATATGCACCGATATTTGGTATGGCAGAACAATTATCAGGCAATCAGAAGAGACCTGTCTCTCCTGATGATTGTGATGGCATACCAAATATAAGCACATATGAAACTTTTTGTTGCATGTAGGTGATATATAATATATATATATATATATATATATATATATATCTCAAATATGTGGTGCAGTTTAATTTATATTACAATGAATCATTCATACAAAAAGTAGATTAGTAAAGTTAATGATATAAAATAGCGAAATCACTTTGCAAACAAAATTTTAAAGATGCATTAACCTACGAACCACATTAAAAAAAAGACCTTATACAGCATGTTATTAAAAACAAGGAACAGAACATTCATCGATTGGTTTGTAGGTTAATGCAACTTTCAAATTTTGTTTGCGAAGAGATTTCGCCATTTTATATCATTAACTTTACTAATCTACTTTTAGAATGATTCATTGTAATATATATATATATATATATATATATAATCTCGTGTGTGTGGCCTGATGATTGCATTTAGCATGAAACACTGTCACATCTGGGTGTTGACTTCAATGTAGACTTTTATATTTACATCCGCTCTGTCCCAGATATTGAACACTTTTAAGCTATAAATATAGCATACCTTAAAACTATATTTTATCATATATGTATGACTGGCAGAAACTTCTGCTACAGTCAATGTGTATGATTACATGATGGGAGTTTGACAATTATTTATTTTGTAAAGAAACACCTATTTCATTTAAAGAGTCATTGCCTTTGTTATGTTTTAATTTCTTTTTAGGAAAATTTAAAAAAGA
This sequence comes from Acanthosepion esculentum, assembly GCA_964036315.1. Lineage (NCBI taxonomy): Eukaryota > Metazoa > Mollusca > Cephalopoda > Sepiida > Sepiidae > Acanthosepion > Acanthosepion esculentum. The sequence goes on along the minus strand of OZ038517.1, from coordinate 28,107,994 downwards.
AATATTGATGAAAGAAAAACTACAAAATCATCCAAGCTTAGAGTGATAAACTGTATATGACAGATTTAATGTTTGAATTCAACAAGAGGCACTGAGACCAGAAATAACTTATCTTTTGTAATGTTATTATAGATTAAATACTTCAGATCACACATACACATACATATACATATACATATATATATATATATATATATATATATATATATATAATATAAAAGGCTCAAAGACTAATCCATGGTTATAATTTATTACATTGGAATCGTAATCACAATCCAATTCATCAGACCTACAATTATATTAGTCTTTGAGCCTTTTATATTCTTTTATATTATATTCTTACTCTGTCCTGGACTTTTTCTACCTGGATTCTATCCTCTTGGGAATTTATTTATATTTATTAATATATATATCAAGACCAATTTTAGGCAAAAGAAGTATGACAAAAAATTCATGTGACATGTTTTGTCCTTTGGGACTTCATTGGACTAAGTTTACATTTATGTTGATGTGACTCTGCATGTGCATGAACAAGAGACACTGGGAATTTAAAATTTAAAGTAGATTTAAAAAAAAAAATTTTCTTTAAATTTTAAAATTCCCTGTGTTTCGTGTTCATGTGTATCAATGTAAACTTAGTCCAATGAAATCCTAAAAGGCAAAACATGTCACATGAAAACAATATACTGTATATAATATATTCATCATACTTTTTCCCCTAAAATATTTCTTTATATATAAAAAAAGTTTATATATAATGTATAATATATTCCACTTTCTGACAGCAACCAACCTTGCTGCTCCAACCTCAAAATACCAGCTCCACACCAACATGGAAAAAATTCAATTATTCACTAAAAAACATACCTGCATCTAACATATATGACAATGAAATCAAGCTCACTGAAAAAAAGAACATTTCATAAAACGCATAAGATGGAAAGTATTTTACTTCTTTAACAAAGACAAAACCAACAATGATAATAACCATAATAACTTTGGATTTTCATCAGCAAAATGCCCACCACAGCAGAGTGACCTTATTGCATTTGAAAATGACATAATAAACAAAATAGAAACAAGAAAATCAAACAGCAAATTCCATAAACAATTGGAAAAAGTATGTTCAAGCCGATGAATTTAGAACTATCTACAAAATGGACACCAACAACTATAAAAATTAGTTGCAAAAGAAATCACCAAGTTCTATAAAAACCACCAATAACAAATATGGAACTCAATACAAACAAGGAAGCAAAATATATAACTACCAAATTAAAAATAAACAGGATCAATCAACTACCGAAAGTAGAACCATTTGTTAAACTAAAAGACCGTGAGGACAACTTAAACAAAATAACATGTTAATTAATAAACCCGAGAAAAACCAACATTAGAAAAAAAAGTAGAGGAAATATGTTCAAAAATAAAGAGCAAACTAAAAACAAACCATTAGAAAAGCACAAGAAATAATTGGTTTAACAACAACAAAGAAGAATGCTCTTTTGTACAACTGGACATAAGACTTCCACCCATCCATCAATGAACAAACACTTAACAACACATTAGATATAGTAAAATAACATAAACATCTTGGATGAAGACCTAAAGATTGTCGAACACTGTAGAAGGTCCATACTTATACCACAAGAACAAAATATAGTTGAAAAAAACTGCAACACCAACAACAACAATGTCAATAACAATTACCACTTTGACATAACAATGGGTAACTATGACAGTGTAGATATAGGCATATATGTCACCAACAAATTAACAAACATTATCAACAAAAAATATAAGCCTATACAGAGATAATGGACTAATAACCTTAAGAAACTAATGATAGAACCCTGAAAAAAATAAAACAAATCATAGAAACCTTCAACACATTAGGATTCACAATAGACATAAAATCAAATCTAAAAGTAGAAAATTTCTTAGATGTAACCTTTAAACAGCAATCCATACAATCCATACAGAAAATCAAACAACTCATATATATATATATATATATATATATATATATATATATATATATATAATATATGGATAAAATAACTGAAAAAAAATTGGGTGTTTTTTTTTTTTTGCGAAAGTATTTATTTCTATGCTTTTATATATATTTTCTGAGGAAGGACCGAGGTGGTCTGAAATATTAAATATATATAAAAACATAGAAATAAATACTTTCGCAAAAAAAACACCCAATTTTTTTTTCAGTTATATATTTTTCATATATTATATACATATCAAGAAAGTATACGTGGCTTCTCATCATGCTATATATATATATATATATTATATATAAACAACCCCTCCCCGAATATATACCTATATCCGTAAACAAAGAAACATACGGATCAGCACTAAGAAGTAGCGGCTATTCAAATAAACTGGAATACATAAACGAAATCAAACAAAAATGACAAAATAAAGAAACATAAGCTGGTTGAACCCATCCTACAATAATATAATAACAATAATAGTAAAAATGTTTTTTTCAATATAATTAAAAAAAACATTTCCCCAAATACAACAAACTATAAAAAAAAACACCAGAAACACAGTCAAAATTAGTTACAGCTGCATGAACAACATGAAAAAAATAACCAAACACAATAAAAAAAAATAAATACTCAGCAAAACCAATAGCAACAACATAAAACAACAATAAATGTCTAACGAACAATATATAAAATCATTGTAACAAACATTAACAGAGATAAAAAAAGAATTACATAGAAGCCTCAAAAACAGCCTTCAAAGAAGGATTTAACAATCACAAAACCTCATTTAAAACAAAGCTACAAAAACAACACTATCAAAATGCATATGGAGCCATAGAAAATCATAAAAGGGGCGCCCCTACACAACAGCAATAGCGGAAATTGTGGCAGCATGATGATGCTCTTAATAGCCTCCTCAAGCATTGTAAATGATCTGAGGCTTGTCAAGCTGAAAGAAAACTACAGCCCGGCAAGCCATGCATGTGGTGGTTTAACTCTGTGTGTGTGTGTGTGTGTGGGGGGGGGGTGTATATATATATATGTATATACATTTTTTCTCTCCCGATGATGGCCACGTTGGCCAAAACTAGTCGAGGAATTTAAATGAAATAATAATAATAAAAACATAAGAATATTAATCTACAATCCAGTATGTCTGAAGATTTTAATAATTTTTATCGTTCAAAATATATATATATTAGGTTGGTGCAAAAGTAATGTTGTTTTCTCACATGAAGTTGAACGTCAAAAAATGACATTATTTTTGCACCAACCTAATATATATATATATATATATATATATATATATATATTGGTCAAGGAGGCATTATGTGTAGTATTTTTTATTTATTTATTTTTTTTTTTGTGGGTTTATGTTTCAGAGGTTGCTTACAATATCCGATGCTCACAAGTGGTGCCTGGCCTGGAAAGTGAGACTCCCCCCCCAACCCCTCAGTTTTCATTGAGAGGTTAAGTTGGACTGTCTCAGTTGAATGATAATTGTTTCTGTTGTTGACTCGCCAGAGATTTTGAGGGCAAATGTATGTCTTCTGACCTTTTGGTGTCTGCATTTTCTACATTGCAAGGCTGATTTTTCAAAGTGTCTTTTGCTTTGTTAATAAAACAGTTCTCTAATAAAATCACTGGAAATTGATTTCAGTGTTGATTTAATTATCATCGTCGTACAGAAAATACAAGATATATTCAAGTATATGAGAAGGTGCTGAAAAATTTTCAACTTGATCAAAAAGAAATTTAAAAAAAAATGGTGATTGGACAGATTTGGGGTAAATGGGTTGGCTTGCCCCCCCCCCCCAACACACACGCACAAATATATAGTGATTTTCCAAGCGTAACTTAGATGTGGCACAAGGCCGAAGTATGGGGCATCCAGTGAAGATCAAACTCACTAAGTCGTAATTGTTCTAGCGACACAAGCTTGCTAACCATTACACCACCTCGAGCCCCCCCCCCCACATAGATACATATTTATTTATTTTGTGTATATATATATATATATTCAAATTGGGCACCTCAAGGCAGTGTTATGGTTAGCAAGTTTGTCTTGATAGAACGATTACAACTGAGTAGTGAGTTCAATCCTCACTGGGTGCCCCATACTTTCGGCCTTGTGCACATCTAAGCTACGCTTGGAAACTCACTAGATATATTCAAATTTACCTCATTCAAATAGCTATTTCAATCAACAAGAAAACCTATATTGGCTTGTCAACTCTCTCTCTATGTATGTATGTGTGTGTATATATATATATATACACACACACACTTTCTTTCTTTTTTTTTTTCTTTCTTTTTTTTATATCACCCCATGCAAGGCAGTAAAGCCACTAAAACAAGAGGTTACCTAGTGTGGAAGAATTTGGAACAGAAACATTAATAATGAGCAGGAAGAGAAACAAGCTATCAGGAGGACAGTAGATAGCAATTGACATTGTATTTAAATTTTTGTAGATTAAAGTTGGCTGGAAAGCATAGAGCCAGAATGGAGTCCCATAAGCAAGGCAGTAAAGCCACTAAAATACAAGGGGTGTGGGAGAATTAAGAACAGAAACATTAATAATGATGAACAGAAAGAGTAATGAGGAGGACAGGAGATAGTGATTGAGATTTCATTTCAATTTTTGCAGATTAAAGTGAGCAGGAAAGGAGATCCACAAGTGAGATGTGCAAGAAGAGAAACTTAGCATAAAAGTTACAGCTACATCTAGCCAACTCAACTGCAAATTGATGAGATCTTCATGCCAGTCTAGTACTGCGTTTAAATTCAAAAAGTCTAGGTACTATAGTGAAGAGCTCATCTGAACAATTACCATGAAAGTATTTATAGAAAAGACACAGAGAGGCAATCTTATGGCAGTCAGAAAGTGACTGAATGCCAGATCAGGACCAATAATATTGCTTATTCTTCTTTGAATCTTATCAAGAAACTGAAGATAAAATACTAAGTAACTCCACAAAAATCATACCTAAGGTTTAAAATGAAAAATCAGGAAGTTTTTATTTTAGTCTTAATTTCAAGTTATTTTAATTTTTCCAATAAGCATATGGTGTATTTTTAAAATTAATTTAAATTGACTGAAAGGAGTTTTTTTTTTCTTTCTGAAATAGCTGATTAGCACTGTTTTTTAATCATCTTTTATCGCAATGTAATTGTAAAAAATCCTCCCAAAATAAATTTCTGAAACTTTATTTGAAGAATATTAACTGATTTAAAGTATAATTAATTTGATTTGAAACATATTATTTACTTTAAGTAACAAAATGCGTTTCTTTATATCTTAATATTGTGGAAACTCATTTTTAGCCCGACAGAAGCTGTTTGACGTGTTGCCGGTTTAATGATGTTCTATGGAGACTTTATCTGTAAAACATAATTTAAGAAAATGACATGAGTGCTTTTTTATATAATTTTTAAGTAATCTGTAATCTTAAACATTTGAAAAATATTCTCTGTAATCTAATTTTAAGAATGTTGACTTTAAATTTACTGTAATCATCGCTCTTATTTTCTGATAATGTTGTGTATGGTCGCTTGTACTGACTTTTGGCTTGACTTTGGAGGAAAACATGAAAAGTGGAAAAACTTTCTTAACCCTAGAACACTAACCATGGGTATATAGTACCCAGCGCAAATTTTCATATTTTTAATTAGAATTTTCAGTACCTGATTTTCTTATCTAAATAATGTTTTTCAGTTCCTATTAATGTTAACTGAAAGTACAAAGTTTGAAGTGCCTGCATGTAAAATATTTCAAATAAAGATTTATATTTAATATTTTTTTTGATATTTTCAAAATCGGGTATGATATACCCATGGTTAGTGATATTTTCAAAATCAGGTATGATATACCCATGGTTAGTGATATTTTCAAAATCGGGTATGATATACCCATGGTTAGTAGTGGTGTAACTTTAATTGATGGTTAGTGTTCTAGGGTTAACTATAAAAAAAAAATCTAGAGGAAGACTCTTGTGAAAGCGATCCTCTTGAAAAGGAATTTTCAGACAATGAGGAAATTAGCTTACTTGCAACAGTCAATATTGTAGAATATGCTGAAGCTAAAAAGGAGCAATTCCACGGCTGAACTGAAAACAAAGTGTATTCTCAGGCCAAAATACAATTACAAGATGGATTTGCATAAAAAAAATGAAATTAAAATAAAGGCCAGACTGATTTCAAAAAGGGGAGGTACCTACCCTTTTTTTTTTTTTTTAAAGCTTTTCACCCCAAGCAAGGCTGGAGGCCACTAGCACGTGAGGGGTTACAGAAGGTTTGGAGGAAGGGCAGATAGGAGTGGTAAAGGAGAGGATGTGGAGAAAGATAGTGGATCGATCAAGGCAAGGGGGTTACAGAAGATTTGGAGCGAGAGCAGATAGGAATGAAAGGTGAAAGGATGTGGAGAAGGGAAGTGGATAGATCAAGGCAACTGGAGATGTCGATTGACGTTACACTTAAATAGTTGGAGATTGTATTTGTCAGGGAAACAGGAATAAGGAAGCGAGTTCCACAGGCGAGAGGTGCGAGACATGAAGCTATTGGAGTAGAAGAGACGTCTACATCTAACAGTTTCAACGGTGAAGGGGTGGGAACGGGATGCCAGCCTCGTAGGACGCTTAAATTCATGAGGCCTGGGAACCAGCGAAAGCAGCTCCTCGGAGCAATTAGCGTGGAAGTATTTGTAAAAGAGACAGAGTGAGGCAACGGCGTGTCTGTGAGAGAGCGACTGCAGACGAGATGATAGATCAGGGCCAATTACATTGCATATCCGTCTCTGGATCTTATCAAGAACCCTGAGGCAAACAACAGGGGCTCCAGACCATATATAGCAGCAATACTCCATGCAAGGGCGAATGTTTGATTTATAGATTTGGAGGATCGATTCCGGGGAGAAAAATTTCCTGGCTCGACACAGGGAGCCAACTTTCCTTGCGGTGGATGAAGCAATTGACTCGATGCATTTGTTCCATCTCAGGTCAGCGGACAGCGTGAGACCGAGCAGCCGCAGAGAGCTCTCGAGAAGTTGGTCTTCAGACATTCTAATGTTAATGTTTAGTTACAAATATATGAGCCTCGCGTCATATTTAAAATAAGCTTGTTTTTTTTACATTATTCAGACTATTGTCCTCATCTTTGTCACCATATTTATTACAACATTTTGGCCATTGTATGCTCCGGCCTTATTCAGGTGGTTGGAATATCGAACTGAACCCTTTATTTTGTTCACTGGGGTAGACTGTTCTAGTTCCACGTGCCATGTTTAATGGATGTCAGTTATATAGACAGATACTGAAGCTTGTTTTTATTAGCTTCATGCTAATAATAATATAACTGTATTCTCAGTATCCTTCTGTATAACAATATCGCAATCGTTTCTTGTCTTCATCTATTAGAAAATTGCCCAGCATTCACTGCTATATAGGAGATCAAATATTATATGGTGATTCAACACCTTCTTCTTTTTATGTATAAAACAATTTACATTCTCCAAAGAATCCTGCCTTCTAATATAAAAAAATAAGTGGATCAAAATTTAATAAAAGTAAGCAGAGATAACAGATGTAAAAAGAAAAAATATTTTCACCAAGACTTTTAAAAAAACTTAAAAAATAATTTCTTTCATTTCTGGATAAGTCCTGAAAATTTCATTATAATCTGACAATTATTTGAGCTTTGCAATAATTTTCAAAATGTATTTTTTACTGTAAAAAAAGATGTTAAATTTCCCATAATAATCTTTGACCCACCACTGATGCAAGAAAAATAAGATTTTTAACTAAAATTTTGAACATGCTAGAGAGGATTAAAAAATTTAATAAAATAATAAAAAAATATTTTTGTCTTTCCTCTTAATAAACATTTTGGTGATAAAACTTTTTTGAAGGGGTTATCAGAGAAAATACAAAGGATCTGCGGTCCATATAACATCGGGACAACCTTCAAAAGCTTGACGACACTTGGCAGATATCTCTCCTGAGTAAGACCCCCCCCATAGAGGAGAACATGACTAAAGATTGTGTTCGCTATCCCGTGAAGCTGCGGAAAGAAATATAAAGGGGAGACAGGCCGCCCCCTTAAGGGAAGGCTTCAAGAACACCAGAAAGCTGTAACATGAGGGGAAGTGGAAAGATCAGGCATGGCTGACCACATATGGAGAGAGATGGGAGATCACTGCCCTCTGTGGGTTCAGGTTGAGATCATAGACAAAGAACACCAGTGGAAAATTCGTAAATTTAAGGAATCAGCACATATGCTAGGCCACAAAAATCTCCTGAGCCGACCAAGCATAGAAATGAATACAATATGAGAACCAGTAATAAGGAGTGCCAGAGAAAAGCGATAACAACAACAAAAGTTGCAATATGAGCACTGGTAAAAATGGTTGCTGAAGACATTAGGTTTATAATACCCAGAAATTCATATACAGATGTCCTCAAGGACACATGGCACGGTGGATAAAGGCATTGGTTAGTGACAGGACCTGAAGAGTGTGAGTTCAATACCTGGTTAAGGCAGTGGAGAACTTTCAGAGGGAAATTAACAGGAGATAACTGACATCCATTAAACATGGCACCAGTGAGCAAAATAAAGGATTCAGTTCAACATTCCAACCACTTGAAGAAAGCTGGAGTGTACAACAGCCAAAACGTCATAATATGATGACAAAGATGAGGACAATAGTCCAAATAATGTACATAATACCTCATCTCAGAAATATAGACAGATACAAAACTTTTGTTTTCATCGAGTTTGGGACCATTTTCATCAGCGGAAAAGGTATTTGATATATAGATAGAGGTGCTGAATATAACATCAATCAGCTAAGTGACAATTTTTATTAATTTGCTGGGTCTTTTCTGAGACAAAAGAGAGGAATGTGTGAGAGAGAGAGAGAGAGAGAGAAACTGGGAGATTGTGGAAAAAAGCATTGCTTTTGTTTTTTCTCCTTTTTATTTCGTTCATAATTATTGAAATTATTACGGCCACATCACACTGAAACACTAGTTCCTGTATGATCAGCGAAGTTAAGCAATGTCGAGCCTGGTCAGTGCCTGCATGAGTGACCACTTGGGAATATCAGGTGTTGTAAGCTTAGATGGGCAGGTGGTGTAATGATAATAGCTCAGAATTGTTAATCTGAAAGCCAAGTATCAATTGGGTTCGTTTTATTCACTTACATACAAACACCCACTTGGGAAAAGGTAAGAATCCACCTCTTCTCTCCGTCCTGGGTATGACAATAAACTACGTCCAGCAGCAAGGCCTCTGATCAGGAGGTTTTGAGGAGCATGGAACCGCCTCTTAATTGCTGGTGTTACCAGGTCCACCCTAACCTGGGGTGGTAGTACCTGTTAGGGTCCCAGCTATGAGCAAATAGTTAACACCCAAACTGGGGTCAAAACACTATGAAAGTGTAAAAATAGATTTTAACATCAGAAATACTTTGAAGAAAAATTATTACTAGCAATAAATTTTTGAAGAAAAATTATTACCAGTAATACAATTTTGAAGAAAAATTATTACCAGTAATACAATTTTGAAAAAAAAAACATTACCAGCTATATATTTAAAAAAAAAAATTACCTGCAATAAAATCTTGTCAGCATTAAATAATCTATTGAGGTCGATATGCTGTAAAACAAACCAAACCAAACCAAACCAAGTCAAACCACTTCTTCTCCCCCCCAGTTATGGGTTAATTAATAAGACTTGTATCACTAAATCATTATCTCAAAAAAAAAATTTATTGAAATTTAAAAATATTTTATAGCTTTAAATGACCTGAAATGGATTGATAAGCCATAGAAAATGAATTAATCAAATTATTTATTGAAACAAATATCTAAAATTCTTTAAATTGTTCCATTGGATTCAATCATACACACACATTAGATTTGGATGGAAGTCAGTCATAGTAAAGTCTTTGGCATGTTTGGAATTTGGAAATTGTTAGGTTGGTGAAAAGAAGTTGTCTCCCCCTACATCGAAGTAGAAAAACCATGTGACTGAGATTGAGCTTCAGACACATAAAGACCGGCATAGAGGATAGATGCTGACCTGAGACCTGCTCCTAAGCTAAAGGACCATCTCAAGATGAAGGGAATTACAGACCTATCTGTTCTGATGAAGTGGATATCTGTTATCAGTGTCAACAATGGACCTTCTCTGGTAAGTCACGCTACGCATTCTATAGAGGGGAGGGAAATGTCTGTATTAGATTTTCTAATAATAATAAATATTATCTTTATAATTTGTGTCAAAGCTTTTTTTTTTTTTTAACTCCAACAAATTTATGTGCAGTGGAGACATTTTTTGTAAAATAAAAACAAAAAAAAACACAAAACTAAAAATTTCTAGCGCCATAAATAACATTTTAATGGAATGCAAGTGTGTAATAATTATCTCTATAGAAACATCATGGGGAAATCGTTTTTAGTGACTATGTGCATGTTAATGCCTTCCATAAAAATCTGGTTTTATAAAATTCTTGTATTCATCATACTTTTAAATCTGGTATCAGATTTTTTAAAAAAACTATTTGGGATTAATCATAGGTTTCAAAAAAGGGTTATCAGCTTTCAAGTTGTGCTTGATGGTTGCCACACATGAGTTACACGAAAACATGAGCAACAAATATTTATTACTAGCCTAGAAGCTGATCTTTGGGCTAGCTCCTGCTGAAAGCTTTTGGGCCTTCAGCCTTTTACCTTCAGCATCTTATGTATGCGAAAATTATAAGAATTTAGAAATAAAATTATTTTATCTTTATTCAACACCTGAATTCGGCATAATCTTTCTTCGTATACGCAACCGATCTCGGTAGTTTGTTTACATTTATTTTGCACGCAATTTTTCTTTTCTTTTTTAAGATCACCATTCTTTATGATCCCTTCGCATAAAGTCACCCTTAAAAGACATTAGGGAACCCGAAATATGTAACATTTTGAATATGTTACGGTACGTGTGCTAGAAAAAAAATCATCTGAGCAACATACCATGAAAAAGAGGTCAACCTGTTGGCATTTTCTATACTACTTCCCTTCCTTTCATTATCTTACTCTCCCTCTCCCATCTCTCTCTAGACATATATATCTCTATATTTTTCTCTCTCAAGCCACTCCCGCCAAAATGGATTACCCACAATGCACCACTGACCCATATATATAAATAATCGAGAACAATCCAACACTCACGTCCTGACGATTGCGTTTAGCATGAAACAGCCTGTCACCTCTGAGTGTTGGCTCCAGTGTTCACTTTTATATTTATATATACATACATATGTATATACATATATATATAAATACATACACATATACACATATATATATATATATATATATATATACACACATATATATATACATACATACATATACACACATATATATATACATACATACATTATATATATATATATATATATATATATATATATATATATATATATATATATATATACATACATAAATTGTCATCCACAGACAGACTGTTTCGCTGTATCACAGCTCATCAGTGTGGCTAGACGTCCGGTTGCCTCTGGCTAGAATCGAAAACCGGCTGAATTTGCGTCAGTCGGAAATTTTACCCTGAAGCCGTTGGCACACGGCAGAGAAGGTGAATTTAAGCGTATTTATATTTAGATATATGAATATATATATACACACACGAGTTTCATTAAAGACAACTGACAAGGTACTGCGATTAACATGTTTGGATAATAAAAAACATTCCCATGACTATAGATACACATATATAAAATCTACATATTCAATTAAAAATAGAAATAAATACTTGATAATGGCTAACAGAATAGCCAAAATACTCAGATAAGATACTCTCATAATTACAGACAAGTTTCTTAGCATCCTTATCAAAGGAAAAAAGAAAATTACCATCTTGATTCATATTCATTTTATTCTGAGTACTTTCGACATTAGCACAATGTCGTCATCATCAGAGTTAAGAAACTTGCCCATAATTACGAGGATCCTATTCAAAATAAATAGATTAAACTTGTCTAAATTATTTAATGAGACATGTCTTAATGAAAACATGCTGCCAAAATATACAATATATATATATATATATGTATATATATATATATATATATATATATATGTATATATATGTATATATATGTAAGCAAATATGTGGATGTAGATCCGACGGTATGATGAAAATGTGGAAAAGACAAAGCAAAATCCGAATATGTGAGTCTACTGTTTTTTATTTTTTTTCTGTCAACGTCAGACGTTTCAGTCTAATAGACCATCTTCAGGACATGGTTAATGGAGACATATTTATATTAAATTTAAGTTAAATGAAGAGACGATATATACAGATTTTGCTTTGTCTTTTCCACATATGTATGTGTATATATATATATATATATATGTATATATATGTATATTGGCATCATGTCATTATTGAGGCATGTGTTATTGAAGTCTACAGAAATTTTTCATTCAATTATCTTCCTTTTGATTTTTTTTCTTGCTTCCTCACAAGTTTCTTTCAGCAACACACCAAAAACTGGGGTCTTTTTTCCACAACTTAGACCCAAATACAAAGAAACTTGCGAGAAAGAGAAAGCAAGAAAGAATCGAAACGAAGATTATTAGATGAAAGTTCTGTAGTCTTCAATAACACATGCCTCAATATATGTGTGTGTTTGAATTAATTTTTTATCCAGTATTACTATGTTATTTTTAGTGGGGACACAAATTTGAGTTGCTATCCATATTTTTAATTTTTTTAAAAATAGTAAAGTCCTAGACTGAGAAATCTTATTAAAGAAAGATTGTGTCTCTAACAGGAATTGAACCAGTATCCTCTTTTCCATCATGGAAACTCTTTCTATATAGCTGAAACATCGCCACCATAGCCAAACTGGTAAAGGCACATTTAATAAAATAGAAATGGGTCGTCTATTTGAAATACAAGCATCTGCTATAACAACGTTTGGAGTAATGAAATGTCAGATTTAAAATAAATCCATTAATTCCTTAGAAATTGCTTTATGTTTCATAAGAAACTGAGCAGCTGTGGACTTTCAGGAAAAAATAACTGAGTGAGGTGAGTGTGCTTTTCTTAACCCTTTGAACCCTGACCACTGCTTTACCAGTGGTAAAGCGAAATGACTTAATGCCCAGACACCGGTAGAAACAAACGACTTAATGTCCAGCTACCGGTTAAATGGTGGATAAACACTTGTAACTATTTTCATATCGACTGTGAAATGTTATATACCAATTATTTGTGAATTTTGACTCGGGAGCTCAGGCAGAAGGGTTAAAATACTTCAGAAACGCAGAGTTCAAAGGGGTTAAAAGGAAAAACAGAGTCTTGCTCTACTGTGGTGCTCTTCATAGCTGAGCGGTAAAGCACATCAGATGACTAGGTAGTTTTCTCCTACAAAGAGGTATGCAGGTTCAATCCTGGCCAGAGAATATATTTTCTTTATTAAGATTTCTTGAGTGTGCAGGCTAATAGACGTATTATATACTTTCAACACTAAAAAAAAAATTAAATATGCTTGCTGAAAATTAAAAAAAAAAAAATGGTCTGATTTTTGTAAAAGTTAAAATTTATGACTTGTGCTCAATTTTAATCATTGGGATAATTTGCAGTATTTATTTTATTGCGACTTCAGAGAAACAATAGTAAATTTAGTAAAATGACAAAAGTACTTTATTTATACCAAGTCAAAAGTCATGCAGTGTTTGTTTTTGTTTTTTTTTTATTTCTTTTTGCATGGGAGGGATCATTATCTCCTTAACCAATGTCCAATGACAAGTTTTGTCTTTATATACAGGGCAATGTCCTTTTTATTGAAATTGACCAAGAGTCAGATTAAAGTTGACATTCTGTTGAATTATAAGCTCAAAGAGCTGTTTGCTTATTAACTTCAAAGCTGTGCAGACACTACAGCAAGAACAAGTGATCGTTAACCACAACATGGAATGTAACTTCCTTCCTGCCACTTCTTCGTTAATTCTGAGGTTAATGGAGAGATCTTCTGCAGATGTAGGGAAAAGAACTCACATCTCCTGAAATGGTCGAAGCCATCCTGGATATCACTCCGAGTCCATCTCCTTTTTACAGCTAAGGTCTGCAGGTTACGCTTAACAAACACTCCCTATATGCAATCTTTCTCTTCCTCCTCACCTTGGACAGCTGAACATCACCGACACTCCCCGACCAAAAAAGAAAATTGGGTAACAGGGCTAATAATGAGAAATTATCCACCCCAGTTAAATTAAAAGAAAAAAAAAAAAATCACATTTTCAAGACAAGATTTCTCGTTCAGGGGCAGCCAGTTTTTACTCTGAACAAATCCTCTTGCAGGGTCAGCACATGAACAGTCAAAAGAAATCTCATCACTTTTCCATTATCAGAAAGTCAGTTTTTTCTAAACAAAGTTGTCAGCTTTCACCCACAGCATTCACAAAGTGCAGGGAGTCTCAACATCGCCTAAACTGGAACATGCTAGAAACATGAAACTTAAAAGCTAAAGTATTTTTTCTTATAAACTATTTTCTTTGACCAGAATATTTGTCCACTTTATTAAGTAGAAAATTTACTTATAAAATAGACAAACCTTTTGACCAACTCTAGGCATTTAAGGGTTTCAATTATGGGTTAAAAATAACTTAATTGTAATTTTTATTATGATAATGCTATTCTATTTAGTTTTGTCTACATACCAGCTATATACCTTCTTTTTTTATTTCATTATTATTATTATTAAACCTGTAACCTACTCTTCTTAGATGCCTAATGAAAGGTGGGACATTAATAATTGGGAGTCTGGAATTTTTATTAATAAATTGGGGGGGGGGGTCTCAATAACTGGGGTATTAGAATTTTTATCAATATGAAATAAATGGGGGAGTCTAATAATGTGGGAGATTGGAATTTTTCTGGGCAGGTCTTAACCTTTAGCGCACTGCAATATTCATAAGTATTTCATCCTCATCCATTGGGTATAAGTAGCCAGACATCTTCATTAAACAGTACTAAAAATAAGAACTAGACGAGATATCCCTAGACATGGGCAGGGCAATGAGAACCCCCATAGATTAAATAAAGGTTTTAGTACAGAATTCTCAGTAGGTTATCCAGATCAACATCCACCTGATGAAGGCCAGAGAGCACAACAGCTGAAACGCTGTGATGATATCAACAAAGATAGTGTAAAAAGTGCTTTTAGACATTATAAATATATATTTGAAGACCAAATGTTTAACATTTAGCACTCTGCAATATTCATAAGTATTTCATCCTCATCCATTGGGTATAAGTGGTCACATAACTGCAATAGCATCATCTTCAATTTTCATGTAGTCATTTTCCTGTTGCCATAGCAGGATATGACAACACTAGCACAAAATTCAACCACACTATTGTCTGATGATCAAAATTGCATGCAATCGCTGTACAAACATTTTTTGTTTGACAAATGAAGTCCCCACCATACAGAGTGCTAAAGTTTAATAAAAGTGTGGGTCTGGAAAGTCATTTACAAAAAAAAGGAGATCAAAAACTGGAAAAACTAATAAAAACAAGGTTCTGGTTCTGTACCCTCTGAACTTCCACTGATGCCTATTGTATTCATAATGAGAATCAGGGGACACAACTGAAACACTGGAGACGGGCGGAGGAGACCCAGAAACAATTATTCAAATATTTTTTAGAACAAAGTCCAGACAAGAAAAATATGAATATTTAAGGAGAGAAATAAATAAAGCACCCTTAGCCAAGAATCCTGTGCAGTTATATTAAGATCTGTTTTAGGATTTGTTTCTGCAACACAACAAAAATGGCACATTATAGCAAGATTTTTGTTAGGGCAATACCATTAAAATACAATAACTTGGAGGATAAAGCAACATTGAGTCTAATGTGCAACTTAATGATAATAGTGAGGACTCACTCTGATAATCGCTATTACAGCGGTCCCCATTTGCTATGGGCCACAAAGAAATAATTGTTTAAAATCATATAATAGATAAATTGAATACGGGACTTTAATTTAAAAAGATTTCTTTAAATATTCATCTACTCAATACTATCTATCATAACTGTAAGTACATTTTACAATTAATGTATATTTTTATTTATTTGTAATAATTTTCAACTAATTTCTAATCCTAACTAATTTTCTAATTCTACATTGATTCTAAATTATGGTGAGTTGGTAATTATGCGATAATAGTGTGATAGGCATTTGATTCAGGGAAACTAAGCACACAAGGGTGTGGTCGGGCTGGCACCCAGGTATGAGAGTCAAAAGATTATACATTCTTCTCTTTAATAAATTGCTCTTTTTATTATTACTCTCTGTATCAAAATGCACCTAAATTACACATTTATGCTACTATCAGTCCGTGGAAAGATTGTCTCAAATGAAGCTGGTCCGTGGTATAAAAAAGGTTGAAGATCACTGCTCTAGTATAATGATTGGATTTCTCAAGTGAGATAACTCCAGGTTTATTAAAAATCCCTTATTTGTAAATAATTTTATATACTGATTTCTGTATTTTTTATTATGAAACAGCATCACAGTAAGATTTCTGTTAGCACAATACCACTAAAATGTTCTAACTTGAAAGAGAATAAACCAATTTCCAAGTGGGATGTGCACTCACCCTATCTTATTCCTCAAGGGAGATAACTGCAGATATATTAAATGGTATGATTTCTAGTATTCGGAAATAATATTTTAGGATACCAAGCCAATTCCTATTGCAGATGCTTATTCAACACCCACAGAGCCCACCCGTGGTTTATACTGCAAGTATGCTGAGCAGACCCAGGAAAGAGCATG
The DNA here is from genome assembly GCA_964036315.1 of Acanthosepion esculentum. NCBI lineage: Eukaryota > Metazoa > Mollusca > Cephalopoda > Sepiida > Sepiidae > Acanthosepion > Acanthosepion esculentum. Next base: position 28,091,133 of record OZ038517.1, on the reverse strand, counting down.
TTATTTAGTGTGATCAACAATTTGAACAAGGCCAGCACACTCAAGCCCTTGACCACGATGACTTGTGACTTTGTGCCAGCACAGCTATCAACAGCCCCCAGGGGTTCTGTCTTCTCAGTTTTACTCACAATGCCTGGGCCAACCCATGGTATGGTTTGCAGGCACTTTCCAAAGGTGCTGTATGCTGGAATTAACCCTTCCAGTCCAATAACATCAGGAAGTCTCCTTCCTGACAAATCGACCATAGTGAGATTCAAACATGAGTCTCATGGTCAGAAAGCGAACGTTCTAACCATACAGCCATATTTGAAAATAATTATGATATAAATGTACATTTCTTAAATAGTCTGATTGAATTTTGCTTCACCATCTCAAGGAGTGCTGGCTTAACAATGATTCCCCCCTACACGAAGGATATAATTCAAACCATGCTGGGATGGTTTGGTTTATTTAATGGTATATCAACTACTTATTGGTCATTTAATGCCAAAATTTTATCTTTTGGAGAACTCTGGTAATTTTTTTTTTCTCCAAAAATGTATTGACGGTAATTTTTCTTACTATGAAAATATACTTTCATGTTTGGATCCCAGTTTGGGGGTTCACTATTTGCCCATAGCTGGTACCCTAACAGGTGCTATCACCCCAAAACACTGCCAGGAAGTATATTTTATTTATTAAAACTCTTGAGTGTACAGGCCGATAGACATAAATTTATACCGTAAAAAAAAAAAAAAAAAAAAAAAAAAAAGACAGGAACGTCTACTCAATCCCATGTCTCTACAAAATATAAGGTTAAGAAATATAAACATCTGTCTATATTCCTGAGATGAGGTATTGTAAGTATTTACATTGTTTGAACAATAAAGATGAGGATAACAGTGTAAATAATGTAAAAAGAAATATAGTCTATAAATAGAAAGAGACCTGAAACTAAATGTACTAACAATAGACCAAACAACCTATAAATAGAAAGAGACCTGAAACTAAATGTACTAACAATAGACCAAACAACCTATAAATAGAAAGAGACCTGAAACTAAATGTACTAACAATAGACCAAACAACCTATAAATAGAAAGAGACCTGAAACTAAATGTACTAACAATAGACCAAACAACCTATAAATAGAAAGAGACCTGAAACTAAATGTACTAATAGACCAAACAACGGAAAACTCTCCAACAGAGTATTCTATTATTATGCAGGGGCGAAAGATAGTTAAGCGATTACCTGATGTCTTCGGTATGCTAATACACTTTGAATTTTTTTTTTTTAATTTCTGTATTAAAGTAGGCTTTTTTTTCTGATCAGCAGAATTTTTATGATCTTAGCTTGTGGGAGGAGGAGCAGAGAAATTGCCCTCTGAACCAAACTGTACAACCAGCACAAATAAAAAATGGATTATTGAGAAAGGAGGTAACTCCAAGAAAGAATTTTTTTTTTTTTTTTTGTAAATTGCCTTGTGCCTGGTTTAATGGAGACGAGCCTTATTTTTTAAACTGCTAAAAGGAAATCAAAAGATTTTGTTGAGATGTGGACACAAAAAAAAAAAAAAAATATCAACAACATGCAAGCTTACTTGTATGATTTTATAGACAAGAACTGAGTGGGTGCAAACTGACAATTTTATTTGTAAAGCCGTTCATTTCATTAACCCATCATAACCGAGACGCGATTTAAAACAGAAATTGATTAAACTAATATTTTAAAATCATTAAACTCAAATTATTAAAATTATAGATGGAAATCTGAACTAACCTCCACCGTCTTCTCCACCCTAAGTCTTTTAATGTGAAATTATTTCTGGTAGATTTAATCAGGTGGTAGGGTCAAGTGGTGTATATATTTTTAGGGAAGGGGGGAGAGAAAGAGAGGGAGGGGAGAAAAAATAAAGGAACCAAACTCCTTTGCTTTAATAAAAAAAAAAAAAAAAAAAAAAAAAAAATTGAAAGTTTTGGGACACAAAATGGTTAACCGGGAAATGTAGACAGCTTTTATTTCAGATGAATGACATGAAAGACGATTTATTCAGAGTAAAAACATTTTTATCTGTGACACACACACGCGCACACGCACCAACAGCTTTGTTTCCCCCCCCTTCAAAATCATATTATTTCCGTCTCTGTTTGTCACGGTCAAGTCGATCTTCTAGATCATCGTCACTATGGTAATTGCTTCCAGTACCACCACCACTACCACCAGTACGGGACGGCCGAACAAAATCTGTACTGAAGTCCTTGTCTAGGTTTTCATACCGAAGTACGTTAAGACACTCCTCAAATATTCGGGCTTCTGGAAAATCAACCTGAAAAAAAAAAAAACTATGAATAATCTGAAAGGTCCCATGTAAGATTAGAAGAGTTAAAACACATTTCTAAAAGAAAATAGATTTTATTATATCTGTAACATGAGCAGGTAGGGCAGGTTGATTTTTCACTTTTTTTTTTTTTTTTTAAAAAAAGAAAAAAGCTGGGGTTTGATGTGATAAGTACTAACACCAAAAATTAGATTCATAGCTTTTACCAAATTTTTGAGCATTCAGTTTTAGAGATTGTCAGAAAAAAAATGTACAGAAATATCTAATCTCTGCAGGTTTTTGCTTACAAACTGACTTCAAAATGTTACTATTTCAAGAATAAATCCAAATTGTTATCTTTTTGTATTAGATACATTGAATTTTTGAGCATTCAGTTTTAAAGATTGTCAGAATAAAATGTACAGAAATATCTAATCTCTGCAGGTTTTTGCTTACAAACTGACTTCAAAATGTTACTATTTCAAGAATAAATCCAAATTGTTATCTTTTTGTATTAGATACATTGAATTTTTGAGCATTCAGTTTTAAAGATTGTCAGAAAAAAATGTACAGAAATATCTAATCTCTGCAGGTTTTTGCTTACAAACTGACTTCAAAATGTTACTATTTCAAGAATAAAACCAAATTGTTATCTTTTTGTATTAGATACATTGAATTTTTGAGCATTCAGTTTTAAAGATTGTCAGAAAAAAATGTACAGAAATATCTAATCTCTGCAGGTTTTTGCTTACAAACTGACTTCAAAATGTTACTATTTCAAGAATAAAACCAAATTGTTATCTTTTTGTATTAGATACATTGAATTTTTGAGCATTCAGTTTTAAAGATTGTCAGAAAAAAATGTACAGAAATATCTAATCTCTGCAGGTTTTTGCTTACAAACTGACTTCAAAATGTTACTATTTCAAGAATAAATCCAAATTGTTATCTTTTTGTATTAGATACATTGAATTTTTGAGCATTCAGTTTTAAAGATTGTCAGAAAAAAATGTACAGAAATATCTAATCTCTGCAGGTTTTTGCTTACAAACTGACTTCAAAATGTTACTATTTCAAGAATAAATCCAAATTGTTATCTTTTTGTATTAGATACATTGAATGGAAAATATATTTGAGCCTGAATTCTAGTTATGAATCGCCACAATTTTTTCTTACTGTATTTGATAAGTAAAAATTGTAAAAGATCACAAAAAGGGCTAATCAGTGAATAGTTGTCAGATCATAATTAATAAACACAAAAAAAAACAACATATATTCAGTTATATATTTATTAATAAACACCAAAAATAGATAAAAGTATCTATTGAATGATATAACGATATATAATTTTGTATCATTTTATATATCAACAAACAGTATCTAGGAAAATATGACGAACTAGAAAAGTCCGATGAAATCCTAACAGATGAAACGTGTCACAAGAAATTTTCCAATTTGTCATATTTTTCTAAATAAATGTGTATATAACACCATAATACTGCTAGGTGCAAATTATAAAACAAAATGGTTTAAATTTGCATTGTTTATTGAAAATCGCACTACTGTACTATATAATATATTACAAATGTAATATATAGTGCAGTAGTGTGAATATAGGTAAATTATTCAATATAATTTCTCTTTGAAGTAAATGAAGGTTTTATTTGATGGCACAGTGGTTTAGTAATAATGTCCTTGTGCTATGCATCTTGTCTATGTACAATTTGTAAAGCTTCAGTAAATTATAAATTTTATAAGGCTGTTCTTAAAGATTGGAATTTGAAAGGAAGTACAGAGATGAGTGACAAAAGTTCTTGAAGGAAGTTTTATGGCCAAGATTAACCTTTACCAAAGTGATAGAAAGGCCAAAGTATGGAAAAAGAAAAGGATCTGCTTATGATCCAAAGCTCATCTGTAAAACATAGTGGAGGCGGTGTCTTGGCTTGGCATGGCTGCTTCTGGAAGAGGCTCATTCATATTTATTGATGATGTATTTCAACATGGTAGCAGAAGAATGAATTCAGAAGTCTACAGAAACATTTTGTCTGCCAAATTTACAGAGAAATGCATCCAAACTAATTGGGAGGAAATTTATCATGTAGCAGGGCAATGATCCAAAACATACTGCCAACACAACAAAGGAATTCATCAGGAGGGAAAAAGTGGACGGTTTTAGACTGGCCAAGTCAATCACCAGACTATAACCCTATATAGACACCGAACACAATAGAGTGTGCATTTCATCTGAAGGAAGAAACCCCTCAAAAACAAACAAGAACTGAAAGAGGCTGCATTAAAAGTCTGGAAAAGCATCACAAATGAAGAATGCAACCGTTTGGTGATGTCAATGGGTCACAGGCTTCATGCAGTTATTCCAAGCAAGGGTTATGCAAGCAAATATTAAATGTTATTTACCTTAAGACTATCTGTTGCTCTACTTTTGCTCACCTGAAAATGGTGTGATCTGATACAAAAGGCGACATGCCCTAAGCTGTTTAATACATCTAAATGTAAATACCAGGAAATAAAAGCTAAAATTCTGAACTTGTCTCATATTCATCTTTTTGATCTTGAACCGAAATGTCTTCTGTGAACAACAAAATCAAAAGATTTGCCCTTGCTATCCCAATACTTTTGGAGGGGATTGTATATTAAATTGGCCAGTGTTAAATCCTCACTAGACATTCTATTCTTGTGGCTTTGTGTGAATTCTAAGTCACACTTAATAAATAAATTTTATTTTCTTCCAAATAAAAAAGAAATTACCTTTGTGTGTTTCTTGTCGGTTCCATACACAATCGAAGTGCAACAGACTTCACCAACTTTCTGGGAATGGCTGTAGAAATACCAGCAACAAATCTCAACTGTTCCAATGACATCTTTAATCAGAAGAATTCGCTTACTGAACTGATGTGAGAGCTTATCAAAAAGTTCAATGTTCTTCAAAAAATTGTCATCTGAATTACTATAAAGGAAAAAGAAAAAATAAGATTCAATTTAAAAAAAAGGTAAGAAATCATTTAATAAATTTTTCCTCTCAATGATCTTTGCTTTTTCTTTTCTACAACAATAGATCAAAAGGCAAATCGAAAGGCCAAAGTTTTCCAACTGGCAACAAATTCTCTAGTTATTTGATAAGGGTGTGTGACTAGATGGTTAGTGTGTTAGCATGCTAAGTATGAGACACACGTTTGAATATCAACATCAGTTAGTCAAGGAAGTGGATAATATCAGTTCTAGGAAGAGTAGATCCCAATGTACACCAGCATTGAGAAGTGCCTGTAAACCATACTACTGGTTGTAAGCGAAATCAGATGGACAAAACTGTTTGGAAGCTGTTAATCGTTGAACTAATACAGAGTCAGAAGTCGTCACTTAATAGGCCGATGGAAGCTCTTTAGTTCTGGTTTGCAATCTGAAGATGGGGTATTGAAATAAAAATACTCAACTTACAGGGATGTATTGACCAGAGAAACTCATAATCACTGAAATTCTTTAAAAAAAAAAAATTAAGTCACCTGTGCTTGCAATCAGCTACTGATTGATGACATTCATGAGTTTTTGATCAGATATTTCTTGGAAATTTTGTGTATTATGTGATGACCAAATTTTCACTTATAAAAATGATTTCATCATGTATCTCGTGTATCATGCAAGTTCCTTTTTTGAGAGACCAAATTACAATAGACTAACCTCTTTTCCTCTATCTCTTTAGCCCATCTTCTATTTAAATAAGTTAAAAATGATTTTATCATGTATCTCGTGTATCATGCGAGTTCCTTTTTTAGAGACCAAATTACAATTGACTAACCTATTTTCCTCTATCTCTTTATCCCATCTTTTAGTTAAACAAGTTAAAAAAGTAAAAGAGAATGAAAAAAGTACCGTTAGTAATGCTATACTTGTTGTGCAAACACGTACAGCCATAAACAACCAAATGACAAACAGATAAACATCTTATAAATGTAGACAATAGAAAAGATGCATATTTGCTATGTTTGTATTTTATAATATGATATTAATATGTAAATATTACATGCATTATTATTATTAGAGTACAGCTAAGTAAAACATCAGTTTTATCAAAATCATGTCTATTTTAAATACAGCTGTATTTTTTACTACAGTAAATGGATATATAGTTTGGTCAACGCCATAGCCAGAGCCAGCAGTACATATGCTAATTTTACATCTCTCGTATAATGTGACCACCTTAAAATTAACTTCAGAATTAGGTCTTCAAAGTCACATGGACATTTTTATTTTTAAGTCTTGATACAAAAAGAGATTCCTTACAGGGAAGGAGGCTGCAGAAACATTTGAACCTCTTATTGCACTATCTTACGTAAGTGCTTCTCAAAGTAGGGGGTGTCAAATAAAAATTATTAGGTGAAGATCAAAGAAATATGTAAAAACTTTTGTATCTATTTGAATTATCTAAGACCAAAGATTCTAAAAGTTGCGGTCATGTAAAAATAAGGAGATAAGGGATTGAAGAAATATTTGAGAGTTATTTTTGCTTCTGTTTTCAAACTATTAAGTAGTTAGAAGTTTGTTTTTTTCTGTCTACATATATACTCTTTATGGTGTTTATATATTGTAAAATGTATCAATGATATTTTTTTGTTTTTTATTAAATAATTTTTTGTACTACATTTTAATAACTTATTTTTAAATAGTATTTCTGTCCCATAATAGCTGGTACATTTGCATACACATTTCATACACAAAATGGAACACCTATTATGGGACAGAAGTTGTAGTTTCTATTACCTCAGGCCCATAATAATTGTTACAGTTGTGTACAGATTTCATACACAAAATGGAACAACTATTATGGGACAGAAGTTGTAGTTTCTATTACCTCAGTCCCATAATAATTGTTACAGATGTGTACAGATTTCATACACTAAATGGAATTATTATGGGACTGAAGAAAATGATGTCATTCTGTTAATTAATTTTCCACAGGGTAGAAAAAAATCCAACATTGTATCAATGCAAAGCAGCAACAATCTTTTTTGTTGATGAGATGGCATTTCAAAATGCCTAGAGAAGAAATTCTCACTAAATAGTTACCAAAAACTTCAAGTGTCTCTCAAAATAACTCTTTGTAAATGTCTCAATACGTTTGCAAAAATCTGACCATTTATCAGAATTTCTTAAAGGAATCTCTTCTTGTTTTTAGATGATTTTCAACGCTATTTTTTTATACATTATAAATAAAGAGCAATTTTTAATAAATCACAGTTACTATAAAAATATTAATAGTAATATTTTATTATGCTGAAGCATATTCATTCCACTGAAGGTAATCTTAGTTTTGGTCAGTTTCACTTCATAATAAAATATTTGTCAGCTTACAATTAAACATAAATTATATTGAATCTTTTGGCCTATAGCTTCTAAAATAGAGAGTGAGGAATTGCCAAGATATTTTGTCTAATCAAAAACCGTTGAGAGAGAGAGAAGGATGGTTAATAATGAAGTGCTTACCTTGTGTATGAATATTTATTGTTATGTCGATTGCAACTAAGCTTGATAACAGGCTGTGAAGACAAAAAAAAGAAAAACCGATCACAGTAAATGAAAAAAAACTTTCCAAAATTGATTAGAGATATGTGTAATTAATTAGCAATACATGTAAGTAAAAGTTTATACTTATATCTTGACATAAATGTAGATAATCATATAATGAAGACGTTAACTTTCCACGCAACAAAAAACAAAAGATCTGGGTGGAAACATTTATCAGTGCTAGAAATAAGGATAAGTGGACTTATTTAGTGTAATTTCCTGAAAAGTTGTTTTAAGAAAAAAAGATTTCAGAAATTTCCAACTAACAGAAACACTGTTTGATTAATGAATGCCAAATGTTTCCTGTATGGAAACGGACAATTTCACCATTACTAGAGATGCATTTACAGGACAGAGGGAATAGAGCATTGTAGTTAATTGGGGTACCATGGAAATAGGTCAAAGTGGTCAATTGGAGCACAGTAGAAATAGGTCAAGGTAGTCAATTGGGGATCAGTGGAAATAGGCCAAGGTGGTCAATTGGGGATCAGTGGAAATAGGTCAAGGTGGTCAATTGGAGTACAGGAGAAATAGAGCAATCTGATGCCATTGGTATATTGAGTAATAAAAAAATTCATTTGGTTTAATAAGTAATAATAAAAGACAATTTTTAAAAAATACATTTTAAAATTAACTTTATTACACAACAAATTTTCTGTTTCATTCTATTATCATTTGTATTATTTAAAGCAACTTTACAACCCAACTCTTTGTAAAGTTTTTTTTCCCTAAGAACTGCAGTTTTCCAAAAGGTTTTTCACTAAGAAAATTCAGAAAAGAGCAAAAGAAACAGTAATCAAATGCTACCATTTCTTATGAAAATAGCAGATGCATGAAAACTTACTGGCCAAAGTTGTAATTATTATTATTATTATTATTATTGTTTTGTTTTTTTTTACAAAATGAGGTTTGAAGTGGATTTTAAGAAATAATATCCTTATATTATTTCTTAAAATTAATTTTGGACATATTTTGACGAATGTTACCAGTTCTTGATCTGATTGAAAGCAGTATTTTTCAAAATTTGTTCAATCATAGAAATTTTGGCAAATTTAGAAATAAATATAAATACTGTTATGCTAGGTTCTGGAATACAATCACAGGTGATGGTCCTAATTACATTAAAAAATAAACACAGAATAAACTTTTTGGTCAGCCCAATATAAATTTAAATTCCTACCTTTTCAGTTACAGTAGATAATCAGGAACATGTTTCCTTTTTTAATCAATCAAAAAAAAAAAATTGATTTACCACTAAAAGTATTTTTTTCATATCGCAGATTTAATGACTGTATTCATGTGATGGATGTGTTGGTGGTGCAATGGTTATAGGCTTGGAATGAGAAATCAGCAGGCCAAGTCCAATTTTGTGCTCAGAATTGACTTGTAACATTCAACAGCTATGGTTTAAATAGCAGGGTAGACTGAACTTTTAGCCTTGCTTGGCAACCAGAATAGCAATTCTGGATTCAAAATCATAATGTGTCCCTTCTTAGAGAGGAGAGATGTAGCTGAAAGAAATGTTAACCTTTGTAATGCTGATATCTAACAAAGGTAACAGACAAATATGTCCATCATATGAAACACGCCAAAGAAGTAATGTGGTAGGAGTGCTTACATGTGGTGAATGCAGTCAGTAGGTCTGCTTGGTATTGACACGCCCTGGAGATGCTGGTTGAGTATACAGAATCTTCCCCTCAATTATCTGGCTGCAAAAGGTAAGTGGTTAAGAGGCACCATTCACTGCAAATTACAACTAACAGACGATGGTAATGCAGTAGTGCAATTTGGCATGTCACTGTATCAGCCGTGATGACATCCAAGGCCGGAGGCATGTGAATACACTGGCACTCACTAAGTTTCACAATAGCAACAAATGCTTCTCAAGACACTTATTGGGTGGAGAAGTAAAAAAAACAAAAAAAAAACAGACAATTTCTCACTTAATCAGCAATGTCTTCCTTCTGCTATGAGAAAGCATACTTTTTCTAGCCGACTTCTCAGTAAGTTCTAGCCATGAAAAACGAACCCCTAGAAACTGAATGCCTGGCTTTTTCACTGACTGCCCCTTCACTCACTGTTCGATTCAGTATATGGATATTGGCAGGGGTGACCCACCACCCCTTTCCATCCACCCGTGTTCCACCAACTGAAAAGGGGACCCCCCCCCCAAGACATCTGCGTGGTCAGTCTTTCAAAGGACCCTACTTTTACAGCTATGTAAAAACACTAAGAAAATGTTATACTCAACAATTCAAAGGCAAGCTGGAGACAAGATTCCTCAAAAACCATGGTCATTAAATTGAATTGAAAGGGGAAAAAAAAATCTATCTATTCATCTCCTGAAGATGTATGAGAAATCGTACTGCTACAGAAAAAAGCATAGGAACAGAGTAGCAAAATGAATTCTGGCTGACCATCTTGTAAAACATTTATATGCGTCTGGTGATAAGATCACCAGCTAAAAAATATAATTTAACTTTGATTGCTCACTTTATCCCGAGTTAAAGGCCGACATAAAAAAAAAAAAAATATCTATGGCACTGAACATGATTATTACTGTAGCCTATCTTAATCCACCAAGACAGACTATCAAACTATGTACATGTTAACTCCTCAAATCAATTAAGATTAGAAGCCATGAGAACTATGCCTGTATAACATCAAAGCATTATCATCATAAGGTACTGGTGATGTTTGTCGGTACCAGCTGATCTATAATACCTAAATATGTCTAAACATATTCCTGTCATTAAATAGATATATATCTGGTGACATCAAGATCATGAACTGGAGACAACTAAAAAAAATATAAACTCAGTTGTCCAGTTCCACATTGACTTCTAACTTCAGAACGACAAAGAAAAAAAAAAAAATTGAGAGGTAGATCAGAGCAATTTGGGGGAGAAGTGTAGCCAGCAAAAGGATAATTAATGGGGCCAGGTGATTAAAAGAAGATTCAGAGCATTTGCAAGATCAGAAGGTTGATGTTACCGATTCAGGAGACGACAGGGTTTATCAATGCATACTAAAAACATCCACTCCAAAGAAAATGCCAATTGATTACAAAGAAAAAATTATCAAGATTTTGTGAACTTGTTCTAAATACACAAAAGGAAACCGGTTTCAACCCAGGCCAAATAGCATGTCAGATTTTCAGATGCTCTCATTCATTGGAGAGTGAATCAAAGGAGGATCCATAATCTTTCTAAAGGATTCTAGATGTGCCAGATGTTATATCCAACACCAGTGTTGAAAGACCAGTTCTTGTGCATTCACCCAAGTTAAGCAAAATCAAGCCTGGTCAGTACCTAGATGGATGAATGCTTGGGAATACCAGGTGCTGTAAGCTTGGATATATGCAGATGGAGTAATGAATAAGAGCTCAGGATGAGAGATCAAAGAGCGGAGTATGAACTCCAGTCATGTTCTTTATAGTCACTTACAAGCAAATACTCTTTGAAAAGGCATGAATCCACCTCTTCTGGTGCTCCTGCTGTATGTCAAGATTCTTGACAAAATTCAAAGAGTCTGTAATGTAATCGATCATGATTTGGCATTTCGACTTCAATCAATTTCTCACCAACATGACATGGCTTCCCTTTGTCTTTTCTACAAATATTTTCATGGCAACTGTTCTGATGAGCGTTTTCTCTTAGTGCAGGAATTTAAGTGTGCTACTAGATTGGCAACTAGGTCCCACCATTTTACTGTTGAACTAGCTAGATGCAACCACCTCTTCTATTCTAACTGCTTCTTTCCTCGCACTTCTTACCTAGTTTGGTTTGGTTTGGCTTGTTTTGTTTTACGGCATATCAACCTCAATGGGTTATTTAATGCCGACAAGATTTTTATTACTGATAATATTTTCCCCAAAAATGTATTGCCAGCAATATATTTTTCCTTCCAAAATGTATTGCTGGTAATATATTTTTCCTCCAAAAATTCATTGCTAGCATTAAAACCTATTTTTACACTTTCACAGTGCTTTGACCCTAGTTTGGGGGATTAACTATTTGTGACATAGCTGGGACCCTAACAGGTGCTACCACCCCGGGTCAGGGTAGATCTAGAAACACCAGCAATTAAGAGGTGGTTCCACACTCCTCAAAAGCTCCTGATCAGAGGCCTTGCTGTTGGACATAGTTTATCGTCTTACCCAGGATGCACTTTCACCTGTGGAACTCCCCTTTTGGTTTCTTGCTTCCCTGTCACCTTTGCTCTTCAAAAATTTAAATGCAATGTCAATCACTATCTTCTGTCTTCCTGAATCATGTCCCTTTATTGCCTTTTTCCTACGAAAGTCTTCTGACTCTCTTTCACTCCCTGCAATCACTTGCATCTTAGTAGCATTATCGCCTTGCATTTTAAATTTTTTTTTTTTTAGAGTAAATCATTATTATCTCAATAAAAAAAAAAAAAATAAAATCTTTCAATGTAAAAATATATTCTGTCTTTAAATAGCCTGCAAAAGGTTGATAAGCCATAAAAATCTAACCAAACAATCTAGGAGGTGCCAGATGTCTGGTATATTGGCAGTCACAAAAGATCTGGTGAAGAAAACTTTGGCTGCCAAGACCTTGCCATTGGTTGAGTATGCAGAAACTGCAGTATAGATATACAGAGCATTTTCTCACAACTTTCTGGGTGTGGCAGCTTAAAGATAAACTGGTATATTGACAACAGGATCCTGGTGGATAGTTTACAATCAAGTAAGAATGTAGAAAACAAGTTACTGCGGATTGATCTAACCGTTTTGAATGTCATGATTGAGAGAGGTGAAAGTCTCATGGATTGAGTCCTCAACTCAATTGGCTGATTGGCTTTTGAAAAGACAGGCACCTACACAAATATTGCAAACTGTAATCAATAATAAAGAGTAATACTGCAAGCTGGAATTTCCTGGAAAACCCTTGCCAGTTTGAACAAACTTGTTTGTTTTTATATTCTACCTGAATAAAGTTCCACCACAAATACACACAAAAAAAATTTTTTTTATCTGAATATGCGTTGCTGAAATGGGGGAGGAGTGGTTAATATGCTTGTGTTCTTTATGCCACCAAATATGGTAATTAGTAAAAAAAAAAAAATACCATGCTACTTCAGGTTTAATTTTTTTCAATATCCAATTAAAGATCTGTCTTTCATTTTATTTCAGATTGCAGACAAGTTATTCAACCAACTATAAGAGACTGGCTCCCAGGTTTCAGAAAAGACAGAGAAAAAAAACAGTTTTATACAGATGCTGAATAGAATATACATATCTGGCATCTAGAAGAAAAGAAGTACCTTTCACAGTGGAATGTAAACTCATACGTTGCCATGCAAACAAAATATTATCAAGCCAACAATACTCTCTGAAAACATTAAACCAAACAATATCCTTAAATTCTTGAAAGGAAATCAAACTTTATACCAAAATATAAAGACTCCCAACTACATCATAAACCTTTAATATACTTTGAAAATTGAAAAAAAAGTACCCTTCAAACTTCATAAATATCCCTACTAAAAGTAACAGTAAAAATCTAATAACATTTTTTTAACCATTTCACCTCAAGCAAAGCAAGAAAGCCACTAAGATACAAGGGGTTAATGAATGTGAAAAAAGATAAGAAAAAAGAAACATTATTAAGGAGCAAGAACAATAACATATAGAAATCAAGAAGACAGAAGAGAACGATTGATATTGCATTTCAGTTTTTGAAGATCAAATTTGACTGGAAAGCAAGAAGCCAAAAGAGAGTTCCACAAGCAAGAAGTGCAAAAGAAGAAACTGTTAGCATAGAACTTAAAGTTACATCTTACTATTTCAACTGTAAAATGACAAGATATTGCCACCAATTTAGTACTGTGCTTAAATTCATAAAGTCTAGGTACCATAGAGGAAGTACCAGAAACTGAATACAAAATAACATGTACTAGAAACCAGCATCTCTAATAACTGATTAAAAAGAAAGAAAAAAAAAAAAAAACTTTCACCGACTCACCTGTACATAAAACTATTACAGCTCCACATACAACATCAAGCTATACACAAAGCCACCACACTTCAAAAACATTATCTAGCCATCAGTCAGCTATTTGTCATGCGTGTTACACGCTTAGGTGATCTTTCGATACATGACTGACGAGGCAGATTTTTCCCGCAGTAGGTTGCCATCCAAGGCTATAGAACATGGTCTGTCCTGCTACTTCCCCATAACTTTTTTTGGCGGGGGATTGGAAGAGGATTCATACCTTTCCCAAGTGTATTAGCATGTAAGTGAATTTCAGTCAGTTATCTGCCATGTGTGATACACACTTAGGCGATCTTTCGATACATGACTGACGAGGCAGATTTTTTTCCTGTAGTAGGTTGCCATTTCTCTCTGCAATAGACCAGTTGCCATCCAAGGCTATAGAACCTGGTCTGTCCTACTATTTACCCATAGCTTGTGGAAGAAGAAGAGGAATCATATCTTTCCCAAGGGTATTAGCACGTAAGTGAATATAACGAATTCGAGTGAAATTTGAACTCGGCTCTCCGATTCCTCAATCCGAGCCACTATCCATTACACCACCATGCCTCCAACTGGCCTTAAATACAACCCTATAGTTTTTGAAGGGCTATTAAGCAGAAATCAAATCAATCTCAAATTGCCAGTGTATCAACATTAAATAAGCAGCCTGGATTAACTATAAATACTGAAACAAAGATTTAGACTTGAATTCTTTTTAAGGGAAGTTCATTCTTTATGGCTAATTTGCATTGTATAGATAACAATCATAAAATGATGTTTGGGGAGTTTTGATAAAAAGCAACATAACCAAAAGAAATAATAACATAAAAGAGAAATACAAACATTATTACCTTTCGGGTGTTTGCCAGTAGATGTTGTTCCTCTTCAGTAGATGTAAGAAGTGGGACCAGACAAGAGGGCTGTTCTTCTTTCATCTTCTTTAGAGCAGGCTCTATTATGTTAAGAAGGTCTTGGACGATGTAGTAGCGGGCCTCGGCCTGTAGTTCTGTGAGACCCACCATAGTGTCAGGCAGTGTGACTTTGTCATCTCTTAGGAAATTGAGAATGGTGTCAAAATGCTTGCCACTGCGGTCAATAAGGATCCAGCCTGGAGAAAAGAGAAAAATAAAAAAGTGTTGATTTCATTTTGCATTTCAAATGCATCTTATTTTATGGCATTAAAACTTTTCTCAAGTTATAGAAATAAAAAAGACTGATAAAAATGACAGCAAACTGCAATTTCAGTAAATACTTTCATGGTAATTGTTCAGATGAACTCTCTGCTACTGTACAGAGACTTTATGAATTTAAGTGCTGTACTATATTGGCAACAAGCTCTCATCAATTTACAGTTAAATTGGCTAGATATAATAGATTTGTAAGAGAGAAGTTCGCACTTCTCGCTTGTGGAATTCTTTTTTGGCTCCATACTTTCCAGTCAACTTTGGTCTTCAAAAATTTAAATGCAATATCAATCATTATCTATGGCCTTCCTGATTAGCCTTCTATTGTTCTCTTTTTTCTTATTCTTTCACACTCAGTAATCCCTTGTGTCTTAGTGGCTTTACTGTGTTGCATGGGGTGAAATGATTAAAATATATATTATAAAACCCAAATGAAAAATGAAGTTGAAGGACTTAAATGTAGATATTTCTATTATTTATCTCTAAATATGAAAAACATTAGAATCTAATTGGAAGAACTCATTTAAGTTTAATAAACAAAGTAAGAAAATTATATTTTTTTCTCTCAACTTTTGGTTAAAAAGATTTCAACGAAACATTAACAAACATCCATGTGTTATATTTCTGACTTGTTTTAATCTAAATTGAAAATACAAGGAGGAATTTAAAATTTACTTATTTAATCTATAGGGGTAAATTTAATCATGGCATAAGGCAGGTTGGTGGGTTGATTTTGTTTAGTGGCATATTAACTTTGATGGAGTATTTAATGCTAAAATCTAAATATTTTGAACACAATTTTATCGCTTTAACTAAATATATTTTGAACATAATTGTATGCCTTCAACTACAGATAAAATGTATTGTTTGCCATTTTAACTATAAATATGTATTGTTAGTCATATATATATATATAAATATAAAAATGTATTGCTGGTATTTTTACTATAATAATGTGTTTATATACTTTCATAGTGTTTTGATTTTTGTTGGGGCGGGGGTCACTATTTGCCCACAGCTGGGACCTTAACAAGTGCTACCACTCTGGGTCAGAGTAGACCAGCAATTAAGAGGCGGTTCAACACTCATCAAAACCTCGAATCTACTGATCAGAGGCCTTGCTGACGTGTAGTTTATCGTCATACCCAGGACAACACAAGGCGAGTAATTAAAAAAGGAGATGTTTTTGATAAAGCTTTTAAAAACATTTTTCAGCTGTGAATTGTTGGATGCACTAATATTTTTTATGTAGAAAATGAATGCATAGAGCACAATTTATAAAGTATGATTAACATTACTCTGAGAAGGAAAATTAAAACTTTAATATTTTATTAAAGTTTTGTTTTAATTTATTACTTCTTAAGAAATAATTTTAGCCATTATCACACTGTGACTTGCTGTACAAGAAGTTTATCCTGCCACTGAAGAATAATGTTTTTGAATTTCATAGTCGTGTTGTCATATCCTGCTATGGCAACAGAAAACAAGTTGCCTTGAAAAAGAATGCAGTTGAAAGGGAAATATTATTAATAATACAGAGTGCTAAAGGTTAATAGTATTTTATTATGCTACAAGCAACGATAAAGTTTTTTTTTTTAGATTGGGGTTTTGGGAGGACGGTTTTAAAAAGTCTGGACTCCTGCACAAACTTGCCAAGTCCTAGTAACCAAAATACAAATATTAAAACACCCTGAGACCAGTAAAAAGAAAGAAAAATATGTTTCAGGAATCAAGGTTTTTTTTTTAAATGAACATGGGCTTGTTCCCTACCTTCCGAGTCCGTAAGGACGTCCATCCGTCCTGAAAACATGGCTCGCAGCATTGTGTCATGTTTCGTGAGGGTTTCGATTGTGGTGTAGTACAGCCGACCGCCAACATTTAGTTTGACGTATTTCGAGGAGATGGTCTTTTTGGTTTCGGTTTTTGGTTCCCCAGACATGGAGATGATCTTCTGATGAACATAGAAAGAATAAGTAAAGAGAAAGATGAATTAAAACACAAAACAAAAAAAAAACTAGTTACTCTGCTCATTGTAATTTTTTTATATTTCAAATTTGTTTAAATAATTTTTGGCAGTGTGTTAGCACATTTAAAAATCAGGAACGCAAGAGATCATCAGGGGTTAGGAATTATTGTGAGCATTACTGAACGATGAGAGATATGATAAAGAAGGAAGGGTGGAGGATGATAATTCAGTATCAAATTTTGGAAAGTGGATCATGACAGAGTATTCCTTGTATTACTTACTGAAAGGATAAGATAATTATAATCAGAATGTAAATGCATTGCTAATGATTTTACTATAGAACTGCACCAGGAAATTATGATTTGTATAATTTGCTCTACTATTATGACCATGAGCACATTTTTTGCCTGTGTATCTTTTCAAGTCTGCTTCCTTTGGAACCATTTGTTTTTTTTTTGTGCATTGTGATATATATATATATATAATTTACTATCCTACTCTGTATTGAGCACTCTTTTAATAGTATTTTTTGGTTATTGGAATTTATTCCGTATACACCAATCCTATACTTGGGTATATATATATGTATATATATATATGACGATAAATTTCATTCCACAGCAAGACCTCTGATCAGAAAATTGGAAGTTTCAAGGACTGTAGAACCCCAACTTAATTGCTATTGTTCCCAGGTCCACCCTGAACCAGGGTGGTAACACCTGTTAGGGTTCCAGCTATGTGAAAATAGTGTGGTTTGGCAGATGTTCCCTTTATGAGGACAATGTCGAGGCACAATGCCCCAGTGCGGAAATGGCAGAGTCCTCAATTACTGTTCAAAACTGCTTTGGGATGACAGGCAGAACAGGCAATCCTGCTAAAAATTTTCATTCCACTAGAATTATGGCGAGCTCATCAACCAATCCTGTTTCTAGAGTGAGAACTGCCACAGGTGCCCACTGATGTGGCCGATGCTCCCACACAATAAACAAAAACAACCAACGAAGGCCAACTGTGATCAAATTAAAAACATTCTGAGCTGGATCCAGACCCATAATCCTGAAATTTGGGATTCCTAAGTTTTCATTACTGTGATTGTTTTTGTATTCTGCCATTTTAACTTCTACTGGTAAAAACAACTAAAGGGACACAACTCTCTAACTTTCAATAGCTCATGTTTAAATGAAAAAAATTTACTGTTCTCAAATTACAGTGTTTCAAAATAAAATTGTCCGTGTTTTCAACTTTTATTCCTAGAGGCCATAGCCCAACATATCACACCATTTTGGAATCAGGCCAACTCTGTGAGCAAATTAAAAGCATTTCAGACTGGATCCAAACCCGAAATCCTCAAATTTTGGATTCCCAACTTTTCATTACTGCAATAGTTTTCGGCAAGTTTTTTGTACAATAATTTTTATAACTTGGAAATAAATTTTATAAGTTCAAAATTAATTGTGAAATCCAGCAAAAGTGACTCATGAAATAGAAATAATTGTTTGTACAGGAAGTTGTCTTTAAATTAAATGATGACTGATGATTTTTTTTTTAACTTTTAAAAGGTAAGCTTAAATATTAATGCAATGTTTTTTAGTTCTTCTGTAGTTTATTGTTGCCTGTCACATCTGCTCCTCCTTACCTATTGTGATGAAGGCCCAATCAAGAGCCCTCTGCAGATGCTAGCTTAAATAATGCCTGATAGGGCAGCTTTTTCAAGCTAGTATGCGTGTATATATATATGTGTGTGTGTGTGTGTGTGAGTGTGTGTGTGTATAAAAAAAGGGATTGATTTTTTTATTTATTAATCTGACAGATTTTATTACATTGTTTTCAAACAGTATGTTTATTTTCATCTACCAGGATTTGAGAAATCTTATTAGACAAAAATATGCACACTCCAGCAGGAGCAGAACCAGTGTTTAAAAGCACTATTCAACTTTGCTTGACCATTGACGCACTCCATGGGTGAGAAGTCCAAAGCATGTCAGATCTAATGACAGTTTCCCCTGGAGAGGGTTGACAAAGAGTGGAAGAGCTTCATATAAGAGTCAACAGCTAGAATGCAGCTAAGAGATAGACAACTGATGTCTAAAAACAGCTTTTAATTGTAGCATCATCTGATATATGGTACACAGTGCACCAACACAGGAGATGATGTTCTGATGATGACCAGAGATCACATTGTAGGGTACAGACAACTGAACACTTTAAACAATTCATTTGTGCAGGTAAAAATTTTATTTACTGACGAGAGTATATATATAATTTCGGTTGAGCCCTCTGGTTTGAGGTGTGAATTTATAAACAGTGACTATTTAAGCTAATACTGCACGACTCTTTGACAGAATTGAGTCACTGTCAGTCACTGTGTGTTTATCTGAATCTAAAAACAAACATGCTAAAATTCACCTTCATCCCGTACCGTACGCTGATGGCTTAGTGGGAGAAGTTCGGACTGACGCAAATTCAGTCGGGTTTTGATCCTAGCTAGAGGCAACCGGACGTCTAGTCACACTGATGAGCTGTGAAACAGCGAAACAGTCTGTCTGTGGATGACAAAAATACATATATATATATATCAATTTCAATTATTCTCAAGTTATGAAAATTGTTATCGTAAATATAAAAAAAACACAGTAATGAAAAGTGGGACTCCAAAATTTCAGGATTGCAGTTCCAGATTTGCTCAGAGTCGGCCCAATTCCAAAATGGTATATTGTTGGACTGCAGCCTCTAAGAGTAAAGTTAAAAAAGTGTGACACACTGGCATTTGTATTTATATATATATATATATATATATATATATATATATTTATAATAATTTTATCATATAGACAAAACCATTTTATTCACTACAAAGATGCAACTTCGTTTCAGTGCATTTCAACTGCACTTTGACGGGTCAGAGTCGAAAATGGTTATGAACAATCCTGCTTGTAGGCAAGCTGTATCAAAGTGCAGTTGAAATGCACTGAAACCAAGTTGCATCTTTGTAGTGAGTAAAATGGTTTTGTCTATATGATAAAATTATAATAAATAAATAATTATCGCTCTACTATCGGTATCGAGCCCTCTTTTGAATTAATGCTGTGAAAGTTGGAATTTATATTTTAATTTCGTTCTCATCGCATCAGATATATATATATATTGCAATGAGTTTAGACCATGGCACCACAGCAAAATGCCATGCCCATAGCAATTTTTGTCTTCAACTTCAAAAAGAAAAAAAAAAATTTTTTTTTTTTTTTTTTTAAATTAAGAATGAAAAATGTTATGTTTTTCTTAATAATCTGGTCATGGGGATTTTCCCCAAAAAATTTTGACTTGAGCCCTATGCAGATATATTTTCAAAGAAAAGAGGTAGAAGAAAAAGAGGAATGACAAACAGCTCTGTACACACCTAATGGTGTTATATACACCGATTTCATAGTGGTTGTGAGCAAAGACGCCATATCAGTCAATTTCTTCCTGCAGCCCTTTAGTGTCAATGCTACCACCGACATCAGTGGTCAAACTTTAGATCGTTAGGGATGATGTCTAAGTAGTACCCTGCTCTTTCTCACATGATCCACAAGTGGCTAGCTGGGAATTTTCATGTTCTGTGGATAATTACATCCGAGGTCTCACCGTGCAGGAGACTAACCAGTGATTCTACATTATCAAGGACTTGTCAAAGACCGCTATCACGGATGTGATGACTAAACCGAAGATGAACAATTTGACCCAAGCATGTAGGCCACATTGAATAAGAGTTTTATTTTTTCCATGTCGAACATTTTTTTTTAAATCATTTCACTCCATGCAAGGTAATAAAGCCACTAAGACATAAGGGGTTACTAAGTGTGAATGAATAATAAAAAAAAAAAAGAGAAACATTATCCAGAAGCAAGAACAGAAGAGTAATCAAGACAGTAGATAACAACTGACATTGTGCTTAAACTTTTGAAGACCAAAGTTGGCTGGAAAACATGAAGATAAAAGAGAATTCCGCAAGTGAGAAGTACAAGAAAAAAAAAACTGTTCACATAGAACTTATAGCTACATCTAGCTAATTCAACAGTAAAATGGTTAGATTACCAATTTAGTACAGCACCAAAGTTCATAAAGTCTACCTACCATAGCAGTGAGTTCATCCAAACAATTACCATGAAATTATTCATAGAAAGTCACAGGGAAGCCATATTATGGCAGTGGGGAAGTAACTGAAGCCGAGAAGCCAGGTCAGAACCAATAACATTGCTGATTCTTCTTTGGATTTTATTGAGAATCTCTAAATATATAATAGGCGTACCAGGTCATATGTGGTAGCAATATTCAAAGTATGGTAGACTTATAAATATGTAAGATAGATTGTGGAGGGAAAAATTGTCTAGCACAACACAGTGAATCAACTTTTTTAGCAGCAGACCTAGCAATGGACTCAATATAATCTTTCCACTTCATGTCAGCCCAAGAAGGTGCAATGAGTCACTCTCTTGGAGGTTAGGATCAGCCATGCTGATGGGAGGCAGAAAGGAATCTCTCAGATTATTAATAGAAAGAAGTTTCATTTTAAAGGCGTTGAAATTAACAAGCCATTCCTTGCCCCAGTTAATGACAGATTGTAGGCCAGCTGCCAATTTGACCATATCAAACTGATCAGACCATTGATCCAAATTTGTTTTTATATTCAAAATTGTTCTTAATTACTTGGTACTATATATATAAGCACAGTGGAGTAATGGATAACGGCTTGGATTGAGGAATCGGAGAGCCGAGTTCGAATTCCAGTCGTATCCATTACATTCACTTACGTGCTAATACCCTTGGGAAAGGTGTGAATCCTCTTCTTCTCCCTCCAACTATGGGTAAATAGCAGGACAGACTGGGTTCTATAGCCTTGGATGGCAACTGGTCTAGGAGAAGGACAACTCTGAATTCAAAACCTGCGGAGGGTCGTTTGGGGACCTTGTGGCATTCGTTGCACCAGGTTCCTGTATTCGTTCCTCCAAAAAGTGTGGATGGCCCTGCACAAAGCCTTCACCACTATAATCAAATCCTGTGTGGGTGCCGGGCTTTCAGTTTCTGGGAACTGATCTGCCTGACCCTCATATGTCGAGTTCGACGGGAGAGTCCATCATATTGTACCAGGTAATTGGGAACAATTTTGAATATATATATATATATATATATATATATATATATATATATATATCTTGTACCAGGTAATTGAGAACAATTTTGAATATAAAAATATATATATATATATATATATATATATATATATATATATATATATGAGAGAGAGAGAGAGAGTTGTGTATTTGGGCAGCAATCCTACTTCAATACATACTATGTCAAGCAACTCTGACGTGGTAGTTTTGTTAAGCTTTTTATCATATTTTTGAACCAAGATTTTCTTTTCTCAGTTTAATGAATGTAAAAATTGTACAAACTACTGATTCCAAATGCTTTCAGAAAATCTATTAGACATTCCCTAGGGTTGTAGTCATTCTAGTATAATAATGAAGATGACTGATCCTACATCTTGCTGACCAGAGCTCCATACAGACACATTTAAACCAGCATGGAATTGTCCCCACTGGTGGGCCTATATTTTTTGAGCCCTGAAGCTTGAACAGATATGGGGGATAACCAGCAAAAATAGATTATGGTGAGTTCATACAGCTGGGGGTTCAGGCACTGCACCCCTACAAGAAAATCTTTAAATTTAATCAATTATAGGGGAATTTTGAGGTCATATAAAATGGGTATTAGAACATATTCTAAGGCTAACATTAGCTACTTCAACCCATTGGCTTATAATTCTATCATTAAAATGGTCTTATTTTAATTATAAAAAAACAAACATTGATTTTGTTGAAAAATTCCCTCATAAAAAAAAAAAAGTTACTTTAGGAACCCTTCTATGACTAGGGGCCCTGAAATTTAAGCTTCATTAATATCATAGGAGATCTGACACTAATTGTACAAACCTCAATACACAACATACTTGTTGAGAACACAAATGTGATATGTACCTCCAACAGCAAAAAAACCCCCATTAAAATGTATTTTAAATGCTTTTTAAATAAATATATTTTAGGCACAAAACTAGTAATGTATAAATATATTTTATTTAAAGGTAAATCTTTCTTTTGGCATTGACAGTTGAATTTCTTATAAGCAGAATTGTATATTTTCAGAAATTAAACTAGATAGAAATATGAAAAAAAAAATTAAAATATTAATAATAGATAGGTTCCCCTATAACTCAGTTCATATTCCTTCCCAGTTTTTTGAACAGGAGTAGAGGTTTATCCCTAGTTTCCTGTTTAGGATTGAGTTTACAGTACCTTCTCCCAAAGTTTTCTCTTTCACACCCAGTAACCCCTTGCATCTTAGTGGCATTATTGTCTTGCCTGCAATAAAATGATTAAAAAAAAATAATTTAATAACAGAAGCTCTTATTATAAAAAAACAACCCTTAGCATGAATTATGAATACAGGTATACCTAACCCTATATACAGTTAACTGCTTCCAGAGATCATAAATTAGGTCAAAAAATGACTTACGTCGAAATAACAACACTGTAAACATCAAATAAGCACTCACTGTTGCCTATTACAGCAATTATGATATGTATGTACAGTATTCTGAATAAAATAATCAATTTCCACTTTATCTTCCAGCGATATAGGCTTACCCTTAGCATCAGTACCTGCATTGGGACTTTTCTTTGGAGCCATGGGCAAAAATGTACCCTAAATCACAATTGAGATGTAGCTGAAAGAATGTCAGTGATAGAGCACAGATGTAAACAAGTCTGAATTCAAAATCGGGGTTGGAGTTGAAAACAATGCAGAAGTGTCACCTGTTGACAGGAATTTTAAATAAGAACATCTGCTGAACATACTTTATTATGCTAATTTTTTTGTTTTTGACGATTATATATATATATATATATATATATATATATATATATATATATATATATATATATATATATAGTATACATAATATTATTTTTGAATTTATTTAAATATGATTTTATGTGTTTATTGTTAGTGTTTTAACGTTTCTAATATTTTCAACAGCTGATGTAAACTTGAGTAAAAACGACTTAAAGCGAGTTTTATTTTTCCATGTAATATTTAAGAAAAACTGATATATCTTAAAAAATGACTTGAAACAACTTATGCCGAGTATGGTTAAAATCTACTGGCCACATTTGAGAATTATGTCTACTTTTCAGTAACTTTTAGATTAACTCACCATTTTTTATTATAGTAGCATAGCTAGTCATCAAAAATGACTAATAGATTAGCCGAAAGCGCTCAGAATTTTTATTTTTATTTTTTTTACACTCAGAAAGTAAAATACTTGTTTGCATACAAGAAAAATGATAATATAAGAAAATTTTAATAAAGGTACCTTGTCAATCTTCCTTAGGGTAGATAATAGTAACTAAGAGTACACAATTCGTTTTAAGAAGAGGATAAATTAGTGAGAATTAAAATTACTGGTAGGATGAGTTTTGATCCATTACATTGAAAAGGTCAAATGAGTACTTGGAGTTGGAGTGGCCGGGGTAAATTTTTTTTTCAATCTAGTGATTAGAAAGTGGTAATTTCAATCTTTTTGAGATAAGTGAATGTGAAAAATCTTTCAGCTGAAATTAATAATCAACTGAAGAATTTAACTTTGTTTATTTTTTAGAATTTTTTTTTAAGTTGACTTTCGAATTCTATATATTTATGATTGAAAAACGGAACTGTAGTAATCATGGCGGGTTTTATTTTCTATAATCCGATGTTTTGAAACAGATTCGGAAATATTTTTTTATTTAAGGATATGCATCGGATTTTATAAGGATTAGTATTTTTTTAAAATTATGTATGTGTATATAATTTAGTTTTGCTTGATCGTTTTACGAAAACAAAGCTGACTATAAAAAATTAAAAACCAAACTTTTGGGGTCTTATTTTGTTTGACACACATACACAAAAAAAAACTGGAAAAAATGATTTTGAGGTCAAAATAAAGAAAAAAATGTTAAAAACTACAGAAATAGATAAATATAATTTATTTTAGTCATACATTTTTAACGATCTTGATTTTATTTGTAATTTCGGGACTTGATAACTTCAGTTATTGCAAATAAAAAAATACACCATTTTTTACAGGTTTTTTTTTTTTAAATAACTTTTAGTTTCGATTGTGTATTGGGTTGTTTTTTTAGTTTTTAACATATTTTTATATAAGATTTTATTAAAAAAAAAGGTTACAAAAAAAGAAAACGAATGTTTTGTCACAAAGAGAAATCAAATCAAATTTAAACTGGAGTCTATAATAATTTTATGCCGATTTATTTTTAAACATAAAAATTGATTGAGAATTTTTTATAGCATCCATTATTATTTATCGATTTCTGTTATAAGAAGTAAATTAAAATAGTAAAAAAAAAGGAAGAAAAATAAAAAGGTGGGGAGAACAAAAAAAAAAAACTCACCAACAAACAAACACTCCTGGAAAGAAACTTAAAATACTAATAAAAAAAAAACTGTATATATAAATGGCACGTCGATCGAAGGATAGTTTGGAGGAGGAAGAAAAAAAGAAAATGAAAACGACTACGTGGATCCACAAACAACGACGACTGTCCAAGGATGATAAACCAGATGGTGGACAGTGTCGTGAGTGTTTGGGGTCAGTTTCTTCGAGGTCAATCGAGCCAGATTTGAGGGTCAAACAAGCAAATTCTTAGGATCGCATCGACTACTTCTCGCTTCTTCTCAGCGGCGACCATGAACGTCACAATAACATTGCGGTGACGTCATACAAATGTTGCTGTGACGTCATTCAGGGAGCGTCTCGTTATTACTATCGACTTCCAGAGACAGAAAAGACTGACCACTAAAGGGTGGGGCAATTTTTTTTATCCCTGGATAACATAATTCTTCACTTGAGTGAAAATTATTTTTACGCTTATATATATATATATATATATATATATATATTGTAATTGGTAGGGGTATCCCAAAGAGGACATTTAGTCCATATGTATGATACAGAGCAAATTATAATAACATATTATATTATATATATATATATATATATATATATATATATATATATACGGAGCAAATTATAACGTTTACTTAATTATTATTATTATTATATATATATATATATATATATGTATAAAAGATATAATATGGAGCCTATCACATGACTACGTTTATTATAAATACTTCAACACAAATTCATTCTTTCTCTTTTGTCCTCTCTTGCCTTCTCTGACATACAAGATATAGTAACTAAAGAACTCATGTTTCATCCTTTATGGACAAACGTAAATACACACACACACACACACACATATATATACATATATATATGAGGAAATATAGTTTTACAGTGTGCTATATTTATGGGATAAAGTGCTCAATATCAGAGATAGAGCGTATGTAAATATAAATATAAAAGTGAACATTGAAGTCAGTCTGATGATTCTGTCTAGCACGAAACAGTCTGTCACCTCTGAGTGTTGACTTCAATGTTCACTTTTATATCTATCTATCTATCTATCTATTTCTCTCTCTCTCTCTCTCTCTCTCTCTCTCTCTATATATATATATATATATATATATATATATATATATATATATATATATATATATATGGGCATTGAATTTAGCATGAAACAAAGTTTAGGCACACACACACACACACGCTTTATTCTGCTTAGAATATTTGATACAAGCATAGTGACTATTTATAGTCCTCTACAAATTAAAGTTTTCTTCAAAGGGAGGTAATCATAAAACATGGGAGATTACTCCTGATTACTTTATTACGATATATTGATAAATTATTGACCTGAAGTATTCAAACAAAGAATGTAAGATGGAATATGCAAAAACTACTTAGGTGTTTTAAATTTTTTTCCTTATTGATTTTTCACTCTTCTCATGTGATTTTTAATTTAAACATCCAACTGGTTTTCAGGTATGAATCCTTCTCTTCCCCCAACTATCGGTTAAATAGTAGGTCTTGTATCTGGCAAAATCATTGTTATTCTCTAATAAAAATTGTTAATGCATTATTCAACCAATAAAAAAAAATTATATATATATATATATATATATATATATATATATATATATATAAGAAGGAGTCATTGTGCAAAATGTTGTATTTTTGTGGATTCTTGGGGTAGTGGGGTAACAAACTCAAGGGCTGCCCAGGGTGGAACCCACTTTGCCCTGGGTGACACACCTTCTGGAACCATCCAAGGCATCTCCTATATAGACTGTATAAAAATCATGCAATGTGAAACACCATCAGACAAGAAAGAGGCCCATTGGAAGACCTTATAACTGTCAAGAAGAGAAAGTTGAAAAGGTATGGCCATGTCATATGGACCAACAAGCTTTCCCCTACTATACTACAAGGTATCACCTTAGGCAAAAGAAGATGAGGCAGACAGAAGGAAAAATTGCATTGCCAATATCACTGACTGGACTGGGAGATCCTTCACAGATACACAGACATTGGCATGCAACCAAAACAGATGGAAGGAGTTGTTCTGGTGTTAACTGATCAGTGATCCTATGACTACACCCAGTCAGGGAACTGGTGATGATGATGATGATGATGATGATGATGATGATGATGATGATGATGATGATGATGATGATGATGATGATCTAGCCTATGAAACAAGCTTACTGAAAATCAGATAGATAGATAAATAGATAAATAATAAACACTGACATAGCTAACTAGCTACCTAGATCGATAGATATGTAGACTAAGATAGATAGATAGATAGATAGATAGATAGATAGATATGAACAAACTGTGATAGAAAGATACATAGATACATAAATAGATACATAGGTAGATAGATAGAAACCTTAAATAAAAACATTGATATTTAGATAGATAGATAGATAGATATGAACAAACTGTGATAGAAAGATACATAGATACATAGGTAGATAGATAGAAACCTTAAATAAAAACATTGATATTTAGATAGATAGATAGATAGAAACCTTAGGTATAAACATATTGATATTTATGTAGATAGATAGATAGAAACCTTAGATACAAACATATTGATATATATATATATATATATATATATATATATATATATATATATATATATATATATATATATATATATATAGAGAGAGAGAGAGAGAGAGAGAGAGAGAGAGAGAGATAGATAGATAGATAGATAGATAGATAGAAAGTAGTGTGGATCAATAATTATTTATAGCTTGATACCTCTTATGCTCAATTTTGACCTGAAATGTTCAATGTATAAAGTTTGATCTATAGGATGAATAAGTCACCACTGAATTAAGTGCATTGACAAGGTAGAATATTATGTTGAAAAAATATATATATTTTGTGCAAAATAAATACTTTCTTCATCATTAAACTTTGAACTAACTAATGTACCTACTTATAGATAATTATTGTGAACTTTTATTTATTAATAGCAATATACATACATACATAGATATATGATATCTCCTAATGAACTCAATAGTTATATCTGACCCAGATAAGTGATATATCTGTATAACCTAAAATTGAAAAAATAAGCCTTTTGAATTTTTTCTATTAACTATACATGATGATTGTCACTTCTTTGCAGAAGAAGACTATCTCTTCACTTGGCGGCTTTTTGTGTTTTTTATTCAGAATTTTATTATTTCCATCAATAGTATTATTATTATAATAATATTTCCATCAATTATACCCAAGCTAATATTCTGCTATAATTCATAAGAACAGCTTCAATTTTACAACCTTTCATAAGCATGTGGCAAATATAAAGTTTACCTATGTTACCTGTGTTGGAAACTTGCTTGGCTCTCTGTACAATACGGTGATGTTTGAATCATGCAACTGACTTACATACTTGTCACAAAACTTGCACAAGTAATCTGTGCCCTGGGTAAGATGATAAACTACGTCCAACAGCAAGGCCTCTGTTCAGGAGGTTTTGAGGAAAGTAAACAATCTAACCACTCTATACATACATACACATATACATACATACATACATACACATATACAGACATACATACATACACATATACATACATACATACATAAATACATACATACACATATACATACATACATACCGACTGTGGTGGACTAGGTCTAAAAATATTGTTTGCCAAGAGACAAAAGGGGCCCACCCACAAAAAATGCACATGATAAAAAGAGTACAACTAAAATTTATGAGAAAAAAAATGAGTACTTCTTAATAATTACAGTCTACACGTACTGTACATATTACTGGCAGTAGATACCAAATGTGAATAGAAAATGTTATAACTTAATTTTTTATTTATTTAAAAAATTCTTAAGTCATTGGTTGATATTTTAAAATATTTTACTACACAATTTCCACACACACACACACACACGCGTGCATGCACACACACACACACACATATATATATATATATATAAATCTAGAATAGTAAAACGAACAGTTGAATATAAATAGTCAGAGATAGTCAAGAAAAAACCCAACACTCGCGGCCTGAGGATTGTGTCTAGCACAAAACAGCCTGTCATCTCTGAGTGTTGACTTCAATGTTCACTTTTATATTTACATACGCTCTATCCCAGATATTGAGCACTTTATCCCATAAATATAGCATACCATAAAGTATATTTCTTCATTTAAAACAAATAAACTGGCATTTTCTGGTTGTTGGATCTGATATGGCAATTTAATTTATTGCCACTTTTATCCTTAAAAATCACAGCATACTTTCTTTATGCATAGATTTGTCTTTCATTCTGATCTGAAGAAGCCAAGACCAACCAATGTCAGTGAAACAAATCGTTTATAAGTTTTTCCATTTTATCTCATTATCTTCACTCACACACATATATAAATCATTTTGTACTGTGTGTTTGAAAAAAATGGAGCTTTTGTCATGATCACCTTTTGCTTCTCAACCTTTTGGCTAAGCTCAAAGTGTAGTATCTGTTCTTATCAGTTTTCACTGAAATCAAGTAGTGTCTTTTCACCTCTTTCCACACGATCAAAATAGAATAGTCCATTATTTATGAGGTATTGGCAAGGCGTAACGGTCGTGCGAAATGTCCAAATTCTAAACAATAATAAAATTAAAATAAAGAAAACATGGTCTCATGCCTGTTAAATAAATCATATTTGCAAACATATGTATGTGAATTCAAAAGCGTCAAAAAGGAGTAAAAATAGTCTTTAGTTGAGTTAAAATCTTTGGGTAGTTGGTACACAGAAAAATCTGTACTTTAGAAAAAAACTTTTAGTAGTTGATCAACAGTAAAGATCTGTGTTTGAGAAAAGACTTTTGAGTAGGTGGTCCACAGTCAAAGCTGTTGTTGAGAAGAGACTTTGATCCTCAGTGAAAATTCACTGACAGTTCCTGCTGTTGTTATTGGAGATGGTTTGTTTGAAGTCATTGACACATGTTTCTTCCAGTACATACTGGGGGTGGGGAGGCAAAAGCTATGTAGTCACATTTTCCCTTGTGTTTAAACGGCTTGGAGACAGTCACATCTCTGCTCTCAAAAGTTAAAAATATGTTTTTATAAGAAATTTTTCCTGAAAGTAGGCTTGAAAAAAAATAAGCTTTTAACTTTCTCTGACTGGTCAAATATTTCACATGGTGATGTTAATTTCTAACCAATAGACACTTTCCATTTAAATAGTGTGTGTTATATTGTACAATCTTTTTGACATGTTTGTAAATATTGTCTGTTATTAGCTAGAAAATAAAGTTTGGGCATGTTCTTAAGATGGTATATATGTGGGTATGTAATTGTGTTGGAAATAGGGTTTATTTCCTATAATGTAATTAAAATAAGACAGAAAGTACTAGTTTAATATGTGACACTATTTAGCTACGGTGGTTAATTGATTAATTAATTAATCACAGAAATTAATAACGGGAATTACTTAAAGCGAGAAGAAGATAGGTCGAAAGACATACTGAGCGACATTAATTGTTTCTTTTTACAAACAAAGAATGGGTAAAAGATTTTTTTTATTTGTTTTCATTTGCGATGTGGGAAAGCGGAAAGTCGTAGGAAGACGGATCTCAGGTCTGTCAATATTAATTAATATCCTGATAAGAACAACGCTCTTGACCACACGCATAGCTGACACTCGAAATTTCGAATGTCGGTCAACTGCGTGTGGAAAAAGAGGGTCAACGGAATTTGGTTAACAAGAAAGACAAAATTAATCGAATTAAGTGAAACAAAAACATTGATATGGACAAAAACTGTGTATACGACGAAAGTTCTGTCACCAGAAGTCGACATCTGGTTACAGTAAAGGGATTTGGTCTCAAATGAGAATGGCCAAAACAAGTTAACGCGTTGACAGCGATCATTAAAAAGTCAGCAATAAATGTGCTGGACAATTAACAGATGTCTAAAGTAAGATAAAAGAATTTAGTGATCACACTCTGGGAGGTCTAAATGTGTTTTGACCGATAACGAAAAAGAATTTTTTTTAATTATGGCAATGTGGCATTCATAAAGATTCTGAATGACCACGGGAAAGAATAATTCTTTTTCTTTCTTTTCTTTTCCCTTGGAGTGTCAATGTATGCTAACACCAGCCTAGCCACCCACACCCACACCAGGGTAGCATGAAGTGATAGGCAGAGGTGAAAAATATGGTAAAGAAGGAGAAACTTGTTGACGCCCATGAAGAGGTTGGTGTGAGGTACCAATGTGAGAAGGATAAGTCTAAGGGGATAATTCTCCTCCGACCTCTTCTCACAGAAGGTGAAGATATGAGAGGGAAGGGAATTGTTGTTGACGCTCGTTGTAGGGTTTGGTATGAGTTACCGGTATAAAGAGGAAGAGTTTTAGGAGGGTAATTCTCCTCCGACCTCTCCTCACGAAAGCGGGAAAACCACTCTAAACAAAGAGCAATAGATTTCCAAAAATGGAAAGTGATAAATTTTCCTGTCTGAAAACAAAGAAAATCCTTATTGGGGATTTGAAATTATCAAAGAACCCAGACCACGTCCGGCCCCACACCGGGTTTTGGTCGACGTCCATATAAACGAACGTCCCCGGGCGTTCAGAGACAGAGTTTGACAGTTGCAGTTGGAGTTGCAGTTCCAAGAAGTTCGGGTGAATTGGCAGTTAAGAATAAGCCTTGCAGCAGGTGACCGCACAAATTCCACGCCTTTCGACTTAGACTTATAGCCAAGAACAGTTCAATGAAGTCCAACTTAGATTTTTCTACCAAAGCCAGTTTTAACAAACATCGATTGAAGATACCAGGGCCAATTTTAGCAAACAACGATTGAAGATACCAAAAGCTGTTTACTGAAACACAACTTAAGATACCAAAACTCACTAAGAAACGCAAAAATGTCACAATCCATAGACGTGGGCTGGGAGAGAGAGACGTACTACTGTATCCAACAAACAGATAGAAAGTAAATTGTTATTCCTTAACAACATTCGAACTCCTTGAATTGTTCCTTTATTTTTTTTCTTCTACATTCATTTGTGCAGCATCACCTTTGACCCGGATTCGGTTTGCACTACGGCCCAATGCCTGATTGATCTTGACAACCTAAGATCAAATCACAACGTGGGTAGGTTGAACCGAGATGAAAGTAGTTGCTTCGGTAACCAGACGTTGGAGGCGAGCTGGGGACGACAAAGCTGGTGCTGTATCTAACCAGACATCAATCGTAACCAAGACAAGAGTTAGAATCTCACATCCGATGCCGTGGTAACCAGCAGGGTTAGAGTGTCACATCTGCCATCACAATCAGGACTTCAGCGGGTGTACCAGGGTTAGACTGACTCACATACGGTGTTGTGATTGCAAAATCACACCACCCACTCGGGGTCGGTGTCTCAAGTGGCGCCGCGACCAGGACAAGACCCTGGATCAGCAGCTGCCACATGTAGGATGTCACAAATATATATGAAGAAATTTTGTGACAAGACCTGTTCTTTGAGGTCAGTTCTCTTAAATTGCATCTCAAAATTATGCTTCTTGCTATTTTAACCATGTCATTAGTGGTTAGGAATGAAAGTAAGCATTACTGGCTGAATAAAGTTATTATAGGGTGATCATTTCTTGTGTTTTTTCTTTTATATTTTTCTGTTTTGCATGTTGTAGAAAATTCTGTCATCAAGGTAGTTTTATATTAAAAATCCGAACATCCAAATTCCAAATAGCATTAAAATAAAAATAAAGAAAACATAGGTATGCCTGTTAAATAAATCATTTGTACTTACAAACATATGTACATGAATTGAAAAGAGTCAAAAAGGAGTAAATATAGTCTTTAGTTGAGTTAAAGTGTTTGGGTAGTTGGTCCACAGAAAATGATATGCTTTAGAAAAGACTTTGACAGTTGCAGTTGGAGTTGCAGTTCCAAGAAGTTCGGGTGAATTGGCAGTTAAGAATAAGCCTTGCAGCAGGTGACCGCACAAATTCCACGCCTTTCGACTTAGACTTATAGCCAAGAACAGTTCAATGAAGTCCAACTTAGATTTTTCTACCAAAGCCAGTTTTAACAAACATCGATTGAAGATACCAGGGCCAATTTTAGCAAACAACGATTGAAGATACCAAAAGCTGTTTACTGAAACACAACTTAAGATACCAAAACTCACTAAGAAACGCAAAAATGTCACAATCCATAGACGTGGGCTGGGAGAGAGAGACGTACTACTGTATCCAACAAACAGATAGAAAGTAAATTGTTATTCCTTAACAACATTCGAACTCCTTGAATTGTTCCTTTATTTTTTTTCTTCTACATTCATTTGTGCAGCATCACCTTTGACCCGGATTCGGTTTGCACTACGGCCCAATGCCTGATTGATCTTGACAACCTAAGATCAAATCACAACGTGGGTAGGTTGAACCGAGATGAAAGTAGTTGCTTCGGTAACCAGACGTTGGAGGCGAGCTGGGGACGACAAAGCTGGTGCTGTATCTAACCAGACATCAATCGTAACCAAGACAAGAGTTAGAATCTCACATCCGATGCCGTGGTAACCAGCAGGGTTAGAGTGTCACATCTGCCATCACAATCAGGACTTCAGCGGGTGTACCAGGGTTAGACTGACTCACATACGGTGTTGTGATTGCAAAATCACACCACCCACTCGGGGTCGGTGTCTCAAGTGGCGCCGCGACCAGGACAAGACCCTGGATCAGCAGCTGCCACATGTAGGATGTCACAAATATATATGAAGAAATTTTGTGACAAGACCTGTTCTTTGAGGTCAGTTCTCTTAAATTGCATCTCAAAATTATGCTTCTTGCTATTTTAACCATGTCATTAGTGGTTAGGAATGAAAGTAAGCATTACTGGCTGAATAAAGTTATTATAGGGTGATCATTTCTTGTGTTTTTTCTTTTATATTTTTCTGTTTTGCATGTTGTAGAAAATTCTGTCATCAAGGTAGTTTTATATTAAAAATCCGAACATCCAAATTCCAAATAGCATTAAAATAAAAATAAAGAAAACATAGGTATGCCTGTTAAATAAATCATTTGTACTTACAAACATATGTACATGAATTGAAAAGAGTCAAAAAGGAGTAAATATAGTCTTTAGTTGAGTTAAAGTGTTTGGGTAGTTGGTCCACAGAAAATGATATGCTTTAGAAAAGACTTTGATCATCAGTGAAGATTCACTGACCATCCAAGCTGTTATTGTAGGAGATGATTTGTTTGAAGTCACTGACACATTTTTTCAGCATGCACTGTGAGGAAGGAAAAAGCTATGTAGCTTGTTTTTGAATAGCTTGGAGCAGGTTGCATCCCTGCTACTGAAAGTCAAAATCTGTGGGTTTTTACAAGAAATTTTTCATGAAAGTAGGCTAAAAAAATAGGGTTTTAGTTTTCTTTGCTTGGTCAAATATTTCACAGGATTATGTTAATTTCTAACCAACAGACACGTTGATGTAAACAGTGTGTGTTGTACTGTGGAATCTTTTTGGTTTGTAAATATTGTCTGTTATTAGGTAGAAAATAAAGTTTGGACGTGTTTTAATATGATATATATGTGGGTGTGTAATTGTGTTGGAAATAGGGTTTATTTCCTATAAAATGACAATTTAATGATAGTCACCTTATTATCCTCATCTTTGTTGTTTTTATCAGGATAAATTTGTTCTTTTCTTTGTCTTCTGGGGAATGTTCTTAAATATGGAAGGCTTAATACAAATTATTTACACTATTTACATTCAAACTACTATCTTCATCTTTGTTGTTATCACAATGTTTCAACCATTGTGTCCTCCAGGCTTCATCAGGTGTATATAACCTACAGAAAATTCCAAACTGAACCCTTAATTTGAAGAGCATAATGACTGAAACATGATAAAACAACAAAGATGAGGACAATAGTCTGCATGTAAATAATAACTTCTATTTTTTTATGAACAGGAAACAGTGAGTCTTGGGTTTTCGTAAATTGAGGACTATGAGCTGGAGTTTCTTCCTATGTCTGGGAAAGATATATTCCTAAAGGGAAATGGCACTATGGACCTATAAGCTGCTCAATGCGGCAGATTTAGCCTCAACTCAGGCCACAGAAGAAAAGAAAGAAACCATTCATTTCAGCTGCTGTAAACAAACTGAAATAGGCTGCTGCTTTCATCACTGTATGGAGTGATGTCATTAAGCGGTCTGTCCTGTGACCCAAAGAAACTTATCAGAATTTGTAAAACCAAATGAACACCTGGTTCACACTCTTTTTCCTGTCTTTTGGACAGGAGGAGAGGTTTATCCCTTTTTTCAAGCAATCAGAACTTTTGCTGAAAAGTGCTCAACAGATAACTAGAGCTTTAATATTCAATAAATTCAGTTCAATTGAAAATTTATTTTTAGCATTTCTTCCAATGTGTATAAATATAAAATATGGCAATAATTTCAATAGATTTATGAAACAGTTATAAGGAGCCATCATTACATAATTAATTCTCCCTACCTGAATACATGCGCGTGAATCGCATATGCTCTTACTTTAACTCTTTTATACTTTCAATGGCTTCACCTACATGCCAAAATTTTATTTACTAATTTTATTTATTTATTTTTTTTAACAATAGGAGTTGATAGGTTTGCCTATTGGCCAGTTCACACTCTTTCCCCATCTTTTGAACAGGAGTAGAGGTTTAGCTCTTGTTTCTAGTTTAGGATTTGGTTTCCAGTTCCTTCTCCTGAAGTCTTCTCATTCTCTTTCACTCCCAGTAGACCTTTGCCACTTAGTGGCATTATCGCTTTGCTTGGGGTGAAATTATTTAAAAAAATCCCCGTTCTATGAACAGAAAACTTCTCATATCTCTCTCTCAAAAAAAAAAAAGAAGTAAAATAAAAAAGGTTGGAATATTTGAATTAGTGTTATGTGAAAATTGTTTGAAATGTTAAAACCAACTATACTTTGAATTTGTAAAAATAAAATATGAATAACATAAAATAAAATTAAAAAAAATATATAAATAAAAATTAAAAAATATAAATAACACAATAAAATATAAATAAAAATATAAATAAATAAAATTCTCAGATTAGTCTTATTTGGATTTGAAAAATCATACTTCAGAACTTAAAGTAAAAAATAACAAAAAAAAATAATTTTGAAATGCAATACGATTTATTTCAACTAATCTTTCTGTAAGTAAAAACGGAAATTTAATCCTAATCTCTTTGAAGAATATGCATGGATATGTTTCACTTTAGAGAACCAGAAAAAAAAAACTCTCTTTTTTGCCTTTTGGATTTATGGATATATTTATTCAGCACATGCCTCCTTTCCAAATTCTATCAGACCTAAATTTAGTTTTCCAAAATCTATTTCATATTTTATATTATTTCAAATGCATGACTTTTCAAATTCAAATGGGAGCTCAGAATATGTTCTTTTCTGTATATCCATATCACTACCAAATATGGTACATGGTCAATTTAAAGTGGGTTTAATGGCAATATCATGGAAAAATTGCTCAAGCCCCCTTGGAACATCCCCTTTTTGGGAACACCTTAGGCACTAGTTAATTCACACTCCCTCCTCATTTGAACAGGGAGTATCACTTGTTCCATGTTTAAGACTAGGCTTCCAGTTCCTTTCAAAGTATTTTGTTATCCTCTTTCACTGCCTGTAGCCTCTTGCATCTTAGGGACATTATCACCTTGCTTGGAGTAAATTGATTAAAAAAAAAATTAAATGTGAAATCTATGAAATCTGATAACCCCACCCCAGAGAGAGTAGTCTTATACATCCACACAAGAATGTAGAGTCTGCAGACAGAGAAAGCCTCAGAATCACAGTAGATAGGTTCACCTATCATTTGGTGCAGGCTCCTTCTAGGTCTTTAGAATAGAGGTTTATCCCTGGTTTCCTGTTTAGGATTTTGGTTTCCAGTTCCTTCTGAAGTTTGCTTCTAACATCTCTGCCTCAACTATGAAATTTTATTTGCTATTTATTTATTTTCTAAAAAGGAGCAGATAGTTATTTACACTATTTACATTGCTTGGCCTGTTGTCCTCATCTTTGTTGCCATATTCACAATGTTTCAACCTTCTTCAGGTGATTTGGAATTTCAAACAGAGCCATTTATTCCTCAAGGACATATGGCCCAGTGGATAAAAGTGTTGGTTGGATCCAGTGACTTGACCCAAAGAGTTGTGAGTTAAATACCTGGCTACTGCAGTGGTGAACAAAAACTTGTTGAGATAACTGAGATATCCAGAAGAGGTATGGCATGTAGAACTAGAACAATCTACCCTGGTGGGTGAAATAAAGGGTTCAGTTTGAAATTACAATCATGTACAACCAGCATGGAAGAATTCTTTTATGGTATTAATCTATATAATATCTTACATTTTCTTAAAGGAATCAAACTGTATTCTAAAATGTAACTACAACATAAAACACACACATCACCACATCTAGTAATTATGTCCAAACAAACATGTATATGCATAAAAGCTGGGTATCATCTACCATGTATTCAATTGTGAAAGCAGAATAAAATATTTTTATTACTTGAAAGATCCTAAGAAAAAAACAAATTTGGCATTAAATGACCCACAAGGTGTTGATATGCCATATGCCATTAAACAAACAAATCAATCAATCTTCATCATTAACCATGGCAACAAGAATATTCCAAATGCTAATGTTTTGTATTTACTGTGAACATCCTTGGAAGTAAATTTAAGTGAACTTGAATCTTACAGATTCTTTTGGATTATGGGTAGATAGAAGGTCTTCCATTTTGGCTTTTTTCTTTTTACCGTGAGGTTTACCTCTTACAAGCTCTGGGAGCAACTCAAGGTAGAGGGTTAGAGATTAATAGGTACAGTTTATGCAGATATGTGGAGAAGATAACAGTTAGATATGAACTGGCTAATATTGCAGTTAACATCCTCTCGGGAGTCAGTTCCATGGGACAGTGGTTCGTGATGGAAGAAGCTGCTCAAGTGGAACTTACTTCTCGTCAATGGTGTATGTAGGGAATGAAGGTTCTTCACTACAATGCGGTTTTTGACGTGAAGCTTAGAACTGGTGGAACTAAGGAATGTAGTTCAATTGAGCACTTTCCACGAAAGTAGCGATAGAGCAGTGAGAGGCTTGCAATATTTCGTCTGTGAGAAAGGGGTTGTAGGGTGGGAAATAATTTGCCACCTACAAGGATGCAGAGATGCTTTTCAACTCTATTGATTACATTTAAAAGAAAATATTACCAGCAAGACATTTTAGAGAAAAAAAAATATTACCAGCAATACATTTTTGAAAACAATATTACCAGCAATACATTTTTGAAAAAAATATTACCAGCAATACATTTTTGAAAACAATATTACCAGCTATACATTTTTGAAAACAATATTACCAGCTATACATTTTTAAAAAAAAAATATTACAAACAACACATTTTTGAAAAAAAATATTACCAGCAATAGATTTTGGAAAGAAACTATTACCAGCAATAGATTTAAAAAAAAAAATATATTACCAGCAGTAGATTTAAAAAAAAAAAAAAATATTACCAGCAGTAGATTTAAAAAAAAAAAAGAGTTACCAGCAATAGATTTAAAAAAATAATATTACCAGCAATAGATTTAAAAAAAAAATATTACCAGCAATAGATTTAAAAAAAAAAATATTACCAGCAATAGATTTTTAAAAAATAATTATTACCAGCAACAGATTTAAAAAAAAAAATATTACCAACAATAGATTTTTGAAAAAAGAAATATTACCAGCAACAAATATTTGAAAGAAAAAATATTACCAGCAATACATTTTTGAAAAAAAAAAATTACCTGCTCATCTAGTTCTTATTTTAGCATTACTCAGTTATTGCTTGCCTGTTTCCACTGAGTCCAAGTACACCGATATACTGAGTGACCAAATTCACAAACCAATGTTTTAATCCACTAGTCTATTGTTTCTTTGTGGTGAATGGAGCCTTAAACCTAACTTGCCTGTGGATGAATGCTGCTGCTCATTGTAGAACGTGTAGAGGAATTATAACTCTGAGTAAATAATTATAAACCCTCTTACATTTATATATACAAAAATACTTGTCAAAATGAGAGATGACAAGATGTGGAAACAACAAAACGAGTATTATTTATTATCTGGTTGTATTGTGGTGTTGGAGACACAAGAGGCAGTAATTTTGAGTAAAATTGTGAGTTTGGGATCAAATAGTGATCAGAATCTGACAAAAGGATAAGATAAAGAATAAGTAAATTGTATATGGTCTTTCGTATATGTTTTTTTTTTTTTTTTTTAGATGTGTGTAAATAGCAAACCCCCCAAACTGGGGTCGAAACACTATGAAAGTATAAAAATAGATTTTTATAGTAAAAATACCAGCAATACATATTTTAAAAACTATTACCAACAATACATTTTAGAAAGAAAAAATATTACCAGCAAGACATTTTAGAAAAAAAAATATTACCAGCAATATATTTTTGAAAAAAGAAATATTACCAGCAATACATATTTGAAAAAAAAAATATAACAGCAATACATTTAAAAACAAAAAAATTTGTGTCCAAATAATTTAGTTAGAAAAATACAAGAAGTGTCTGGGGTTTTCTTACCTTGAATTTTTGTTGAGTGCTAAGAGATAAATGTTACTATTATAGCTTGAAAAAGGAAAAGGAGATGAAATTTTTGTTGATGCACATGTTAACGACCTATCTGTGTGAACTGCTTGCCCGATAGTGAAAAGTCACATATTTGTGTGTGTAGAGGAGAAAAGTGGGGTCAATTCTCATTGGTTTAGAATGAGTGAATTAATGATAATTATTTTGTTATAATTATTTTTGACACTATAATTAATTAATATTTATTTACTTTTTTTTGACCCAATGTACATATAAACAGACTTAACAACACAATGATGAAACAAGGCATTTAAACAAGTGAATAAGAAGATAAAGATTTCTTTATCAACAAATAACAATTTATTTGGATGTTTTATATATCGTGTGGTGAATATAATAAGACCCTTGAGAAGAAGGGTAAGTTCACATGTATATATTTAGGTGTGTTTAATAAAGTCCATGAAACTGGAAAGGTACAAAGACATGTTGATATGTGTTTAATAAAACCCCTTGAAAGGGGAAAAGTTCATACCTTGGTTTCATTGTAAAATCTACATCAGAAAAGTGGGAAATGTTTCAGTGGATTTGTAAATCCAATTGATTTGTTAACACGGAATCCATTGTAGAAGACCGTGTGGGTTTATGTGTTGTTAAATTAGGAACACGTGCTGTTTATTCCTGCTAGAAGGTCAAACTACAAGAACAATGTGAAGTCGAGTCCAACCAAAAATGTAAAGAAAACAAACAAGACCAATATATATATATATCAACAAATATATGTATTAAACGACAAAATTTACAAGTGACAAAGACATCAACATTTGTGTTTGTGTGTGAACGTAAAGAGTTTGTATATTGTGAAAGTTCATATGTACATGTATGTGTGTGTAATGACGTTTTCCCACAAGTGGACGAAAATGCGGATCTCTGCGAGAGATCACATTTTTAAATGTGTCCACTGAAATGCAAAGTAGAAAGAGAACGAGAAAAGAAATCACCCAGTATTTATAGTGTAGGGAGAGCATCCCCTAGTGAAATATTTGGACAATTAAGGAGGAGTTAACTCCGACACCATTTTGCCAACTGCCCCTTTTTAACTTTATGGTCTGTATTTATATCTTCTCTTAAGTAGGTGCTGGCTCACAAAAAGCCCCTGGAAATGCTATCAATGGTCAATTAATAATTCATATTATATTTTGAATGTTTTCAACACTACCAGAAATGCCACTCAGAGCCTACGTGTAAATAACTGATTTTGGTCATTCAACTCCTGATTCTTGAAATGGTAACTTCCGGTCAACCCAACAGAATGTTGTTTTGGAAGTTTTATTTTCTTTTGTATATAAAATATATGAAACAGAGTTTGTAGCTTGCAGTATGTTGAAACAGAGAGAGAGGCTCCTTCTTTGTAGTAGGCAGTTGTCCTGATTAGTTCGTGGTTAGAGGAGTGGATCAGCCTCTCCTGTTTTCTAGCAAAAAGGTAGAGGGAACTGACCTGAAGCTCTCTTTTCCTGGGTTCATATTGAGGTTTGTAATTGGTTGGAGAGTGTGGTGAGTGTGAGTAGGATTGTCCTTCACTTTGGTACAGGGTCTTTGAACTTTTCTGGTTTCAGCAACATACTTAGCTGATCAATCTGTCCTTAAGAATGTCAGTGCTAATGTTAATGAGGTGATACTTTTCAGGGTATTTTTAGAAGTATTTGTATTTTATTTATTAATACTGTAAAGTACAGGGGTTGAAACAGGTGGAGTAGTGAGAACCGCATAATCTAGCAGATGAAATAAAAATGGGAGTAAGAATGTCATCAACATTTGGATCCACTCAACAGGTTCTGTATGAAATTTGTAGAAGTTTATTCAATGTAACTGATACCTGAGGAAGGCCAGCGAATATAGTAGCTAAAGCTAAATAAAAGACTCTCTTTGATATTCATTTAGAAGTGCACTGGATGTAAAACGTGTAGGACTCAAAAGCTGTGGATGAATCATGGGTTTTATTCAGAATTTCTGTTGAATGAGATGGAATATGAAAGAAAATGGGAGTGAGAATGTCATCAACATTTGGATCAACTCAACAGGTTCTGTATGAAATTCGTAGAAGTTTATGCAATGTAACAGATACCTGAGGAAGGCCAGAAAATAGCTGAAATATTGTGATGAAAAAACACTGAGGAGAACTGGTTTAATGGTATCATTATATAGAAAATAAATGCAATATAAAACCAATGAAAATGTGCAGAGAGAACGTCTTGAAATGAAACTATATTTACTAACTTATTTGATAGTAATAATAATCACGAATAAAAATGTAAATGATTGTTAAACGTAAAAATTATTCAAACTGTTCTCATAGTACTCAGTATGTTTATCTAAATTTATTATGTAATTATTTAGATCTTTTTAAATTTATTTTTTGAGGTGGGATAATAAATTATTTTCACAGAAATTATTCACTATCATATACGCATAACTCATGTTTATCTATGTCTTTTTTTTATATAAAAAAATCTTTTTTTGTCCTTGTGCTCAGCTCACCTCTGCATTTTTATTTATTTTTTTTTTTTAGACACACGGATGGATAGTCTTTTTAAGAGGAAAAGAGAGATAAGGAGGAAAAAGAAGAATTAACCAATCAGAATTGGCTTGTTGCTTGATGCTTGGCTACTGATACCTAATTGACCAATCACAACGGCTGTTATCATTCAAACCAGAAGTAGTTCGCGTCACGTGGTGCAGTTGAAAGGAAGAAAGGAATAGCTAAAGAGACCTGCACTCTGTTAACATGGCTGATCCTCGTAAGTTGTGATTTTTGCACTTTTTTAAAAAAATTTATTTGTTTCTCCGCGGAAGAAATTCTGAGCAAGAGAAAAAAAAATAATAGGAAAAGCTATTTTTGTTTTTTTAAAATGCAATTTTTTTAA
The DNA here is from genome assembly GCA_964036315.1 of Acanthosepion esculentum. Taxonomy (NCBI): domain Eukaryota; kingdom Metazoa; phylum Mollusca; class Cephalopoda; order Sepiida; family Sepiidae; genus Acanthosepion; species Acanthosepion esculentum. Next base: position 28,048,043 of record OZ038517.1, on the reverse strand, counting down.
TATTAGGGACTGTTTGTTGTGGTTGAAAATCGGTTTTCAAAGTGTTGAGTTTCTTTTCTTCCTCGTGTTAGAAAACGAAAATGGTGGCCGGCTTCTCTAAAAAAAAATTTTTTTCTTTAAAAAAAAAAACAAAAAAACAAATACGTCCAATTTTAATTGGTTAGATACAATTTTGCTACTCATGAAATGTATTATTTTTCTTGAAACCTATCGGTTTTAATATCGTTGGGACATTTCTTTTTCCTGTTTTTTTTTCCTTTACGTCCCCCCCCAATAACTGACGGTTTCTTTTGTCTAAAATAGAGAAAGCCAGGCTATCCAATTTCAATGGCGGTTATTCATCCACTAACTCCTTGTCGGCGAGCATTTGCGAGGTCTTTTTTTTCTTCTTTTATTTAAGACTTATAAATGAAAATCATTACATATATATTTCAACGCTTCCACAAAAAATAATTTAAAAAATTATATCGTTATATAATTCCCTCTACGCATTTAAATTGCGTAAATAGATATCGAAATGGTGATAAAGATTGTCATAAGTACGATGGCATGGAGAAGGGGAACTTAAGCCGTTTATAAATTATTTTAAATCTCTTGTCTACTTTCATAATTTGCTCATATGCCCATGCCCCCCCCCAAACCCGTAAATCTTAAATTGGAATAGTCACGTATTTTAAAAAATAAATCTTTTTAAATAAAACCTGTAAGTTCTGTTCATTATCTCATGACCAGAAGTGAATATGAAATTTATAAAAAAATTAAATAAATTAAATATATATTTCTAATTTAAGCTTCTAATTGATCTTTTAATGAAACAAGGTAAATTTAGATTTTAGCTTAATTTACAAAAAAAAATTAAGCAATTAAATCTGATTTACTAGGTGTTTAAGTCCTCAAGTGAAATAAATCAAGCAAACCAATTGTGAAAGTCATTGACTAAAAATTTTATTTAAATATTTCAATCAATCAAGGACTATCAAATTCAGCAACTGGTTGAACCTCTGCTTTGGAGAGGAAAGTGATATAAACAAAAATGGAAATGACCCATGTGGATATCGATATAAGTAGATCATAGGTTAAACAAATCTAACATGAAAAATTGAAATTGTGGCTTTTTTTTTTTTTTTTTACTTAAATGCCTCATGAGTCAAAAAGAAACCTTGTGGGGCGGGGTCAGTTACGACGAATCTTTAAAATTTAATTATAGCGTATAAATGTTGTTTCTTCTGGTAATACATTTTTTTTTTTTCTAAATATACAAAAAGTATCAAACTTGAACACGCTTAAAAAAAAAAAGCATGGGATCGGAAAAGCATTTAACATGTGGTTTTTTTTTTTTTTTTTTTTTTCTGTTCCTTGAAAATCTAAAAGTAACTTAAGTTTATTGATTCGTCTAACGTGAAAAAAGCTACGATATTTCGTTGATTTGCTCTTCTCACACAAAATAATTGAAAATAGTTTAAAAAAAAAAAATCAGTCAGATTTAGAATTGAATTTGAAAACCTTTTCCTTGTCTTTTAATAACTAAAATCTGTTAAAAAAAAGAAAGACTAGGAGGAAGGAAGGAAAAAAACTTATTTTCACACCACGTGGCTTTATTATAATCTGCAACAGCAAGTAGTTTTTTTTTTTTTTTTTTTGTTCAAGTGTTTTTTATGCGAATTAATGATTTAGGTATGCATTTTGCTAAAAAAATACTTTTAAGATTAATGGATGAATATATTTACATATTATATATATATTTTTTTCCTCTCAGAACAGCAATGAAGTTCGGATTTTTAATTTTTTTAATTTTTTTTTTTTTTTTTTTTTAAACATTTTGTAACTTTCTGTATAAAAGTTTTTCATTTTTGATTTTGAATATCCGCCATTTTGACTGGATTGTTGCTTTCGTTTTATTTTCTTTGCGCTTTAAAAATACGAAATATTTTTGCTTTTCGCATCACTGAAAAAAACAACTTTTTAAACGTATAGAGATCGCTGTTCATTTTCAATTTTGTTGTCATAATTGACTTTAAAAACAAGTTCGCCCTTGGATTATTTGAGTTGACCTTTTAACTCTACGATGAAAGCCTTAAACATTTCAGACCGTATTAATTCTGCATTCAGTGTTACTTTTGAGAGATCCGTTCTTCATAGTTTTACTTTTGCTGTAGAAACAGTTGCATTAACTTTTTTTTTTTTCGTCATGTTTGATTAGGAGGAAATTTGTTTGGCGCAATTTTTATTCGTGTCTAAAGTTCTATTTTTATATATACTTTCTTTATTAAAAATACAACTTCATTTTAAGTCGCATGTTTAAACGCTTAAAACACAGCGGTTCTTTTTGTTGTAAATTTTAGGGAAAAAAGAATTCAAACAGATTTAACTTTAATGAAGCAAAATATGGATATCTGAATATGTCACTAAAATATCTTGCTTTGTTTATCGGGACACATTTTAAAATCAACACAGACGCCGTCCATTATTAATAGCAAAACAACATAAAACCGGTTTTCATTTGTAGTCTTCCATAAGTGGAAGTAGTTGTATTAATCTTATTGCAAACTTCCTTTCAAAATATCTATACCAGTTTCGTTCAGTTAATTACGTATTTTGTTTGAACAATAACATTCCTTTTCTTTTAAATTTCTGAATCAAGTGTTGTGGGTGACTGAAAGTGATAGATTATTGCACACGTTATAACTGAAACGCGAATTTTGTTACAAAAAATGTTATTTACGATACTTGCATTAGTTACTTAACAGTTAACACTAAACTAGGTACCTCCTAATAAATCGTTAAAAATCAGTACTATAGCCATGATAAAAGGCCCCAAACAAAAAAGCAAAGTTTTATCGTCAAAGTGTTTAAGAGGAAAGAACAAAATATTTTTTTAAAATACTACTTGTTGGCATTTTCGTAGTGTAGCCAGTTTCCGAGGGTAAAACCATTAATTTGGCAATTCTTGCAAAAATCTAATAGTCTGATTTTAATGAAAATAAAAAATGAATTTATTTTTAGAAAATCTTGGTAAAATTTTATTTTTATTTTTTTTTTACATCCCCATAACTTAATTTTATGAAATTTTCAATTTCAAACACTTCGCATATTTTCATACTTAGAGAAAGGAAATCATAATTTTTTTTTTTTTTTTTTTTTTCCCACAACGGCCAACTTTTTAAAAATCTGCTCCACATCGTAAAATAAAAGCTGCGATAAAATTATCTAATTAGGCTTTTATAAATAATATACATTACGGACAAAAAACAAAATTTTTACAAGAATTGTTTGCATATATCTTTTAGTTTTTACAAGATGTTTTCAATTTTGAAAAAAGGTAGACTAAGTTTTAATTGAAGACTATATTCCCAATACTTTTTTACCATAAAGTGTGGTTTTTTTTTTTTTTTTTTTTTTTTTTTTTTAGTATGGTGTCTCGTATGTGATATTATGGTTAAGAGGTCAGGTGTTTCAAGGCTTGTCTCCCCCTTAGGGAAAGACCCTTGACATAGTCTTTGGCTTATCTCACTCTCAGTTATTAAATTAAACATTAAATTGAGAATTTTATTATCTCATTTATCAGTTTAAACAATAACTGAGTGAGGTAACTATTAATAATTTATTATCTTAGTTATTAAATTAAAAATGTAATAACGTAATGAAATATTAATAAAATTATTTATCATTACCATAGCTATTAAATAATGGCATACCATTATAGAGGTAACTCAATAAGGCAAGAAGTTTTTATTTTATTTTGCCAAAAAAAAAAAAACGTTCTTAGAATTCATAAAATTGTCAATTCTGGTGCATCATTAACTAAACCTGTCAACACATTCAGTCATCAAAATTATTGATGGAGACCTTAAAATAAGACACGGGTCAAGAAATATTCATCTAGATAATTTTATGCTATAAGTGATATTTGTTTCAGAACTGAATTTAACTTTAAATTTGCTAATTTATGATGGTAACGTTTCAGAAATGTATATTTTATTTTGGCAGGATTTTCAAAAACAAGTTTACATTTCTCTAAAAAAAAAAAAAAAAAAAATGGCCGTTTTGATTGGTTTTTAGGGAGGATTGACTAAAATCATTCAAATTTCTATTTGAAATACTCCAATATTTTATTTTTTTTTCTGGAATTAGAAAATTTAATCCTTTGGCTTTCAATTGAAGCTGGGGAAAACTTCGAAAAGGATATTTTGCTTTATGAAAAATACATTTAAACCTTAGGTATACTGAATTTTTGGAGGTACCTACACTAAACTTTCAAGAATTTCCAATGTGTCTGTTAGGTTTAGAAGTGAAATAATGGCAAATGTGGATCGGCTGTTTTCTTTTTCTTTTGTAGACTTTCTGTAGCTTAAAAGTACCTAGAATAAAAACAGTGAGCATAAATGAAAAATGTCCCAAAAGTGTATTAAAAAATTATCAAAATCTTTAAGAGGAAAAGACAAAGAATTTTTTGATTTATTAAATTATATATTTTTTGGTAGTGAGTGGCTCTAAGCTAGAGTAAATGAAAAAAAATTTTTTTTTTCCTGGGAAAAGTATGTTGACTTTGAAATTTTCAAAATTCAGGTAATAGTCAGATTTTATTTCCAGGACTTTTTCACAAAAGAAAAAAATTTTAGGAATGTTTTTTTTTTTTTTTTAAGTTAATACTCCTGCCACCCTCCCTCCTATTTAATATTAAGAAATTTCGAGAAAATTCATATTTGTAGTGCTTAATGTTAACTTATAAGCAGAAGTCCTTGTAGAATTTAGATCATTTTTTATATATATATATATATATATATATATATATATATATATATATCAGGGCCTCCAGATTACTGAAAATCTTCTGCTGGATCTTGAAATAATAAATGCAATAAAACTAAGACATTAAAAGCTTTTAATTACTTTCATGACATTATGGACACAATTGTCTTAGTTTCTTTTCCTCACTTTTTTTTTTTTTTTTTTTTAATTAGACTAATTTATAAGTTTCAAATTTGATTTCTAATGGTTATGTGATATTTACTGATCATGAATGGAAAATCTTACATTTTAAACTAAAAGTAATGTTTCAAATCAGAAGTCCTCTGTAGAAAAAATGATTTCTGGCTGTTAATAGAGCTGTAAGCATCCCACAAGAACACTTGCCTCTCTAATTGTTTTATTTTTGCAATTTTTCAAAACTAAAAGCAATGTTTCAAATCAAACTTTAAATCCACTAATCTTTAAATAAGTTTTGGAAAAGTATATATTTTTTTAATAAATAGAATTACATGCTGTGAGAATTATGGCTAAAATTGTCCATTTTTATCAATTTCATCAAACCAGCTTGTTCCAATTTAAATTAGTTTTGGAATACAGCAAAGTATTTTATTTATTGAAAATATTAAATTTAATCTATTAGCTAAAACAGCTTCAAGAAAGATTTTTAAAAATTCATTTTGTATGTGCTTTGTGAAGGCTGAAAGTTTAGTCTGTCCGATTTAAAAATTTGTCATCTTATAGCTGCAATACATTAATTTTTTTTTTTTTTTTTTTTTTTCTGATGGGTTGCTTGGGACCTTCAATCTAGAAATCTCAAAGGAATTAGATTGCTTTAGTTTAATTTTTAATTAGACTGTTTGCCTTTTGATGGGTTGTGAAATCACCTTGATCATGTAACAAATGCTAAATCTTTGAAAAGCAGCAGTATGTGACCACTGCTTTCTAAAAATATCCTACTCACCATCAATAGTGGGTTTTGTTTGAGCAAAACATGTTTGCTTGAATGTTCAGTTGCCAAGCAACAATGTCTTTGTTACTTGTTAGAGTAGCTGTTTAGGAAGAATGTTGTTTTTTTTTTTTTTGTTTTATTAAATGTTGTGCAAAAGATTTCATAGTAATTTATGTATTTAGCCAATTCTAAACTTGATGAAAGGAAAAATTTTTGCTTGAAATGTGATGTGCATGTGAGTTTTCAATATAAATTAAAAAGAAATATTGATTGTTAAAATGATTTTTGAATCAATGTACTGGATTTGGATTGCAAGAGTTTAACATGTGCTTAAACCATTATTTCAAATCCTTTTTATTTGCAAAATCATAAATGGTTTAGATAATTAAAAAAAATATTAAGTTAAGCTCAAATAAAGTAATTTGCATGAGGTTATTTCTATTTATAACCTTGCAGAGTAGAATTGTCATTTTAATGTGGAAATATAGTGATAAAATATTCTTGTTTGAAAAAACTCCAAATTGGTGAGATATATATATATATATATATATATAAATCTTCACACAAATCATTCTTTGTGTATTGAATAACTAGTCACCTATCCCACCTCTCTATTTTATGGCAACAATACTTGTCAGTGAAATTTGTTTATTATATAATTTTATTTTATTTTTTTTTTTTTTTTTCAGAATACAATTATCCTGGTGCTGGAGGTGGGCAAGCTGGGTAAGATGTTTTTATTTCTTTTCTTTTTTTTTTTTTTTTTTTTTTTTTTTTTTTTTTTTTATCCTTGAACTCCTTGAATCTTTACATTGACTTCAAGTATAGGATTACTATAACTTGAAAAAAATCATCTTTGTAATTTCTAGAAGTGGAATTTTGTCATTAGTAAAATGACAAAAGTAGGTTTCACTTAAATTTATAATCTGTTTGATTAATTCTTATGAGTTAAAAATAAAATGTAAGCTTTGAACTAAAGGGATGGAAAGCATTATGCTCTTTTAAGATGTGCAAATTGATGTTTAACTGATGTCTGCTGTTTTTTTAATCTTTTAGTTCCAGTTATTGGACCAATTAGTTTTAAGCTAAAGATTTATAGAGGATAAGCGTTTAAGTAAGCATCAAAATCAAAAGCCTAGGACTATGAGCTTTGAAATTTTGCCATTTGACTTTTTTCCCCTCCCAAATAGATCTTTCAACCTAGTGTTCACAAATGGAGTAATTAAGTGGATCTTCCTTTTGAACATAATTGAAGCAAATTTCTAATTTTCATTTTTAATGAAAACCAAAGCCTCATAATTTTCCAGATTAACATGTTTTGGACCCACCTGCCCAAATTTTATCTTATGAAACAATGTATCTTAAAAGTTATTACAGTATTTTAAGTGCAATTTTTATTTCTTTAAATATGAATATATAAAAAAAATAAATCATATGCATATATTTATTAATTTTTTTCTCTCACCATTTCAGTTACAGCTACAATGCCTATGGTAGCACCACAGCAGCTGATGGTGGCTCCTATCAACCAACAGCATACAGTCAGCAGGTGAGTTTTTTAATAATTATTTTTACATGATAAAACTAATATATATATATATATATATATATATATAATATTCACAATTGTATTTTAGTATGTACTTAGGTACCTCCACTATTTTTACAGAAAACAGTATAGTGTAATGAAAAAGGCCTCAAACTTAGTTTTGTCAAAATATTTAAGATGAGAAAACAAAGTATTTAAAAATTTTAATCATTTGTAACATGCTTGAAATTTTGGTTAAAATCTTGTTTTGTTTATCAGGGTGTTGCAATAATTACATCGACTTTTTGTGCTTTTTTTTCCGTTGAAAACCTCAATTTGAAAATTCTTGTAAAACTCCTTGTCCAATTTTAATGAAATTTTCAGGTCTTATTCACAAGTGAATGAAATATTTTAAAAACTTTTTTCCCTTCATGTGTCCCCTCCCTCATTTAATTTTATGAAATGTCACAAAATACCTTTGGATTTCTTGAATTTCTTTTTTTAATTGCCTAATGTGTTTTTTTTTTTTCTCTTTTCAAACTTACACTATTCTAACTGGAAATCTGCTATGAATTGAAAAATAAATGCAGTAAAACTATGACATTATTTAATTAGGAAAGCTTTTAATTGCTTTTGTAAATAAGTTTTGTTAAAGGATTCTGTTTGAAGAAATAAAAATTTTCCAATGAATAATGATTTCTTACAAGAATTTTTTAATTATAATAGTTTAAAAATCATGTCAAATTCTGTATTGGGCTATTTCTTGGAAGTGATATTGTAATTAAGTGGAAACAGAATTTACGGATCCAAAACTATTCTATTTTTAAAATTATTTATTTTTTTTACTTAATTACAGAGAAATTAATTGAAGAAAATTTTATAGTATTTAAAATTTTTATTTTTGAATAAAACATCTTTGATGGTTGTGGGGAAATATGTTCATTTATAAAAATTACTGGGTAGCCCCCCCCCCCCATATGTTCACTTAGGTTTTGTAAATTTGTCAATTCTGGTCATCCATATGATCTATCATCAGCTTGGAAACTTATCGGTACTTCAATAAAGATCTAAGAAAGATAGGGTTCATCATTAAGAAATGATAGTATATTACTTTTTTTTTATGCTAGAAGTAATATTTATTTCAAATCAGGTTAATTTAATTTTAAATTTTCTAATTTTACTTAAATAACATGTCATGATTTTTTTTTTTTTTTAACGAGTTTCAAAATTAAGAATTTTAAATCTAGCAAATATTTGACACTTCAATCTATATAATTTCTATCTGAAATGCACCAGGATATTTTACTGGAAATAATAAATTTAATCCTTTCAGTTGAAGCTAAAATGAAATCTTCAACAATACTTTTTTCCATTTTTAAAGATTCATTTTAATCTTCAGGTATCAGAAATTTGTGCCAAAAAAGTGGAGGTCCCTAGTACTTAGAATTCAAAAATTTAGTTGCCATTGAAGGTCAAGTTGAATTGCAAAAACACACCAACCTGCGCATCTTGTCCTGAACAAGTCTTGGCTGATTGGGAAAAAATACCATGTTGGTGACAGGAAATTTAACCATTCTATAGTTTACTCTTAATTTTTAAAAATGTACATTGTTTAAATCTGATTTCTCTATATACTTGTATTTGAAAGTCTGTATCAGTGACTAACTTTTCTAATTCCTGTTTCACTTGTTTAGCTGGGTTCTTTTTAGAAATCTTAAGTGTTACATTTCAACCAATCCTTTTTTTTTCTTTGCTGCAGGGTTATGGTCAGACATACAGCTATGATCAAGCATCTTACAGTCAAACCCCAGCTGCACCTCAGGCAGCTGCACCATCTTCATATGCTCAGCAGCCTGGCTATGGTCAGGCAGCTTATGGACAAACTGTTTACAGTCAGTCAGGTAAGGGCTTTTCAAATTGAAGTCTTTAAAAGGTTCCTCCCACTTCTCCTTATAAATAACCTCATAATTGTTGGCTGAAGGCATTTTGTGCCTTTGTCAACAATTGATTTTAAATTATGCATGTTGGATCCTTTAGCAGCATTTTTTTTCTTGTTCTCATTCTCATTGCATACCATCCTGTTTCTTAAGATTAGGAGATGTACATAATTGCATTTTGCCTATGTATATGAACTTGAAATAAACTTAATTGTAATTGCATTTTGATTCTTTGAGTGACCATGCTTGTTGAATAAAAAAATTTTTTATTTTTGACGAAGATACATTCACTAAGCTTGCAATGAACTTTGACTCGTCAGCAAAGGCATCTGGCGGCAAGATAAAATTTGTTTCCTCTAAATATGTTTAAAAATTACTTGAATATTGTAAACTATGGAAATTTAGAGTGCAGGATGTCTTGCATTAAGGTTGCATGTGACCAAATAATTTTGTGTTAAAGTAGAACATGCTCTGGCTTTGCATTGTAATTTCTTATTCCCTTGAGATTTAACCTTAATGAACCTAACTTGAAATAAATGCCATGAAAATGATTTTAAAAAAAAACAATGTTATTAGATACTATATTAAAAATATAGCTGTACTAAAATCCAATTAATGGTCTCCAAAATGTAGGTGATACTGGATGAAGTGAAGTTGACTTGAATGAAGTGCTTCTCTTCATTTTTTTTTTTTTCTTTTTTTATTATAATAATGAGGATGAAACACTAAATGATATGCTGCATGGACTCTTGCATTTGAGGAACTAAATCTCTTTTGCTGTCCTATGTACACTTAACTGCTATTTCAATGCTACCATGATCCTTGAGGGTTTTGCTCTTTTTGATTTTTGTGATTTTGATCACTAATACTTATTGAATTCTATTTAATAGAATCTAATTTTCTTTTTTCTTCTGTATTTGACTAATGCACGTATGGATCCACATGTGATTTGCTCTGAATGTTCATTTATATTGCTTTCCATTAAAATCTTTAAAGAAAACCAACACGCTAGCCATTTTGTGATTTTGATATTATCTAGTGACTCAGTGCTTGTTAACTTAATAACTTTGAACATTTGGCCATTTAGTTGTATTTATTAATTTAATGATCTACTTGTAATAACCAGATTTTGAGGCAACTATGAAATGCATACTAGCACCAACCTTCTTCAGGTTTTTAGATAACCTTTTTTGTTCATTTCACTTGACTGTACTATTATTGTATACACATTAATAAAGTGCATCCTTACTATATGGTGGCAATAAAAAAATTGGCCCAACCAACTTCTCCAAAATCTGACCAAATGAACTGCCATCAGAAATTGTTTATAACTCTTTCTAGGTTGGGCCGAAAACTTTTCAGCATCAATCATAAAACACTGGATTTCTATACTTATTTGAATTGCATTAAGTCTGTGCAGACGATTTTTGTTTTGTTTTGTTACCAGTTGAGCATGTTCTTCCTAATCTCAGTAAGCAATATTAATACTGTTAAGAGTCCAAGCCTATTGTGGATTCATTTTTTTTTTTTTTTTTTTTAAATTGTACTAAGCTGGATATTTTTCTGTTTATAACTATCCTTCTAAAGTAATGTGATTGGTGTCTTTGTACTAACTGTTAATTTAAGAAGAAAAAAAATTGGTTCCAAACTTGTCGTGCCAACACAGCACCCAGTGCTGTTGCGAAATGACTACCAATCCGGCATTGATGGTTTGCTACTAATCTCTTTCAGGCCAAACAGCTCAACAGTCTTATGGTCAATATGGCCAAACGTATGGTCAGAGCTCGGATGCTTCAGCCTATGGCCAACAATCTTCCTATTCCCAGCAAGGTAAATGGTGCTGCTGTTTTCTTGGATGCTTCCACGAACCAAAACAACATTTTTCTTTTTTTTCTCTTTACTTGGTGCACTTAAAAGTACTTGTGCTTTGTACTGTGGTTCATAACGTGTGACCCTTACCTTCCTCATGTTAAAAATTAACCAGGCTTATGTTAGAAAGAAAGTAAAAAAAAAAAAAAAAAAAAAAAAAATAATCCTAACTTGGTGAGCATGTTGCTCCCCAATTAAAACTGTTATCAGTATCCATATCAAATTTTCTTTTTTCATGTATAGCAGTTGAAAATTGTCGTTCGTGTGTGTTGGGGGGAGTAAAGGTCATATTAGCTGTGGCTTCTGTCATCTAGGAAGTACATAGGTAGACAAGATTACATTTTTTTTTTTTTTTTTTTTTTTTTTTTTTTTTTTTTTTTTTTAAATTATAGGGATTAAGAGTTTTTTTCAAATTAAAAAAACCCAAAAAAACCTCAGTATTTAAATTATTTTTAATTCTTCTCCTGACTACAGTTTTGTGGTTCATGTCCACTTTTCAAGGGATTTTAATATAAAATTTTTTTTATGTGGTAGTGTAAAATGTCTTTCTTAGAAAGTTGCAGGATTAATATTAGGCAAGGTTACTTGTAAAATAATATTTATTTATTTATTTTTTTTAAGACTTCCTGTTGCGTATGTAGTAACTTGTTCTGCTTAATCATATCAGCCTGAAAAAAAAGTTTTTGTTAAAAATTAGTATAGTTAGTAATTATATTTTTTAAAGCTTTTTCTGCTTGCTTTTTGCCAAGCAAAATAGAGGATATAAGAAAAAAATCAGTCAAATTTTATTTTTAATAACTAATATTCATCACACCGTTTTTAATATTTTTTTATTTTAATATTGAATCTCTTGACCAAACACATTTCCTCCTGTTGACACACGCAATCAAACCACATACAGGTACATGGTGCTATACATAGCTAAATGTCCCCGTTATGAATTTTTGCTTTTCATCCTAGTTCAAGAAGAATCTTACAGATGTACATGCTGCTGACTTCAAAATGTTTTTTTTGTTTTGTTTTCTAATCTAATATTTGAAAAAGAAAATGCTTGTATTTTTGTAGCATTAAATTTTGTTTACAGTGACACTAAATGTTCACAGGTTATAAGGTCAATTTGAAATGCTTGGCATATTGTAAAAAAAAATAGTAAAATATCTAAACTTCAAGAGAGACTTTTGATAACTGATTTTCTTATCCCAAAACTACTGTTAAGATTTCGGCATTAAATATGCTTATCCAGTTTTTCTAAAAAAAAAAATTTTTTTTTTTTTTTTTTTGACAGCTGTATAATGAAATAAACAATTTTAACCACAAGCATTATTTTCTATTTGCTGATAATGCTATTAGACTGTTCATAAAGAAACTTACTAGATGGCTAGAATTGGTCAAGTAGCTCTTGGTTTTCCTTGCAGCTTGTCTGACACTATTTGGCTAAAAGATAAATGCATTTGCTTCTTGAAGCCAATTTTTTTTCCCTTTCAGATTCATGAGTCTTTTTAGACATTAGCAAGTTTCACTCTTGTGAGAAATCAAAGTTCCAATCTGAATAGGAAATAGGGCACATAGAAAACTCCTTGGCAGTAAATTAGAACAAAGACTAAAAATGATTCAGATTTGTCGATTAAGATTTTTTTTTTTTGTCTTGTCTGCTTAAAATTTCCTTGGAGTTGATAATAGAATTTTTGAAAATTAATATAACTAATGATTGATGTGTAGAGATCTATTTTCTATATCAGTCTTTGGAATGATTTATCACTTGATCAATAACTGGTTGAATTATTCTATCATAAGCATATTTTTAACTGATTTATATTTTTTCAATGAAAGGCTTTTGATAGACATTTAGCATTAACACAAGATTGGGTGTATACACTTTAGATAACTTTTCCTTTCACTTTTTTAGGCTCATGTTTTTAAAATGAATAGAAATTTTGCAGAATTTGGAAAACTGTTCAATGAATTTCAATGTTAACTATTTTACATAGACTTCTATAAACCATCTAATTGCCTAAAACATTTTTATTGACATTTGAGACCTAGTAAAAGGGTTAAAAATTCTAAGCAAATGACTTTAAATGTACCGTACCTTGCACCTGATAATTTTTTTTTTGTTTTGTTTAGCTGTTGGGAAATATTAAAAGCTTCTGAAGATCTTTTTACAGTTGGTTTTGAGAATGGAACAATCTAGTGTTTTTATTATGACTGCATGGAGATAATTTATTTATTTATTTTCTGAAGGTATTTGTGGTCAACTGAAAATCCCCTCCCTTCCTACAGAGTTCAAATTAAAGTTATGAGCCTCTGTACTTAAAGTGCACAATTTTTCTATTCAGATCCATGATTCATTTTGTTTGAACAATTGTTTGTTTCTTTGTTTGAATTTGCATGTTTATAAATGGATCTTCAGTATTTTATCCTGTTTCTTCCATTGAGGATTTGCAGATAAATTCCTCTACTTTGTTTGGATTTATAAGAAAATTTTGCATTTAATTTTAAGTAATTTACATTCATCATGTCTAAGTAATGTAATTCTTTTATCCAAAGAACCTTAATCTTAACTATAATAAATTCCTATGATTTTTACCAAGAATAGCTACATTTTTCTAGTAATCTAATTTGCTGTCTTAAATTGTTATATGAATAATTTTTACTTTTATAGCTATGCTTTACTTATTTTTAAAGTTGTTTTAAGTACTTACCCAATGCAGAGTAGGGAAATTATGATGCATAAAAAAACCTGTTGAATGACCTTGACCTTCTAAGGAATATAGTTTGATGTTGTACCTCAATGTTGTTCTCTGGTGAAATAGGAGTGGTTAAGGACTCTAAACAATCTCTTCAAATGCCAAGTGGATATTCACTTCATTTAAAGTGGTTGTCAGATTTCTTGCTTCTTAATGCCTCTTCAGTTTGTGAAACAGTTTTGTTGCTATATGTTAAACATTTTTTTTTTTTTTTAATTATTATTACTTTGTTGTCTCTTGCACAAAGCCTGGACAATTTTTGACATTCCTTTTTAAAGTGTTTTAAAGGCAAGAATACTAATCCTATTCACTTGTTACAAAAACCATTTTGATGAAAACAATGTTGGTAATGTGGTTTGTAAAAATTGCTGTAAGGATATGAAACTCAAATAATTGCAGTCATTTAAGACATGTCATTATTTCCAGACTGTGTAATAAATGCATGAAAAATTGCTTGCTTTGTATGTTTGTTTACTGTGTTCACTATAGGGTTTTAGGAAGCAGCTTTTGTTCATAATGGACTTATTGGTTGTTTTGAACTGCATTATTAGACTATATCTTTTATGTTTAAAAATTAAAATGCCATTTCACTAAAAATCTTAATTATTTTATTGTTGTTAATTTCTTAATTGAAACTTTCCAAACAGATGTTTGCTGTGGCTTAACATAGGCTTGTAAAGATTTGTAATTAATAAAATAGGTACTGCAGTTTTTATTGCAATTTATGCTATAGTGATATGATAAATTTTTAGAATTTCACTTTTAAAATTAAAATTCTTAAGCATGAATAGCTTCAGAGATTTTTTTTTTTTTTTTTTTTTAAGATCAAATTTTAACTTTTGTGCTTCACATCTTTTTCAAAGTGATTAAAACTTGAATTAGCTAGGCAATCCAAAAAGTCCTTATTGGATACAAATGGCATAACATTAACTGCCTGCATTTAAAGTGTCAGTGGATGGGTTTGCTGACCTCTCCAGTTGACCAATTTAAATTGATCTATTCAATAAAACAGATCTTGTCCTGGAATGATTTTAATTTACTCATGGAGTTGGCCTGACTCCAAAATGGTATATATTGGGCTAGGAGTAAAGTTGAGAAAGTGACACTGACATTCTCATTTATTATATAGATTTTTGTTACCACAGTTGGACAAGTAGAATGGAGTAAAGTCAAATTCTGTGAGGTGAAGGAAAGGACTGAGATGACAAAAATGCAGAATTCATTCATTCCACTTGACCTATTATGACCCATCCTCAGAATAAGCAAACCCTTTCTCTCTAACCAAGCAAGATTTTCTAGAAGTTTTACTTGTATTTGAATTGGTGAAAGGAAAAATTGACATTTAACCTTGGCTGAAAACCATTTTAAAATGTTTAGCCATGAGAAAAGGTCCTCTCACAACCATCACCCCTACAACAAACGTACACACCATGTTATCCTGATCAATACTGAATGAAGTACAGATAGCACAGTTGCTGTAGGAATAATTACTGTGTACATAGATGAGAATATGGTCCCAAAAAATCTACCTGCAGATACTTTGTTCACCTTACAATTGTTAGCAATGGTGGAAGGGGAAGTCAACATCTCCCTCCACACATTAAGAGGAAGATGACCTAGGTACTATCTTAGCATATTAGTGAATTAGATTCATCATTAGTCTGTTAGTGACAAGTCCCAGAAACCCCCAAAATATGGGTTTTCATCATATGAAATCAAATAGCATCCTATGTTAAAATACTTTAGTCATGAAGTAGGAGTAGCAAGTTTTAAATAAACTGTTAGCTGCTAATGGGATTGCAAATCTTTAACAGGGAATTTACTAAAGCTTGTCTAAAGCATTATTAGAATATATATAATATATGATCTAGTTTCTCAATCTGAAATTCAACTTGCATTCTTTCTTTCAAAGGTTCTCTTTATTTTTCACGCGATAACATTCAGTCAGTGCAGAGCTTCATCTTTGCAAATCTGGTTGTTGGTTGAAATGTGCATCCTGGCATCACAACCATTTTTTTTTTTTTTTAATTTTTTTTAATTGCTTTTGTATTGACTTTTTACCTTTTCTTCTCAGGTTATGGGCAAGCTGCAGCTCCTCCAGCTGCTAGCAGTGGAGGAGGAGGCTACAGTCAACAAAGCTATGGCCAGCAGAGTGGTGGCTACAGTGCCCCACCTCCTCAGCAACAACAACAGCAGCAACCACCTCAACAGCCCAGTGGATATGGACAGCAGAATTCCTATGGGCAGCAGCCACAGCAGCAGCAAGGCAGCTATGGTCAACAACATAGTCATAGTGGTGGCAGTTATGGGGATTATAACCAACAGGGTGGCTATGGTAGTGCTCCTCAACAGCCACCACCTCAGCAGTCATCTGGTGGTTATGGTGGACCTCCACCAAAGAGTTATGGAGGTAAGACTAAATGCAGGAGAAATGGAATACAGAAAATCAGGGACCTTGAAGGATTTGTTTTTTGTCTTTATGCTCTTACCCCAAGTCAGATCAAGATACAATGAGATTTATGCAGTAATTTCTTGCCGTTTTTGATGACTTCTGACGTTTTAAAAATATTTTTTCCATTGATAAGCAAATCTTTATAAATTCTTTTATACTTCCTGGTAAGATTTGAAAAAAAAAATTGAACAGAATGTTGAAGATTACAGCCAATTTTGATACTTGATTCTATACACAATACACACAATGGTAAATAGAACAGTTAAATATCACCTCCCTCCCTCCCCGCCACACTTGCTGTTACTTTATAGTGGCACCAGTCACTGGAAGTAAACTCTGGTAGGAAGCTCAAACCTACTGGATTTTGACAGCTTAGAGCTTTTTCTCAACACCCTGCAAATATTGCATCTGTTTAGGTCTATAAAAGATATATAAAATATCATGACTTTGGCCCTGCCAGGTTTACAAGATTTGTACTTGTGGTAAAAGTTAAATATAAAATTATAGTTTTCTGTAGTACTTACAGTCCCCTTGATTCATAGTGTCCCCAAAGGATACTGTCACACATATAGAGAATCATTGATTGAAACCAATATATTGCCAGTGATATAAAGTAAATTTTGCATATACATTCCCCCCCCCCTCTTTTGAATAAATGAACACATGATATGCATCATCCCAATAGAGTAATTAAAAAAAAAAACATTTTCACCGGCAGAATTAGTGGGCCACCACTTGTCCTGCAAGTTATGATATGTGGTTTTTTCTCTCTCTGCCTCTTTTGGCTCTTGTGATAATGTGATGCTTGGAGGGAGATGAAAAACCTACACAGTATGTGAAGAATGGGCCAGTTGAGAGGTTGAAAATGAGTGGGAGGCTCTATCAAATTTGGGTATTGTGTTTGTCGAAAGCCTTGTAAAATGTGGGTCTGTCTCAATGAATTTCTGAGTTTTGTAGCATAAATAGAAACAGTTTGCATTATCTGTTTTAGACCAGACACAACTATTTTTTCTATCCTCTCACTTTGTAAAGTTTTCTAAATATTAACATTTCTATGTATTGGACTTACAGATAGTCGTGGTAGTAGTCGCGGTGGTGATCGCGGCAGCTCTGGTGACCGTGGCAGTGGTGACCGTGGTGACCGCGGTAGCAGCAGTGACCGTGGTAGTGGTGGAGGCTCGGGCTATGGGTGAGTAATTTTTTCTTTTCTTCTACTGCTCTCTTCTTTCATCTTTGCTATCTCTCCCTCCCCAAATCCTCTACAAAATCTTCCCTTTAAGTTTATTTTTGTTTGTTAGTCTGTGTGTAATTAAGGGTTTCTCTTAGATTTAGTGCAGATATAACCAATTCTTAATGTATGCATCTTTCTTTCACTGGTAATTTTTGGGAAAAAATGTGAGTCAAGTTGTAGGTACTTTTTTTTTTTTCCTCTTTCCACAAAAATTTTGCTCTCTTCAGCTTCATCCCTACTAGCAAAATTGAAATGTTTTTCATATTGGCATTAAGTTGCTGGATTGCTGGACTCAACTCGGGGGTTGTAATTTGTCAGGTGTTTTTTTTTGTTTTTGTTAAGTCTGAAAATGCTAAAGAGTTAGGCATCAATCGCCATTCAAATAACTGGCTGTGTTTTGAATATTGGCTTCATTATTGTTCGATATGTGATTTTGGTTTAGGTATTGGTAAGCTCTCCAAATCTTACATTTTTTAGCCCTTGAAAACTTTAGATAATGTATTTTTGTAAACTTCAGTTCCCTGTATGGACAAGGGAAAAAAAAAACCCAAAACAAATTGCTTAAGGTGGTGTTGGGATTATAACCCAACTCCATCTGTAGGTGGGAGAATGTTTTGCATTAATTGCTCTAAAATTGAGCTGATTTGATGTTTTAATATTTTTGGCCAATCTTTTGGTGGTGTTCTACTAGATATGTTATCAAAGGACTGACATGGGGTAAATGATATCTTGGAAAGACCCCCCCCCCTCCCGTTTTCATTTGAAACTGTCATATTTTTTATTTTTTTTCCCCCCTCAAAAATCTCCTGAATATAGAAATGTTAATTTCTCAAATCTATGAAAGCTGTCAATTATAAAGTAATTTCACTGATGGTTGTCGTTTAAAAACTTTTGTTGGGAGAGTGGGGAATCAACATTTTAACAGATTCCAGAAGTTAATCAACCTACCATCTTCCACTTGATTATAAAGAAAATTGTTTATTCCTTCAAATTAATATTTAACTTTAGCACAGAACAGTGCTTAATAAAGTGTTGAGGTTTCGTATACAAAGTAAATATTTGTCAAAGTGAAATTTTTAGAAGCAGGATTGTTTTATTTGTGAATTTTGTATAAATGTTCCAGTATAAGTTTTATGGATCTACATTACTTAGTGATGTTGTATTAGCTCTGAAGTCAATCATAAAGACTTGTGTGTGGAACTGGATTAATATGTTGGCACTTAAGATATAGTTGCATTTGGAACTAGTTGATTTGAAAAAGAAGAAAAAAATACAAATGCCATGGTAATATTGCTTTCACAAATAGCAGTTACAAAATCACGCTTAAGTCGTTTCATGGAGAGAGAGAGAGAGATGCACACTCATGTTAGCATAAATCTTTTGCCTGGGTAAAATGTGAAGGGTTTTTATTTTTCAATGTAATGAAAATGTTAACTCTGAAAGCTGCTATGGTTTCTAACATTTTTTTTACAATCACACTCAAATTTTATGAACACTGCCACAATGTGACCAGATGTAGAGAAAAAGGTATTAAACATTTATCTTAAACAAAACAAAGTAGTTATTTTTCTGTTCTACAGTGATCAGATGTCACGTGGGGAAATTTTACCATGGAAATTGCAAAAGTAAGAACTGAGAAAAGTAAAGTGGAATTGCTGCTGTTTCCTGAATTATTTGTTACAGACATGACAAGTGCCAATCTCGGTTAAATCATTTCAGGCTCACAAAAGCATTTTTTGTATGTAAAAAGGAATTGAACTATGACAGTAAATTTGGAAGCTGCTTTTGTCTCTTATTATTGTCTGCCAAGCTAATTGGGTTTACACCTTGCAAGATTTTAGCTTGTC
The DNA here is from genome assembly GCA_964036315.1 of Acanthosepion esculentum. Lineage (NCBI taxonomy): Eukaryota > Metazoa > Mollusca > Cephalopoda > Sepiida > Sepiidae > Acanthosepion > Acanthosepion esculentum. The sequence continues at coordinate 28,028,734 of OZ038517.1, read as the reverse complement.
AATGAGTGATTTGTCTGTTTGATGTGGTACATGAGAAGTTTGTTCATATGAAGCCACTTTCTTTAAAATGAAAACTTTCCCTTAGAAATGCCTTTTTTCTGAATAAATAGAAAAGGGGGCAAATACTTGTTTTGCACAAGGATTTTTTCATAAACCTTTTTTCTTTTACTTTTTTTTTTTTTTTTTATCAAATGAAGAAAATTTTGACTGGAAATCTGCAAGATAAGCTGGAGTTTCAATAGCTCCAAATTGTGACTATACCTATTACAATATGATTGATACTAGAAAGACAAGGAGTCTAAATCTACTTGATGAACAAAGTCTCAAATTTACAACTTGATCAACTGTGGAGTAATGTTTTTGAATTAATCTAACAGCTCATTAAATATCATTTGTCTGAATAAAGGTTGTATGAATCCAATTTCTCTGGCAAAACTTTGATGCTCAACATCCATATTTGCCTGCTCTTTTCTTTTGATGAACATTAAATATAAAAAAAATGGCTCACACATGGAATCTTCTTTTGGTGGTGTCCTCTTAATCTTCTGCGGGACTTTCATGCTAATATTTTGTACAGTCTTACAGTTTCAAATCCAGTTGTAGATTATCCATTTTTTGTGTTTGGTAGAACATGTAGTAAACAGGGATTTGTTGTAATATATATATAAAAAAAAAAAGCTGAAAGTTTTGCATTGGTTAATAATTCTGCATGAAATTAGGAACTGATTTTTTATCCTTTGCCACTTTCTGATGAATGAGTGGAATTGTGGATCTTCTGATGTACTTTGCATTGAACGTACACAGGTATTTGTGTACTTATCAGTAACTAAAGCTCTGCTTCGTCTTGATCTATAAAATTAAACTGCTTTAGGGACTTTTTGTCAAAACCTTGGTTTAAATGACAACCTATGAAATGTGCAACATTTGAAAAGTTAAATTAAAATGTAAGGCCACTTATCTCTTGTCCGGGAATATTAAGGTTCTTTTGAATGTGAATTTTTCCCCAAACCCATTGTATTATTTTAAGACTTTGAAAATTTATTTTTGTGATTTAATAAGGTCAGAAACAGTAACAGTTGTTAAGGGAAGTAATCCCTCTCACCAGTTACTAACCATATTTTTCAAGGATATACACATTTCATAAAAATTAAAAACCTTGTCAAAAAACATTTGTTTTCATGTTAAATTCATTGTTGTAATGATTTTTTTAACTTTTTAAAGAATTTCTATGAAATTTTAAAATCTGTTAGAGAATCTGTTTATATTTTGCTCCCTTTGTCCTTGCATCTCTTGAGTCCCACAACTTGGCTTCACAGCAATAATTTTGCATCTCTTGCTTCATATATATTAGTTTTCTACTGTTTATACAAACTTCTCCTTCACTATCTCCCCCCCCCCCATAAATTGCTATTCCCCCCCCCCCCCCCAACCCTATTCATTTCATTTCATCCCCCTCCCTCATATTTTTTTTTCTTTGTAATTCTCTTATTGACCAGGCTGGTATCTAAATTTGTACATCACTTGATAAGTTTTTTTATTATAATTCTTGCTTATGTTTTTAATCTTCCGGGAAATGTTAAGTTTATTTAAGATTAAAAAAATCTGTGAATATTTATACAATTTTGGTATCATGCTTTTTTTTTTCTCCCCTAGTTTCATTTTTTGGATTATTCTTAAAACATAAAAAATAAATAGTGGCTCCCACTATTTATTTTTTCCTTCACCTAGTAGTTGCTGGTTTCACTTTAACGCAAAATATTAGGCTGCAGGGTTTTTACATTGCTAATTGGCTATTTTAAAGGTTCTGAGTCCTTTTAATTCAATGTCAAGAAATTAATTTTGAAGTCACAACAAAAATGAAATAGAACTAATGAAATCTGATTCTGGAGCTTTTTTTTCCTGCATATGTAAAGCATAAATTGCAATAACTGTTTATATGGCAGCTTCTGCAGCTCATTTCAATAGATTTTATGTTTTTCAAGTGTAATAAAAACTTGAGCTTAACATCCTGATTTCATTGCACTCTGGGTGCTTGGGAGGTGGTGAGAAGTATCATTGAATGTTTGTCTTTAAAAGGCCAAATCCATTTTAATTAGCAAAGTAGTTTGAAGAATGTTTCAAAGATAATTCATCTTTTGATGTCTTTCTTGGCTGCCAGCTTGGATATGAAGAACGCATTCTTCCCTCTAATTTCGCAACTACTTTTTTTTTTTTTCCCTCTCACAAAGAGACCAGAAAGAATGGCACCTGATGTGCATTTTTTTCTTTTTGCAATAGCCATTATGTTCTATGTCTATGGGACGACTTTCTGATCTCTTGCCTTTTATTCAACTTTTCACCTAAATCTCATTTGTGGCCACTTATGTTTCAGTCCAATGTCTTAAATTTATCCCCTTCCTTCCCTGACATGTTGATTCTAACCTTCAGCATACACACCCCCCATGCATTTTTGCCACCATTCTTAACTGTTTTAATGAAAGTATCTACATCATCTCTTTTTTTTTTTTCTTCTTTTTTTAACACAACTTTTCAGTTTGCAAACTTTTCCATATTATCAAGCTGTATAAACATTTTACATAGCCTGCTTGAATCCAGCTCAATTCCTAAAGGGTTCAATGAATATTTTGACAGATTTTACTATCAAGAGGACAATTCAATGTTGCTTTTATGAAATATCCAATTTTTACAAGGATGATCATTTCACTATTTGATACGCAACCATTATTTTTTTTACTCTTGGAGTATGCAGTTGGATTAATAAGTGTAGTTGTTACAAAAACCTTATCTGAAGATTATGTGGAAAGTTTGCATACCTCTTAAGATTAGGTTCCTTAGCATACTTTTAAAATTTTTAGACAAGTTATCAAGTTAGTTGACAATTAATCCTCGGAGAGAGGAAATGGGGGGGAGTGATCATAAACAGTCTTTGTTTTTGAATCGAATGAATTCGTATTTTGGTGGGAATCTTTCTAAAGCTTGTTTGTATAATACTTTAGGATATACAATTGACAATCGTTAATATTTTTGAGTAAACTTATGCCCATTGCTACATAGAACATTGTTTTTCTTATAGTCACTTGAAGCTCTGTTAAAATAACGCAGAAGAAATGCCTAATTGCTATTTCTTAGTTCACTGAATGTGAACTTTTGTCTTTAGATCTCCTTGCATTTTGTGTAGGTATGAAGTGTTTGAGCATAATGTTAATTGGTTCTATTGTGTCACCTACAATAGAGATATATTTGTAAGTAATTTTTAAAATATATTCTTGCCAAACTGAAAGTTTCAAAAGGTTTTTTTTTTTTTTTTTTTCCCATTGAAGTTTCTGGATATAAAATTTGTTGAATATACTGCTAGTATTAATAGCATTTTTTCTGAAATGCTAACTTGGAAGGGGTTGTGTTCTCATTTATCAGATTTTGAGAATGATCTGGTCTTCACTGCATGTTAGGAGATCAGAAAATACTTTGTATATTCATTCTATGTTTTAAGAATTTCACTTTTATCCTCCTTTCCATCTCTCTCTTTTTTTTAAAAAATTTTTTATTTTATAAAGAGCCCCCCCCCTCCCGTTTTAACCCCACTAGTTTAAGGAAATTGAATACTGTCCTTAATTGACTCCATAATTTTATTTTTTTATTTATTCATCTGTGAACTTTTTAAATTCTAAACTTAGTCTACCTTATATATAATGAAAACTTTTCAACAATTTCTGAGTAGTGACTTTTACTGTGTTCTGGTGTGTATATCCTGCATTTTTTTTTTGTTCTCATAGCTTTTTCAGCTGTGGAGCACATACTGTATATAATAGCATAGTTGAGAATTCTTCCAGATTTTTAATTCTGGACCATGATGTTACAAACTGATTACATTTACACTGGATTAATTCAGTGACATATATCCACAGAATATAGAAATCAATTGTGATTGAGAAGATTGGCAAATCTTGTCAATTTAAACTCACTCTAGTTGGCTTTTTGCCTTGTTTCTGTGTTGTATGTGGACAATATTTAATCAAGAGTTGTGAATATTTTCCCCCACCTTTTTGGATAGCTAAAGATGTATACTATAATCTGTAATCTATTTTCTGTACATTATTGAGGTAGGATTAAGGCACTTCCTAAAAGTATGCAGTGTATACATGCCAAACTATGGATGTTTTTTTTTAATATTTGTTTTTAAAATGCCCCATCCACTCTTCAAAATTTTACATGCATGTTTTAATGTTTTTTTTTTTTTTTTTTATTATTATTTAACTCAGTTAAATTAGTTTTTTTTTTTTACCCCACCCCTTTTATTGTGGCCATCGTATATAAAATGTCTTTGTTTTATGAGAATAATACAAACTTTCTTTTTTAAGTCATCTATTTCTAACAGGTCACATTGAAGGTCGGTTTCGAGACACTATTGTGTTGCAAAATACATCATGTAGCAAAATAAGTGCTTTGAGAAATGGTTTCAGGGTTTAAAAAAACATTTTTTTTTTCCTTTTTAGAACTTATAAAATTAGTTTGGTTTTCTTTTTTTTTCCTTTTTTTTTTGTGCCAACATGCCATTTCTCTTGACATGCGGTTTCAAACAAATGAACCCCCTCCCAAAATCTTTTTGTCTGCCCCTTCCCAATCTGCAACATTATTGGTGATTTGGTGTTCATAAACATGGTTCTCAGAATTCACATTCATATATATATATAACTATATCTATATATATACGTATATGTGAAAACTATGTTATGTGCTTTGTGCTAAAGCATTTAGTAGGGAAACAAAAGGTATTGGTTTAATTTTTTTTTTTTGTTTTATTTTTATTTTTTAAATCATGAAAATGGTAACAATGAACAAACCACTTAAAAAAGGTTGTCCCAACGACTGTCTCTGTGGTGTCAATGAAATTGGTATCTTACTGGTTTATACTATATGTTGATGTACTTAAACACTGGGTACAATACTTAGTAGTTACACCTAGAGGTTTTTGTGGATATATATTCAATTATGTATTTTTCCTACTCAAAAACTATTGGTTTATGTATGTATATGTGACAAAATGGTTTAAAATCTAAGCTAAATTTAAAAAGGTTTGAAACAATCTTCTAAAAACCCTTGCACTCTCAAAAGTGTTCATTAAGAGGTGGGGGAGGAAAAAAACTAAGCAACAATGTTTGGTTATGGTTTGACTTGAAAAAGTAAAGATGTCTGTTCATCCTTGTGTTTTATCATGGCTTAGGGACTTGGTCATGTGTTTTAACAAAAAGAACAAAAAAAAAACAAGGAAAACACCCAAAAAAAAAATATTCCCTAAACAAAAAAAAATCTTTGAAAAGAAATGTTTTTGCAACATGAACAGGCTGCTTGTGTCTTAGAAATGTCCTCATTTGTGCTGTTTGGAAATGATGCCAAAAAGACTCGGTGAAGAGAAGGTTCTTGGCCGTGTCAGTAGAGCACTCCATCCCCACTGGATGGATTGCCTTTACTGAATCTTCCTAATGCATTTCAGCGGTGGCAGAGGAGGCTTCAACAAAAGCTATGGTGGTGGTAAGTGAATGGTTTTGGCTGTTTCTAGCCTCTATATTTTATTTTTATAACAAACAAACAAACAAACAAACAAATAACTCTTGGTCATTTTTATCACCCTTCCCTTATTTCTTTGAAGACAAAGCATTAAGCATGTCTCCATTGTATCTCTTACTTACACACACTCACACACACTCACACACACTCACACACACTCGCACACATTCTCAATATATGTGGCAGATCAGTTTTAATTTAAATGTCTTAGTTTTCCAAGATTAGATTTTTGTCAAATATTCATTTGAAGCACTTTGCAAGTTATAATAAAAATCAGTTTCCCTTTTCATGAAGGAGTTTTAATAAAGGGATTCCTAGTTAAACAGTTGAAAAATATACTCTGAATAAATTCTGAAATATTTAACTCGCTTTGATGGTCAGAATTTAAGAATATCCTCTTTGCTAATGCTCTTTTAGTTCTCTGTAGATGATGTTGGCCTTAGATATTCCCTGCACTGTACAACATTCTAAGACGATATAATTTCTCTGCTTAAATATTAACTGCTTTCTGCTAATTTCCTTCAGTTTGGCAAATGTTTTGCTTAAATCTCCAGTACAAGAACTTTTCAGCATCTTATATAAGAACTTAACAATATTAATGTCCAACTTTTGTGAATTACAATGCCTATTTGGCAAAAGTGCCACAAGTTTACCATCTCAAGTATCTTTTCATCTCCATGTAAATATGAGTTTAGATAATTTCTATTGCAATCACTTGAAGATTAAATTTTAACTGATCATGAAAAATTAGTTCAGCTGTCATTCAGAAGTTCTGTGAATTTTGTTAATTTTTTTATTATTATAAAGTGTTAAGGTGAGCAAATATTTCAGAATAAACTCTTGCTTGTGCTTCTGCCTTAAGTTAATACTAAGTTGGAATTTTGACTTTAAAGGCTTATATTACAACTTTCTAATCTTTTATACATATGTGCAGTAGCAGCAAATGGTCTGTCACATTTTTCTAATTGACTCTTATCCATTTCTAAAATTCTTTAATTTGGATTTATATAGTATATAACATATTCAATTTTTTTCTTTTATGTAGTTAGATTTGTTCATTTCTTAAATGATTTTCCTTGTGACAAGGTATTTACCTATTTCAAAACAAGTGCTCTTGAGGTAGGGGAGGGAAAGCTGCTTTGACAGTTAGGTTTAGAGCACTTGTCGTGTTAAAAATATCCCTCTGCTTGGCTGGCTCTGAATATTAATCCATGCTCTCACTCACGAATCTTCAAAATCTACAGTTTAGTACCTCCCAAGTATTTTTGCAAGCAGGATTTTTATAATCTCAGAAAAGTGGAATCCTCTATTTTTCCACCTTATTTCAATTGGAAGTACCTAAATTATTCAAATTCCCCAACCTTTTTCTAGTAATTGATTTCAACTTGAAGTTCTACTAGAGTATATTGTGGGGGAGGGGAATTGGAGCCATGCCAAGTTAGACACACACACACACAAACGTGCGCTTGCGTACTAATCAGTATATATGTATATGGATATACCAAGTTTTTCTCTTTCAATATAGTAGTTCAAGCCAAGGTAAGTTTTCAGAAAAGTGACTTTAATAACACTTTTAGTCCCGTTTCCAAAGGATAAACTTTGTATACTCGAAAAAGAAAATCTCATTAACAATTTGATGCTCTGTGGAGAGGGAATTACAAAATTGAATGTCTGTTTATATTAAACATGAGACAGTTGGTTGAATGGACAACAGGTATTGCAAGCACTTTGAAGGTGTTAGTAGGCCTTACCTGAAAGGGCCATTTGTGCCCTGCTGAATGTGTTAACTGGTTATAGACAGATAAAAAAAATATTTTTTCTCCCCATTCAATGGTTTACAATTTGAGGTGGTTGTTATCAAGGTTTGAGTTACGAAGGCCATTTTTTACTGGCCAGGGTATTGACAAGGTCCCAAAAAGAAAAAAAAAGAAAAATCTCATGACAATTTCTCTTCAGGGATGTTGCTTCCATTTGCATGCTAGCCATCAACCAGCAAATGACCAGCTATGCACAAACTCTTATGAAAAGTAAAGTGCTGACACTATTTCTTTTTCTTTCCCATTCATAACCCCCTTTTGTTGGTGGTTGAAGATAACTTATTTGTTACTGGGTTTTAACTTTTCTCTTGATTTGACCCTTTGCAAACCTTCAGTAGAAGGGTGAAGAGTTTTTATTTTCAGGTCATATTTGGTCTGAATTCAAGAGATGAATGTATGTGATGAAGCAAGTGTTTAGTGCAATAGCTTAGAAATCTGAGCAGAAAGGAAAGGTCATGTGATAGTATGAGAATTTCAGAAGTACTGTTGGCTAGGTTGTCTTGAGTATATAAATGAAGAAAATTAGAAAGCATAGACTGTTTCCATGGAATTAGAGATAAACCCAGTTTAATATACTGAGGTCTGATTTTATAGCTTAAAGTACTTAAATGTTCACAAAGCATTTAGAATAGACTAATTTGTGTAGAAGTTATCATCCCTTTCAAAGTTTCTTGGTGATTGCTTTACATTGAGAAACTTGGTACAAAGCTTATTTTGGAATTGTATCCATTACATCTCATTGCTTTAATGGAAGATAGGTGCTATAGTCTTCCAAGCATTTTTCAATCCTAACATGTCTTTGGGTTTTCAAATCTGGGACAAAGTGGATCATGGTGTAAAATGAACTGAAAAATAGTTGAGTCCATTTGTAAATAAATGGAAAGTCACAGCAGTAACACTGTCACTTTCTTAGTGAAACCATTTAAATTATTGTCCATGTGGTGGTTGAAACCAAGCATGTTTAATGTGGCAAAAATATACCTTTTTTTGCTTGTTTTGAAAGTAGAGTTTAAGTGTCATAGTTTGAACTTGGAGAAATTATTCCACTTTCTACTGAAAGGGATTCTTTAAAAAAAAACGTATGAAGGTAATATTGGTTTTAATTGCATCTCTTCCATCATACAGATGTCTTGTATGTGTGAAAATCCTTTTAATATCTTGAGTGGTGGTTGCTATTACTGAAGTTGTCCTTTTTACAAAGGTGTTGATTATTCCCAGCAGTCACTGCCTCTCTCTTGTATCTTTACCTGTTATTGACAAATAATCAGGCTGGTCTGAAGTGTCATTCATGCATACATACATATTTATCTGGTGATGGCTTTGTCTGATGGCATTTGCCAAAATGGCAATATTAAATGGAATGTAGTCTTAATGGTGCAGATACTGTCTGCCTCGTTTATTAAAATTTTTTTTAATTAAACCATGTACTGCTTCTATTTCACTTGTAAAGATCAATGTTTTAACTCTGTTTTTTTTTTCATTTTCTTTCTACAGGTGGTGGTGGCGGTGGATATGGAGGTGAGTTTTAATCATTACTCAGTAATTTTTATATTTTCCTTTCAAAAATAAAGGTTGGCATTCATCTAAATATAGTATATTCTTAGGGTTCATAAAATTCTTTACAACCAAAAATTTGGATGTATGATAATTACTGGTGTAATTGAGTTAACAAAAACCTGACAGTTATGGTTAAAGAACCTCTTTATGATTTTAAATGTAGAAATGTATTTCTATTTTGACCCCTCCCCCCCATCCCGATTTTATTTCAATACTGACATTTTACTCTCCAGATGGTCCCATTATGGAAATGCCTGACACCGTGTTTGTGTACGGACTGAATGAAGATGTTACTGAAGAGGCTCTAATTCAGCATTTTGGAAGCATTGGGGTCATCAAGGTAAAAGCAAAATTTGATTTTTGTCTAATGTGTATATTTTTTAGTCATGTTTTTGAAGTTGTTGATTGAGAAAATCCATGAAATAAGGAAAATCTATAAAGCTGGCATGTGAAAGTAAGCAGATTAATAAATTGGAATCTGGGCTTTTAATAAAAAAAAGAAACGGATCTTTTTGCTTCTAATGTTACCTTTTACCAAAATTATTTATGGGGTGTGGTGGACAGATCGTGGCTATTTTATATTTTTAATTTCATGCATACATTGTTTTTTGATTTTGTCAACTGCACAGGTCAGTTGGTCACCATCTGTGAGAAAAAGGACACCATGATGCAATTCACTGGAAACTTTGTCAAAGTAAAAATGTTCTCAGTAAGTTTTTGATTATATTTCAGACTGATAAAAAGACAAGCAAACCTAAAGTGTGGATTTACAAGGACAAAGTCACCGGCAAAGGAAAAGGTGAAGCAACAGTCACTTATGATGATCCCGAGAGTGCCAAAGCTGCCATTAATTGGTTCAATGGTGAGTTACTGTTGTGCTTTCTTTTTTTGTTCCCGTTGAGATTGTAATCAAAATGTAATATACAACATCCCGAATGTGGGTGCTGCAAAAAACTTTTAATACACTTGGGATATTTTAGGTGCCAGCTTTAAAAAACAAAACAGACTAAAAGAAAAAAAATAAATTCACACACGTTCTAGTTTATCTAAATCCTTCAGAAAAGATTTTGCTGGATCTAAGAGTGACAAAGACAATAGAGATGGTGGCTATAGAAATTTCAATTTCTTGAAACTCTATTCTGCCATCTGATAACTTTTCAGCTAAATCTGCTTCTCTAATGAAATGTTCTCTAATTGACATTTGGGCTTTGTAATAATTACATTACTGAAAAGTTTTCTGAAAGATTTGCAACTGAATTTAGATGGGAGTCCAAATGATTTGTAATTTGTAGCCGGCTTTTTTTTCTTAACAGATAATGACATTTTTGCAGCTGTATACAGCATAGAATTGAACAGGTACTATAACATCAAATGTGATTTGTTGCCATAGGCAATATTTTCATTTAGTGAATTAAGTGGATGTTTAAAAATTAAGAAAAACTAAATTTTTACCCAGTTTGCTTGAATCTGCAAAAAAAATGTTGACTAGAAAAGTTTTTGTAGAGTTTTGGAAGTTTTAAACATTTAATCTGTTATTTTACCTTTTCTCTATTCTGTCCTGCTTCTTGTAAAAGTCAGTGTGTCCTATACATTTCCCTTTGTTTTATTTTCAGAGAAAGACTTCCAGGGTAGAATCATCAAGGTTGAAATGGCTCAGCGTAAAGCTTGGACAGGTGGCAGAGACGGCCGAGGTAAGTAATCAGCCATAAATAATTGATTTATGAAGTTACTATTGTGATTTTATTACTTTGAAAGTAAACAATAATTGGTATTTGGTTGAATATAGTGTTAACATACATTATAATTTCAATAAGGGATACTGACAGGTCTGAAAATTATGGCTAGTATATTGAGTTACTTTCATTAAAAAGGTGTTTTCTGAATTTCGTGAGCATCTGAACAGTAACATCCTGCTAAGTGTTTGATTGAAAATATACGTGCAAAATTGTGAATTCTACCTGTTTAAGAATAAACTGACTTTAAATAATTACTGTTATTAACTGAACTTTTAAAATCGGTTAGAGACAGTTCTAGGAATACTTTTTAATCATGTTTTCTTTTTCTATCGCTTTGCAGGTGGACGAGGTGGAGGCCGTGGTGGTGGCAGAGGTGGATTTGGTGGTGGTATGGGTGGTGATAGAGGTGGTGGTGGCGGTGGTCGTCAAGGAGATTGGACTTGTCCCAACCCGTAAGTATTAGAAATTAGTTCTTAAATGTTCCTGACAGTCTTTAGAGTATTTAAACCTTGCCACCAACATTCAGTCTGATTCCATCTACAAATAGCTGAATCGAAACTGGATATTAATGGGGACAGCAGTCCTGTTTATCTTAAATGGGTCACTTTCCTTTATTTTTTCCCCTGGCAAAAGAAAGTAATTCCCTTTGACAAAATAATTTTTTTTTTAGAAATATCTCCAGAAAGACACTAAAACAATTTTCTTTAGCAATGTCTAATGGCCTACTTGTCAAAATATGTATTCTTTAATACAAATCTTTAGTCACAGAAGCAAATGGGTAGTAAAAGATTTTTGTTTAGATAAATGTTAACACCAGCACTCTCTCTCTATACATTATTGCTGTTTGTGACTGGAAGATGGAATAATTTTGATTCACAAACTTTTTTTTTTTAAAGCTAGAATCTTGTTATAATGATCAATACAAACAGGTGATATTTGTCCAGGAAATTTGTCTGTCATGTCAGAATTGGCTTCACATAAAATGATTTGCCTCTATTGGACAAGCAGCATTTAGTCAGGTGTTTTGAAAATGTATTTTTTATTTTCAGTGCTTGTGGCAACAACAACTTTGGCTGGCGTAATGCTTGTAACCTTTGCAATGCTCCTAAAGAAGGACTTGGCTCTGCAGGACCTGGTGGACCTCCAGGCGGTCCAGGTAAGAAAGCTTCTTTTGATTGGCAAGTCTCAAATGCTAGAATTTGAGTCTTGATTTTCCCCTCTTTTCTATACTGAATTCTCTTGTGAAAAAAAAATCAGATAGGAACTACATTAAATAGTGCTTAATGGATGTGTATATTGAGTAAATATAAAGTTGAGGAATTTATTGCTTGTATAAAAAAAAAAATAATCATTCACTTTTTATACTTTATTAACTAAAACCTTTTAATAAGAATTTGCTGTAAAAATTGCCATTGTGCTTGAGAGCATATTAAAAAATTTGCAAATGGCTAACCACTCTGGAATTTGGATTTGCTGCGAAAATGATTAGTTGTTCACGAATTTAGATAAGGTAGACAACTATTGCTGAATATTTTTCCGTGGTTATCTCCCTTAATTCAACCTCTATATTAACAAATCACGACCTATCAGAGATGAAATTTTTATTATTGAATTATTCCAAAATTTTAACACACCAGCAGATAGTTATTGTCAACAACTGAGCACAAACTGTTATTAATTAAAAAAAATAGTAATCAATGTATAGTATTCATAACTGCATGTACAAGAATGTAGTTTGATAAAAAGTAGGAAAAAAAAAGAATATCTTGTCAAAAATTCCTTTCCACAATATGGCTGTGCTTATTACCTAAACAATAATAATACTGTTTAATTTCTTTTTTTTTTCTTTTTTCAAACATTAAAGTATATTAATGACATCTCCCTAATAGCTGTTGTGATCTGTAAATCTTGTTCTGTTTGTACATTGCAAATATTGGCCTTTCATTGCTGATGCATAGTTTCTGATCTCAACACAATGAATAAGATGTTGTAAATTGACTTTTTGTTCAACTGACATTCTTTTTATTTTTAAGTTTATGCTATTAGATTCTTGCAAAATATCTTTTCTTGTGGGGGCACAGCTAATGGTTTTTACATGCTTTTCTTTAACAGGTGGTTTCCGAGGACGAGGTGGACCCCGTGGTGGTGGTGGCCCTGGCATGGGTGACAGAGGCAGTCGAGGCGGCATGGGAGGTGGCAGAGGTGGCATGGGTGATCGTGGCGGCCGAGGTGGCATGGGTGACAGAGGTGTGAGAGGAGGTGGTGGTATGGGTGACCGTGGAGGCAGAGTAGGTGGTATGGGTGGCCGAGGAGGTGAGAGAGGCGGTTTCCGTGGTGGGCCAAGAGGAGGTGGCGGCATGGGTGGCGATCGTGGAGGTGGTGGACCCGGTGACAGAGGTGGCCGTGGTGGATTTGGCAAAGACCGAGGAAGGTAAGAAGCACATGGGGAAATTTAACATTTTGGTACAGTTTTCATCCATTATTTGTGATAAGCCAAAATGCACCAGTATGTAAAGAATTATCCATTTCTGTGTGTAGTTGCTTTGTGAAGCCCACTGGGAGGCAGAGTGGGGTAAGGTGTATTAACTGATATCAAGTACCAACTTGGTCTAAAGTCAAATTTTTCTTTTTTAAGCAGTCAGTGTCTTAGGACATAGGCTGCCATGATCCTCTACAACTTCCTTTACTATGTAGCTCTTAATAATTGTCTTTTGCTATTTCTCCTAAACCACGTTCTGCCATAAATATTGTTTAAATGAAAATGTTTTGTTTGCAGTGGTATAAAGTGATTTTCATAGACTTTAATTTTGAACCAATTAATAGGTTTCATTTTAATCCAATATTATTTCATATTACTGTGTTTATATTTAGTGGGTACACATTTCAGTTGGTTGGTGCCCCCCCCCCTTTTTTTTTTTAAAGACTGAAATTGTCTACTGTCCTAGAGATAGTCAGAGGAAAGATGTGCTTCCCGATATGAATTAAACCTGTATTTCCATTTTCTTTAATAGCTTTCTTGATCATTCATTTGAGACACATTTGCTATTTTGGACAGGGTGTCTACTCTAAAGCTTAGTAAACACTTTAGTGTGTATATTGTAAATATTTTACTTTTTGCTTAGTCAATTTTGGGTAAAATTACTTTTGGCTTTGTGTGGTAACTTAGATGACTAACCAACTATTCTTTCTTTGCAGGCCTCAAGATAGCAGATCTGACAGACGACCAAGGCCCTACCCTTAGATAAAGTTTTATCTTGTCACCAACCAGAAGAAAACTGCATTCATTTTTAAATCCATTTTTAACGTTCCATTGTCTCTTCTCAGTATTACATCCAATAATGCTAATAAAAACTTTTAAACACGAGGGAGGTTGTCATTGATTTGTTTTTTCTTAGTAGTTTCTGTATAAATAAAAATATTTGCTGCTGTGTTTGAAATTTTATAGCTTGCATCTGCACATCATTGAAATGCAATAAGATGTTCTCTCTTCCACTGTTATGCTTTGTTCATATATCTAGCCAAAAATGCTAGGATTTCTGGTGGGGACAGATAGCTAGTCATACACTTGAATGAATTAAATCTTAAAATATTGTAAATGTATGAAGTTCCTCTAATTTATGACCTGCCTTTCTGATTTTCTTTTCCTTTCTACTTTTAATGGAGTGATTGAAACCCAATTTAATGGCTTGATCCTTAAAAATAACATCCTATTTCAGTATCAGTGGTGTTGGCTCAAATGGATATATTTTTGTATAGAAAAAAACTTCATCACTTAGGGAAATATCTAGTGGCTTAGAAATTTCATGTCAACCTTTAAGACTTGATAGAGAGAGGTTTGCTGTGGACCAATTATTTAGTAATACATTGCTGAATTTTGATTAGATATTTTCTTTGCCTGTTCTTAGTAGGCTTTTGTGCTTACAAACATCTCTAAATTAGCCCCCCCCCCCTTTTTTTTTTGCAGTTATGAATTTAGATTTACATGGAATATTTTCAGTACGACAACTAGGATTTATTGGGATAGCTGTTTGTCAGTTTTCTCCTCCTGTGAAATAAATGGAAGTTGGAGTTTGTACTAGTGAAAATACTGCAGAGAAAAATAAATCGAGGCAAGGTTGTCGAAATCCAGCATGGACTGGAAATTATAGGTACCTAGGATAGATTTCTTCCAAAAGCTAAAAGTGCTGAACAGTTATATAAGATCAATTCTCTATGGCTGAAAGAGACCATTTCCTCAGACGAAGAGACTGAAGTAGTAATTTTTGCAAAAAGATGTTGATAGTACCATAGATGGAATCTAAAGGAGGAAAATGGAAACAAAAAAAGGTCACTTAGAGTGAGAAAAACTGGGTTGAAATTTCTCTGAGAGAAGACTGAAAATTTAACCTGATACATTAAGCAGGGAAACTGCACGCAACCTACTTAGCGACCTTGTTGGGCACCTCGAGGGGGTGTAAGGGTTAGCAAGCTTGTCTCGCTAGAACTATTATGACTGAGTAGTGAGTTCGATCCTCACTGGGTGCCCCATACTTTCGGCCTTGTGCTTGGAAAATCACTACTTAGCTATCTTGTGCAAATTGATGACAACGCGAAGTGGGACAAACCTTGCTAAGAGCTACTAAAGATAGGAAGGGACTTCTCGTACATTTTGAAAGGAGGTATCCCCCAAAATTATCTGAATGAACTTACTATGAAGAAACAAATAATTCCTGAATTTTAAAATGTAAAAGGCTGTTTGGACTAAATTTTTCAAATTATTATTATTTTTTTTTTTTTTTTTTTTTTTTTTTTTTAAGGGATTTTTGCCATTTTTGAAATTCCTGCAAAACCAAAAAAAATAAAGTTAGATTTTAAATTTTCAGGAATTATTTAATTTTATAAAGTTTAAGAAATTAAAATTTCAGCCTCTTTGTATCAATATTTTTAAAACAGTTCTGAATTTATTTTTTTTGTATGTATGTATAAACTTGTTAATTTTTGCAAGCATGGGCGACCATACACAGAATTGTCAGAAAATGAGCAATAAATTTAAAGTCAACATTTTGAAAATTCAATAAAATAGATTATGGAGAATATCTTTGTAAATTTTTAATATTACTGAGTACTTAAAAATTATATAAAAGAAAGTTGCTCATGTCCGTTTTTTTCACTTATGTCTCCATAGAGCAGGATTAGATCTGTCAACCACTGTCGGGTTAAAAGCTGCATTTCTACAATATTTTAAACTAGAGGTTAATAACTGTTTCTTATCAGATTAATTATACTTTAAATCAGCTGATATTTCTCGGTTTTGGAAAAGTTTTTTTTTTTTTTTTTTTTTTTTTTTTAAATAAAGAGAATTACATTGTGTTGTAAGATGACTGAAAAAGGTGCTAATCACCTATTTTAGGAAAAATGAAATTCTTTCCAGTCAGTTTTGAAATACAAAGTATTTTGCTTGTTAGAAATGTTTAATCTATTGAAACTAAAATAAAGTTTCAAATTTATTTTAAATTCATTTTAAACCTTAGGTATTGTATGTTTTGTGGAGGTCCCTATAAAAGCTTACAAATTATATTTGGCCCTGTGATGTGAAGCGGATTCATATGTGCGTTCCTTCCTTTGTACTTTAGAAGGATAGCAAAGTTTGAATCTTAGAATCGACTGATATTTTCACATACAAATTGACACAAACCACAAATAAATGATGTAATGAGATTGCTATATATTGTTTGAAGGAGGAAGATTGTTGCATCTGTCATTTTCATTGAATGAATATTAAAATGCTATAACCTGATAATGGTTGCAAATAGGCAAAGTTTCTTTTCCTTTTCTTTACTCTTTCTCTCTCCTTCTTTCTGTCTCATTCTTTCTCTTTTGCATATACACATGTCTAAATGCTACATAAACTGACAAATTTCAAATGTTAAAAAAAAGCATAAATATTTCCTATTTGTTTAACTTTCTTTAATTTATTTTGTAAATACACTTCCATTCCTGTAACCTGTTCTGATAATCTGGTGATTGGTTTTGCATGTTATATAAAGCTTGAAAATATTTGTAGATTGGAAGAATTTTTTATTTATTTTTATTTTTTTTGAGATGATTTACTAACACTATACTAATTGACCCATAGCAGGGGGGAAAGTGCATATACTTTTCTTAAGGGTATTTGTAACTAAATATAATAAAATCAACTGGAACTCTGCTCTCCTTTCAATTCCAAGTGTTTATTCGTTGCACTATTTGCAAGTGGTCACCCATCTAGATATTGACTAGGTTTGAATTTGCTTAACTTTGGTAATCGTACAAGACCAGTGTTCCAACGCAATATAGCCGTTGAAATTAGAAAATGGAAAACCAACAATCTTGATACCTGGGCTGATAAGAATGTATGAAAAGGTTTTGATATGAGCATCAGGTAACCCAGTCTGCTCAAACTGGTCTCCAATTGAGTGTCCGGAAGCTCTCCAAACACCCTGGCTTCATCCTTCAAACTTAAAAATAATATAAATCTTCTCAACATGCATCTATGATGCTCACAACGCTGCCAATCCTGAACAAATTGCATCAGCCTCTAAGACAGTGGTTCTCAGGCCTCTTTTTCTTTTTTTTCTTTTTCTATGGACTCTTTTCTCTCTCTCTCTCTCTTTTCTATGGACTCCTTTCTCTTTTTCTTTTTTTCTTTCCTATGGACTCTCTCTCTCTTTTTTCTCTCTCTCTTTTTTTCTCTCTCTCTCTTTCTCTCTCTCTTTCTCTCTCTTTTTCTTTTTTTCTCTCTCTTTTTCTCTCTCTTTTTCTCTCTCTCTCTCTCTTTTTCTCTCTCTTTTTCTCTCTCTCTCTCTTTCTCTCTCTCTCTTTCTTTCTCTCTCTCTTTCTCTCTCTCTTTCTTTCTCTCTTTCTTTCTCTCTCTCTTTCTCTCTCTCTCTTTCTCTCTTTTTCTTTTTCTCTCTCTTTCTCTCTTTCTCACTCTGGACTCTTTTTAGTTTTTACTCTCTCTATTTTTTTTGGACCCCCCATAACCATTCGATAGGAGAGAGAGAAAAAAAATGCAGAAGTAACATTTTATCCTGTGTTTTGAGTGGGTTTCTGGTTCCTTCTAAAAATCTTTTCCTATGTGAATTGATTTAATAAATAGGAGAAATATACGAATTATAAAGAATGAGGTAGGCGGAAAAATGTATATTTACCAGGTTCCGGCGAGTTTCGAACTCGCGACCTTCTGCGTGTTAAGCAGACGTGATAACCACTACACCACGGAACCATTGATAGTATCGTCAGTGTTGTAAATATACATTGACTGATTTCAACGTTTGCGTTACACGCAGACGGGGCCACGACTGTCCTGATGCCCATCGGCTGTGCTAAGGATTTCGTCGGATACAAATTTACACTTACCACAGACAGACGATTGAAGTAATTAAATTACACGATCGCGCTGACAAGGAGAATTTGGGGTGGGGCGGAGATGGGCAGTAGTCACGTTGATCAGGAACAATCACTTTTTTTTTTCATGCACTCCAGATCGTAAATATGAAAATAAAAAAATGATTAAATTAGGGGAGGCCATTTAGTTATGGAAATTAATAATTGTCAATTAACCACACTAAGAAAACCAAAATAAAAATTAAAAATTGGCTGAAATCTACTGTTTAGGAGATATTGACAATTTTAGTTGGGCCCAGGTTACCCTTTTACGCGAAAGTTTACACAGGCCTCGATTACAAATAATGCGCCAATGAAAAATGATCGAGACCAGTAAAATTGTCAATATCTCCTAAACAGTAGATTTCAGCCAATTTTTAATGCTATTTTTGTAATAATCAGCCAATTTTACACCAGGAATGATATATTTTTTTAATTTGTCACTGGGGCATTATCTGTAGAGTGTAAATGTACCCTTATTTTTTTATGTGATTTTTATTTTAATTTATCTATTTATTTATTCATGTTGTTGTTTATTTAGTTATTTATTTATCCCCGCCCCCGCGTAAATAAAACGGACTGATCTACTTACGGTATATCATTATTTAAATTATGCAACGGTCAGTTTTCAGTCGGCACCTGATAATTGCGTTGTGCATTAAACTCAGAGTGTAAGGAAAATGCAGAAGTTAATAATAAAATAAATTATAACTTTGTTATTACTGCTCTCTAGCGCTATTAGCTAGCACCTACACTGCATGTGCAATATTTTAAATAATTACAAAAAAAAAAAAAAGGAAAACATATAGCAGATGGCGTTTCATCTTCTGATAGACTTTATTCAGGTAAATCTATTCTAAGGATTTTATTTCGTAACGAGTATTTATAGACAAAAGTAAAGACGTCGTTAGTTTTTCAAAATTTTGAAAGTCATAAATAAACATCAGGCTAACTGAAAATCAAGGTAAATTATCGAGGATGCTAAGTGATGTAATTTAATATCTAATAATTGAAATTAAGTAAATATTCTTGTTGAATCTTTTTATCACGGTGGAATAATGGGTAGCGGCTCGGATTGAGAGCCGAGTTTGAATTCCATTCGTATCCATTACATTCACTTACATGCTAATACCCTTCTTGGGAAAGGCATGAATCCACTTCTTCTTCCCCCCATCTATGGGTAAATAACACGACAGACCGGGTTCTATAGCCATGGATGGCAACTGGTCTACCATAGAAATGGCAACCTACGGCAGGGAAAAAATCTGCCTCGTCAGTCATGTATCGAAAGATACATGATCGCCTAAGCGTGCATCACGCATAGCACATAACTGAATGAATTATTAGTTATATTTTTAATTTGGGATTAATTTATATATTTATATTATATTTTAAATAATGGAAGGTTTTGAATTTAACGGTTTTCTTTTAATTTAAATTTTTTTTTTATAGTCACGTGTATTGGCTTGAGAAAAAAGTATTTCTTTCAGGAAAGGAAATATTTGAAAAAAAAGTTTTCGATTGAGTTACTTTTTCTTGTAATAAGTGTAACATGATTGAGATCGAAGTTGTGGTTGAATTTATTTCTATGTATGACTAATGCATTTGATAAATTTTTGTGTATAAAATCCTTTTTGTGTTCATAAATACGTTTTTTTTAAAATTTCTGCAAGTTTTCCCAATGTATTGTGAGGAGCAGTTGTGACAGTTTACCTGTTTCAGAATCATTATTATTAAGGATATCTTTAGGGTTCTGATCATATCCATGATAGTTTTTTTTATGGAGAGATTTTCGAATACTCATGTCGATAGACGTATTACACATCGTTTAAATTTAAAAATAAAACGAGCGTCTACTTCAAATACGAGTATCCACTAATAATGTTTGAAGTAATAGAGATGTCGGATTAGGAATAAAGCTATCAGTTCTCTAGAAATTGCTTTCTTTACATTTCGGACACAAAACTGAGCAGATATGGATTTAGAAATATATCTTAGTAACGAAGTGTACTTTACTTAAAAGGAAAATAGAGATTCGCTGCACGTTGAAAATCTACGTAGCCTGAGTGGTAAGGCACACCGGATCAAACGGTGGTTTTTCTTACAAAGAGGGTTGCAGGTTCAATTCCTGCGGAGAGCACATTTCTTTTGTTATCATTTCTTGAATACGGAGACAGATAGACAAAATAATACACCTTTTAAAATAAAAACGGAGCGTCTACTTCAAATACGAGTATCCACTGAAATAATAAAAATGTCGAATTTAAAATAAATCTCTCTCTTTCTTTCTCTCTCTCTCTCTCTCTCTCTCTCTCTCTCTCTCTCTATATATATATATATATATATGCTGCATACCTTCATTCAAGCATGTTTGGTTGAATAATCTGCATATATTATGGCTATTTTTATTTTAATCCTCTCAAATTCTCGGCTCAACTTAGTAATGTTGATATTAAATTCATTAAGGAAGGCACCATAGTTTTTTTCATTTTCCTTTATTTTCCCAAGTACTTTCAATCTCATCTAAGATCATCTTCAAGAGTGAATTGCTAAGACGAAAAAATTAATATAATAATATATATCTTAAAGTTAAATCGTGACTTTACAATCTTGCTAAACTTTAAAACTTAATGTTATCCTTAGTAGTTTATTTTGAATTAAGGTGACTGATAAGTTTATATTCATAAATTACTAGTAATAATGTTTGCCGTAGATAGGGTTATACACATATATTACTGGTAATAAGGTTTGGTAATAGCATTTAAATTAATATAATTCATACAAATCTTTAAAAAATTATATTTATTTATTCATAATGTAATGGTTTGTAAGGTAAATTAGTTATTTTGTATGTCTAATGTTTTTACTTCTTAAAGTGTCTTATTTACATACTATGTTTAATTTTGTTTAAAATATGTGGCTTCTTTCAAAAAGCCATATGGCTCACAAATTGCTACATTGTATCTTTAAAAAAATTCTATCTAGTTGCCATTATTTACGGTTAAATTTTGAATTCTTCCTCTATTACATCCATCTCAACGTTAACGTCTTTTTGTTGGCTAAATTATCAACAACAACTGTTTTCCATTCTTCTTTCCTCTCTTTTCTTTTTCTTTGCAATTCTCCGCAACACTCTAAGCCTTCTTGCCCTCACATTTTCCACTGACATGGAGTGGAGAGACTACATCGTAATCAATAGCTGTATCTACTGCTAGGAAAGTTGGTTCACTGTGTCTTGCCGGACAATTTTTCTCGTCAGAATCCATCTTGCACATTTATAAATCTACCATTCCTCTGTGCATTGAATTCTGCCGATATATCTGGTCTGGTACTCCTGCTGTACATCTTGAGATTCTGGACAAAATTCAAAGAAAGATCTGTAATGTAGTCGATCCTGACCAGGCATTTCGACTTCACTTTCTCACTGATATGACTTCCTTCTCTCTTTTCTATAAATATTTTCATGGTAGCTGTTCTGATGATCTGTTCCCCTGGTGCCCCAACTACATGAATGTGTGCTACTAGATTGGCAGCTAGCTCTCGCCGTTTTACTGTTGAACTAGCTAGATGCAACCGCCACTTCAACTCTAACAGTTTCTTTTCTCGCACTTCCCACCTGTGGAATAACAACCCGATTCTTGTTACTCTGATAACGACGAAGTTCAAAAATTTAAATGCAACATCAATCGCTATCTTCTGTCTTTTTGAACGCATCTCCTTTTTATTGTCCTTTTTTCAATCCTCCCTACTAAAGTCTTATTCACTTTTACTCCCTGTAAACCCCCTACGTTCTAGTGGCATTAACGCCTTGCTTGGGGTGAAATGATAAGGAAAAACAAAACAAAAAATACAAACAAAATAAACATTGCACATCTCTCCATATGTCTCAATCCTGCTTGTTATCAGCATGGCTGATGCTAACCTCCAAGAGAGCAACACTCTAAGACTTGGCCTCACGTTTTCCACTGACGTGAAGTGGAGCGACTATAACAAATCAATTGCTTCGTCTACTGCAAGGAAAGTTAGTTTTCAGCAAAATCCATCTTGCACATTTACAAATCTGCCATTCATCCGTGCATTGCATATTGCTGCCATATCTGGTCTGGTGCTCCTGCTGTACATCTTGAGATTCTTAACAAAATCCAAAGAAAGATCTGTAATGTAGTCGATCATGACCAGGCTTCTAAACTGCAGTCACTTTCTCAGCGACATAATATGGCTTCTCTCTGTCTTTTCTACAAATATTTTCATGGCGACTGTTCTGATGAGATTTTTACCCTGGTACCCCGACGACATGAATTTAAGCGTGCAACTAGATTGGCAACTAGGTCTCACCTTTTTTACTGTTAGCTAAATGCAACCACCACTGCAACTCCCTTCCGATTTCTCTTCCCACCTGTGGCAATCCCATCCGATTTCGCTTCCCACCTGTGGAACTCCCTTCCGATTTCCTGCTTCTCTGAGAACTACAATCTTAAAAAATTAAATGCATGGTTAATCGCCATTTTTTAAAAAACCCTCCACCTTTTTGACCGTTCCTCAATCTTCCCTATTTTCAATCTTCTCATTTTGTTTCACTTTCATTCCTAACCCTAACCTTAACCGTAACCCTAACCCTACCATCCAGCGTTTAGTGGCATTATCCCATTGCTTCGAGGAAAACGATTAAAAAAATGAAATTAATTACCTATAGACTGAATTTATTTTATTGAATTATTTTATATTATTGACTTTCAGCAAATATCAAACATATTTGGGGATTCAATTATGGCTATATATATTTATCGCATAAACTCAATAAACATTATCAATAAATCTTTATCGTAATATAAATGAACAATTTTTTAAAATCATTTCAACCCAAGTAAGGCAGTAAAGCCACTAAGACACAAGGTGGTTACTAATATTTAATTCATTCCAAAACAAAAATAATTTATAATTACTAAAATTCACACCAAATCCTCCCGAGGGCCTTCTTTTACACTCCGGTTGGGTTGACCTTTGCGATCACCCCAAACGTAGGCGACGCAGGTGCACAATTTCTAAGTGTGGGGTCTACGTTCGCGCTCACCCCGATAAACTACCCCAACCAAAACAAATTTTTTTCTTTTTTTTGAAATTGAAAAAAATTCCTTGTAAGTATCTCGAATATCACCCGCACTTACGAAATGTGAATAACTCTCTCTGATGTTTGGTAATTTTACATTCTGAAAGTTGGAGTTGTTTTGATTTTTAAAATTTATAATTTCAACTGAGTTCCAAAAATTTAATAAAAAAAAGAAATGACAAACTTTGATTTATATCAACAGAAAAAGGGGCCAATTCGAGAATGAGTTATTAACACTTAACAATGAATTGTTAAGTGAGTCTGAGTGAGAGTCTTAATGCGTGTTATACGATGCATCAGTATGCATAAAATATATTTTGTCACTTTTGTGTGTATGTACGTCGTACATGTGTAATAATTGGCATACATGTAAGAATTAAAAATATTACAGGGGGGCACCAGAATTTTAGAAATATCAAAGTGCGGCATGGCTCCAAATCGGTTGGGAACCACTGGGTTAGGGGTTAGGATTTAGGAAGTTAGGGTTAGGGGTTCGGGTTTAGGGTTAGGGTTAAAGGCAGTGAACAGTGAACTGTTTATTAAAAATCATTAACAATTTTTTAAATGAAAAATTTAAAAAAATCATCAAATACTGATTTTAATGTTTTTTAAACTGATTTAAAAAAAAACAACACAGTAACAGGTCATCATTTTTCCTGAGTATTTTCCGGTAAGTGTGTCGTTTAGGGTTGCAAATGCCTCGGTAGATAGCACCCTTATATTTTTTTATAAAAGTTAATAGGGAAGAAACTGACCACCCTACGGAAGCCAAAATAAAAATGCTCTTCTGTTTTACGACATGATTTCTGTAAACAAAAAAAAAAAAAAGAATTTCGTGTAGTACTTTATTTTATATCGAAAAAGCACACCAAATTAGTAATTCAAATAAATAAAATTTTTAACACTTTAAGTTTAGACGATCTCATCTTCTTTGCTTTGGTTTCCGCTGGTTGGGCAATTGACAATGATTTTTTCAATTTATTTACAGAGCTAAATGGCCACTCTTGCCTTACTTAATCAGTTTTTTTTATTACTATTATTTTTATTTTAGTCATAATCTAGCTAGTACTTATATAGTAACATGGAAAAAAAGGGATTATTTCTGATCGTAGTACCCATGTACAGCTCCATCAAAAAAACAAAAAAAAGTTAATTAGCTCGATCGTGTAAAATTCAGTCGTCCGTTTGTGACCTCCGCCGCAACTGTAGAATGTAGATTTGTACCTGACGAATTTTTTAGCGCAGCCGACGAGCATCAAGGAAAGTCGTGACTTAAATTACCTGACACAGGCGTTTAAATCAGTCACTGTATACTTACAGTACCTGGTTGATAGTCACTGGTTCCGTGGTGTAGTGGTTATCACGTCTGCTTAACACGCAGAAGGTCGCGAGTTCGAAACTCGCCGGAACCTGCGTTTTTATTTTTTATTTTTTATTCCTTTTCGTTTGTTCCATGCTAAATTAAAATGTGACAAATATTTTTTTTTTATTTGACTGACATTCAAATATCTGAGGGTAAATAACAAACATGACTCTTCTGTGTTGATTCAGCCCAAATAATCAATGTATTGTAAAAAAAAAAAAAAATTACTTATCGGAAATATTAATTCAACCCAAGAAATTATAAATTTTAAAATAAGCTGAAGGATGCACATCCTACGCATATTCCACCAAATTATTACCATGTCCCAACGGTAGGGTCTGCGCCCAACGTTGGGAATCATTGCCCTAACCCTAACTAACATAGAGTTGGTAAATATACCATAGTAGAAAATGAATACCAGCATATAGTAGAACATAGACGGTAGATATCGTATTATAGTAGAAAATGGATGGTAGATATCATATTGTAGTGGACGCCTACGCACGCCACTCCCACAAATTACTCAACAGTAATTGGACAAAAAAATAGACAGTACTTTCTTCAAGAGACAATTTATTCATCGCACGAGCCGCATAAAAACTTCTCGTGTTTCTTGTTTCACCTAACTAGCTATAATAAAGAAAATCAACAATTGGTCGATTTTTGGCCAATCAAATAAATTGACACTTTCGTCAACAATTTTCCCGCGCTCGTCTCTGGAGCCTACCTAAGTGTATAAGAACCAGAAATTTGAAGAAGAACTTTCAGTAGAATATTAAATTCCACAACCAAAACCTCGTACGTGTATTCTCACAATCTTCTACTCACACACACACACACATTAACTACATTCACACAAAACAGTGAACTGTCTGTTATCCAAGCCAAGTGAACTATCCAACACTTTGACATTCTTCTGCACGAACATCTAACTTTCAAATTGAAACATCAAACATTCTTATTCTATAATCAAATTTAAACAAAGAAAGTTCTTTCAACATACACACAATTGTATTCACATACAATACAAGGGAAGTCACTTTTTACGACTTAATCTTTATTGTAAATAACAGAATTGTATTTATGCTTGTTCCAATACATGTTTTACTTGTTGATCATTCAATCATCTCTTGCTGTTCTTTTCTGTGTTTTCTTTGCAAATTTAATGTGGAGTGTTGATATCAACGCAACCTTCGACAAAAAACCTTCTGATATATTTATTACCAACGCAACAATCAGCACCCCACAATATTATAGTAAAAATGGATGGTAGATATCATTGTCGGAGTTAGCTCCTCCTCAGTTTCCTTAATCCTTCAACAGGGGTCTCTCTCCCCGGCTATAAATACTGGCTGACCCTTCGTCTCTATCTCTCTTTCGACTCAGGCCTTGGGCCTCTACCTTGCGCGGAGGCGAGGTAAAATCTCTCTTTTTCCACTTAGACCAATATGTGACCTCTCACAGATACAGCGTTTCCCAAATCCTGGGAACGCGCTAAGAACAATACACGTACGTACGAACACTACAACACACACACACATAATTTCTCCATACAAACTCTATGTAACTTTTCATGTCTTTGTGTATTAATATATATTTGTTTACCCATATATATCGGTCTTGTTTGTTTTCTTTGTCTTCTTTGGACTTAATTAAACCCCAACATTCTCATGTAGTTGGACCGGCTAGCAGGAAGTTTTAACCTTTTCTGATATCTCTTCACATCTTCACACCACGGTCTGCTACATCATACTAGCACCAATATAATATATTAAACATTTTTTATATTCGTAATCTGGAGTGATTAATATAAAATAAATAAATAAATAAAAATGATTATTTCTGGTCGCTGTGCAACTTTTATACGTAGATGAAAAGAAGCTTGGAGGCAACAGAAACATAGTCCTACAGAAGGATTCTGGGAATACCATGGACGGAGCATGAAGAAGTATTAAGGAAAACAAAAAACAACAGGGGCACATACTCAATCAGAAATAGACAGCTGAAACTTTTAGAACGCATCGTGAGGAAGGGGGCTTGGAGAATTTGACACTCACAGGGCTAAGACACAGCTTAATCAACACCTGCATAGTTTTTAAACGTCATATATTTTTAATTGGGTTCACGCCATGTAAAAGATTAAAGCCACTAAGACACAAGGTGGTCACTGGGTGTGGAAGAATTAGTAAACAGAAACACTGTTAAGGCGCAAGATCAAAAGAAGAGTAATTAGGAGGACAGCAGATAGCGATTGACATTGCATTTAAATTTTTAAAGATTAAGGCCAGCTGGAAACCATGGAGAGGGAAGAGAGTTCCACAAGCGAGAAATGCGAGAAAAGAAACGGTTAGAACTTAGGGTTATATATAGGCAATCCAATTGTAAACCGATGGGACCTAGCTGCCAATCTAGTACTGCGCCTTAATTCATAAAGTCTAGGTATCATAGCGAAGAGCTCACCCGAACAATTACCACGAAAATATTTATAGAAAAGGCACAGGGAAGCAACTTCATGTCGGTGGGAAAGTAACTGAACCCGAGACGCCAGATCAGGACCAATAATATTGCTGATTTTTCTTTAGATTTTATCAAGAATCTCTAAATAAATAGCAGGAGCACAGGGCCATGTGTGGCAGGAATATTCTAGGCATAGACGAATGGTAGACTTGTAGATATGTAAGATAGATTCTGGAGAGAAATCGCTCAATATGCTGGGAAAATGTCTGGTTTCTTGTATCGTTCCAGAAAATACCAAACTCCTTTTGTCCGGCTTTATTTCCAGAAGTGTCAGATCAGGCAAAGAATGGAATATTGCTGCCATATCTGTACTGCTACTGCCCAGTCCCCACTGTCAAAGCTCCAAAGAGTTCAAAAGCGATTACTTGTGGGTGATGAATTATTCTCCACCCTGCGACCCTTATCCCACAAACGAAACTCTGCTAGCCTCTACCCCATTCTATCGTTATTGCTATGGCAAATGTGCAACCGAGCTACATTCCTTAGTTCCACCAGTTCAGACCTCTACAGCTAGATCTCAACATGCCATGTTCACCGTGTTAAATTATCCACATTCCCTTTCATATTTCATAGGTAAGGAGGAATTTCTACCGACACAGTCTCGTCCCCAACCAGAACTGTCACTCTATAGAACACACTCACGAGAGAATGCTTACCCGATCACTACAATGTGGGTCAACCGATTTATATCCTATATATATCCGATTAATGCGCATTTCTTACTTGCACCACTCTTCCGACAATTTCACTCAGTAGCACTTTACCTTGAGGGGCTAGTGGGGTATTGGATAATCGAAGGTAAAAGAAAAAAAACAAACAAAAACAAAACAATGTGCGATAGATGAACCTTTAAGAAGAAGAAGAAGAAGAAAAAACAGTAAGAAAAACAAATAAAAATTAAAACTATGATGCCATAGGGGCTTCTTTTTCATTAGGTAATCAACTTAGGCAGCCTGTAGTGACTACTCCGATACACCACGCCCACAAAATACTTAATAATTATTGGCTAGGAAATAAGTACTATTTACTACAGGACAATTTATCCATCGCAGTAGCCACACGAAATTTTCTGCCATTGAGTTTGCCAAACTTGGTTTAGTAAAAAATCAGTGATTGGTTGATTTTTGACCAATCGTATAATTTAACCATTCCTTTCGATATTTTCCCGCTCCTCTCTGGAGCCTACTCAAAAAGTATAAATACCACGAAAATCAAACAATAGAACAAATAAATCAACAGAGCTCAACTACGTACATGTACCTACATTCTTCTACTCACACAGAGAGAGACACAAAACTACAATTGCACTACGCTGTGAACTGTCTGTCCAAAACCCAAGTAACAAACTCAAAATTCTATTATACTTTTGTACGAGCTTTTTCATACTTGAACTCAGTTATCATTTATCACTGAACTCTGAACATTTAAACAAGAAAGTTCTTTAATACATATTTTCAATCTTGCATCAGTACAAGGGAAACTACTTCCTTTTTCTTAATTTTATTTCATCAAGCACGATTGTTGTACTCGTTTATTTTCAATACATTTTATTATTGATTACTACATAATCTCTTGTTATTTCTTCCTTGTGTTTTTTGCAAATTTAAATGTGATGCGCTAACCAAAAACGCAACCTTCACCAGAGCCTTCTTAACAATTCTAAACCAAATCTAATTAGAACGCTATAAGCCCTTCTCTCCACTTTAAACAATTTTATGTACATATTTTAACAATTGTGTTAATAATAATTGATGTTATCTTATAATTGCTGTAAATTGTTACGAATTGTTGTTGGTATAATTGCTGCAATTGCTGCAAAATATTATTACAACTAAATATCTTCTTTTTTTTGCGATAAATACAGGAAGGTAAAAAAAAAAAAGAAAAAAGAAGAATGCCGTAAGTTAAAACCCAAGTTTTATAACGATATAATCGAAATGAAACATTCATTTGTTTCGCATGAATCACGTTTTGTCTCGTTAATACAGATTTTGTTCTAGTGATATAAAATTCTCGACAAACATGGATTTTCATGCCCGCAAAAAAACAAAAAACTAAAAAACTAAAAAAAAAAATGGAATGTCAAAGGACGGTTTTCCATTGACACCGCTTTTATTTTAACTATCTTCACTCCCTCGGCAATATTTTTTTTTTTTTAAGAGCGATGATGAGAATTGCAATAAAACCTAAACATATGATGAAAGTGAAATTTATAAATTTTTATTGTTCTTGAGAATTTACAACAAAAATATTAAACACTGTTTATTTATCAGATTGTTCATTTACAAGAATAAATCTATATTTATGACATTCTAAAAATTCGGCATTAAGACTAATGAAATATTTATCATTTACAAATTTGTAAATAAATAAATAAGAAAACAATTTTTTATTCATAAATTTATTAACATTTACTAAATGAAGGAACTATACTTATTTTTATGCCATTTTATAAAGTTCGAATCAATTGGCAATTAAATCTATATTTTGCCAAACATTCCAATAAAGAATATAATAAATAATTTGTAAATAAACAATCTAATAAACAAATAGTGTTTATTATTTTTTTTTGTCAATTCTCAAGAATAAAGAAAAATGTATAAATTCACTTTCATTTTATTACAATTCCAATCATCGCTTTTTAAAACAATAAACATTGCCGAAGAGTGAAGACAGTTAAAATAAAAACGGTGTCATGGGGAAAAAACCGTCCTTTTGACACTACGTTTTTTGTTTGCGGCCACGAAGGTCCATGTTTGCTAAATTCTCTTTCAGATAAAGATGGTTCATTGACAGAAACATATCAAATATGAAGTTTTCGAAATTATCCTTTGTATTTAATTGATAGGAAATAGAAATATCAAGAAAAATTAACCAATACCCAATAGATACTCAACAAACGCACTTCTTCATATGAACTTCTTCTTCCATGTACCGTATCTCTTCAGGACGTTGTTGATCATGGCTCTCCACAATTTCCTATCATTTGTAGCTCTCAGTAAGTTTTGTCTTTTTGCGATATCTCCTAAATTCTGTTCTGCTATCCATTTACACAAGCTTGTTCTTCTATGTGCCGTGTCTCTTCAGGACGTAGGCGATCATGGCTCTCCACAATTTCCTCTCCTTTGTAGCTCTCAGTAAGTTTTGTCTTTTAGACATCTCTCCTAATTCCTGTTCTGCCAACTATTTACACAAGCTTGTTTTTTCTTCTTCTATGTGCCAAGTCTCTTCAGGGCGTTGGCGATCATGACTCTCCACAATTTCCCCTCTTTTGTTGCTCTCAGTAAGTTTTGTCCTTTTGCGATATCTCATAAATTCTGTTCTGCCATCTATTTACAAAAGCTTGTTCTTCCTTTTTCTATGTGCTATGCCTCTTTAGGACGTTGGCGATCATGGCTCTCCACAATTTCCTCTCCTTTGTAGCTCTCAGTAATTTTTTTTTCTTTTTGCGATATCTCCTAATCCCTGTTTTGTCATCCATTTACACAATTTTATTAGGTAGGTTATGCGCTGTTTTTCTCTATGCCTCTTGGCTTCACTATGCCTTGTGAGGGTCATGTTTTCCAAACCCTCTTTCCTCATTATGTGTCATAGAAATGTCAACTTTCTATTTCTGGTGTTAAGTATGAGTGTCTTTTGTTTTCATTTTTTTCTAAGACTGCGTCATTACTCATATTTTCAGTCCATAGTATTCTTAGTATCCTGCTGTAGAACCATATTTCTGTTACTTCTTGTCTTTTCATCTGTGAAGAGATTGTCCAGCCCTTACTGTCATATAGGAGGACCGACCTTACACAACGGGGCTAAGGTTTCTTTGTTTCTAACTAAAACTTTCTTGTTTCTTAATACTTTGCTTAGCTTTTGGAAAGCATGATTTTCGCCAACCCAATGCGTCTTCTGATTTAGGTTGTATATAATTTTCTTTAATCGGTATCATGCAAGAAAGTAAAGTCACAAAGACACAAGAGGTTACAAAACAAGGAAGAATTAGGTATAGAAACATTAACCCTAGAAACACTAACCATGGGTATATAGTACCCAGCGCAAATTTTCATATTTTTAATTACAATTTTCAGTACCTGATTTTCTTACCTAAATAATGTTTTTCAGTTCCTATTAATGTTAACTCAAAGTACAAAGTTTGAAGTGCCTGCATGTAAAATGTTTCAAATAAAGATTTATATTTAATATATTTTTTGATATTTTCAAAATCGGGTATGATATACCCATGGTTAGTAGTGGTGTAACTTTAATTGATGGTTAGTGTTCTAGGGTTAATAATAAGCGGAAAGAGAAAAGAGTAATTAGCCGAACAGTAGATAGCGATTGACATTGCGTTTAAATTTTTGCCGATTCAAAGTTGGCTGGAAAGCATGGAGTCGGAAGGGAGTTCCACAAGAGAGGTGCAAGAGAAGAAACCGTTAGCATAGAATTTAAGGTTACATCTAGATAGCTCAACTGTAAATAGATGAGATCTCGATACCAGTCTAGTACTGCGCTTAATTTCAAGAAGTCTAGGTACCATAGCGAAGAGCTTATCCAAACAATTACCATGAAAATATTTCTCGAAAAGACACAGAGTGGCAACCTTACGGCGGTGGGAAAGTGACTGAAGCCGAGCTGCCAGATTAGTGCCAATAATATTGCTGATTCTTCTTTGGGTTTTATCAAGTAGCGCAAGGTAAATAGCAGTGGCACTAGGCCATATGTGGCAGCAATATTCTAAGCATGGATGAATGGTAGACTTATAGATATGTAAGATAGATTCTGGAAAGAAGAATTGTCTCAGACAACACAGTGAATTGATTTTCTTAGCAGCTGACCTAGCAATGGATTCAATATAGTCTTTCATGTCAGCCGAGGGAACGTGTCACTCACTTGGAGGTTAGCATCAGCCATACTGATGGAAGGCAGAGAGGGGGGGTCTCTCAGATGATTAATAGAGAGCAGTTTAGTTTTAGGCATTAAAATTATCAAAACATTCTTTGCCCCAATTAACAACATGTTCATAAATAGGCTTATATTTGAACATTGAATATTTAATATTTACTTTGGTCTTTAAATTCATAACATCTAGGTACCACAGTGAAGCGCTCATCCAAACAATTGCCATGAAAGTATTTATAGAAAAGGCACAAAGAGGCAACCTTACAATGGTGGGAAAGTGACTGAAACCGAGCCACCAGATCAGGACCAACAATATTGCTGATTCTTCTTTGGATCTCATCAAGGAGCGCAAGGTAAATAGCAGGGCCACCGGACCATATGTGGCAGTAATATTCTAAGCATGGGTGAATGGTAGACTTATAGATATATTAGATAGATTCTGGAGAGAAGAATTGTCTCGTACGACACAGTGAACCAGTTTTCTTGCAATGGATTCTGCCCTTGGTTTAATGTAGACAAACAGAAACTCGAATTGGTAGATTTGTTTCAACTGCTGACTCTACTATGAAATATAATTTCTTAGTGTGAAATATATTCCCCAGGGAATTAACGCAAACAGATCTTATGAATGGGCATGTCCAAATTTGATATGGCCGGTCCCAATAGGTTTCTCTCTTTGTAGCTCGTAGAACACTATAAAGAACTAGTATGACTATTGTACATTCTACACTTTGTATGCATAAAAAAGTATTTGCTTCACATGAAAATTAAGCAATAATACATAAGAATAAAAAAGAATAAAAATTACGGTAAAAAAATAGCCTTGCATTTCTATATTTGCCGGAAAATTACAAAAACGTTCGTGAAAAAAATTTTTTTCACGTCAATTTCGACTGAAATATAATGGTAATAGGGCGGCCATATTATCCCTAATTTATTTTTAGTTTTATTTAAAATTTTCTTTTTTTTTAATTTAAAACGGGATATTGTCACAAAGATGGCGGCATTTAAAATGGTTTTCACTGACAGGCCAGGGATTCGCGTTTTCATATTTTCGCCTTGATGACAGACGCTGATTCAATTGTAAATCGATCGGCGAAAACGGAAGTGAAAAGAGTTGGAGTGTGAGGAGACGAGGAGAAGCCGCAGGTTGGATGGTGAAGGGATGCGGTCAAGGATAGAGGTGTGGTAGGTGAAAGAGAAGAAGAAAATGAAAGAAATGGGGAAAAATAAACGAAAGAAAGATTAAGGCAAAAAAAAAAGACCCCAACAAAAAACGAATGAGTATTGAAAAAAAGAAACTGAGAAGAGAAAGAGAGGAAAAAATATGGAGAAAAATGGAAGATTTAGGAGGAAAAAATAAACACGAAATGAAGTAATAATAATAATAATAATAATAATAATAATAATAATAATGATGATGAAGTTGCAGACGACGAACAATTGCGTAATAATAAATAGAAGCGAAAAAAAAAAAAAAGAGTAGGAAGCATTTCTGTGTCTATTTCTTCGATAATATGTGGTTATCGGGAAAGTAATGTCGCATTTAGCCAGACGGAATAAAAACGTATTCAAATTTAACAAATATTAAAATTATTTGTCAAGAAAATAATCATTAAAATAAGCAATAACAAAAATCTCGACATGAAACTAATTCTTTTATTCTTTATTGAAAGTGTCGATGGAACTGATTGAAAATGTCTGGGATTTTTGAACGAAAAGAAGAGAATTGAAACTAATAACTGTTATTTCTGGCTGAAATAACCTGGGATTATGATAGAAAAAAATGTATAAGAAACTCTGGAGATTCTCCCCCACCTGGTCTGCCAAGACACCCGTTAGAACTATAAAAGCTTGGACATAATCTTCCTCTTCCTTTATTTTTCACACTTTTCATTCTAAAATGACAACTTATCCAGTCTTGCCTTCAATGGGCACTGAGTTATCTGACCCCGTGGTGCATCTCTCGCATGCACGGATTCTCCCTCTCTTTCTCTCTCTCTCTCTCCCTCACACACACAGACACACAGACACACACACACACACACACACACACACACACACACACACATACAGACGCACAAACAAACAATCAGTAATCCTATAAATGCATTTCCTTTCCTTTTCGGTTGTATACATATTAGTATATTTTCTAATTTTTCTTAGTTATTTTTTTAATTTTTTTATTTTTTTAAGCTTATCACCCCAAGCAAGGCTGGAGGCCACTAGCACGCAAGGGGTTACAGAAGGTTTGGAGGAAGAGCAGTTAGGAGTGGTAAAGGAGACGATGTGGAGAAAGATAGTGGATCGATCAAGGCAAGGGGGTTACAGAAGATTTGGAGTGAGAGCAGATGGGAATGAAAGGTGAAAGGATGTGGAGAAGGGAAGTGGATAGATCAAGGCAACTGGAGATGTCGATTGACGTTACACTTAAATAGTTGGAGATTGTATTTGTCAGGGAAACAGGAATAAGGAAGGGAGTTCCACAGGCGAGATGTGCGAGACGTGAAGCTATTGGAGTAGAAGATACGTCTACATCTAACAGTTTCAACGGTGAAGGGGTGGTAACGGGATGCCAGCCTCGTAGGACGTTTAAATTCATGAGGCCTAGGAACCAGCGAAAGCAGCTCATCGGAGCAATTACCGTGAAAGTATTTGTAAAAAAGATAGAGCGAGGCAACGTCACGTCTGTGAGAGAGCGACTGCAGACGAGATGACAGATCAGGGCCAATTACATTGCATATCCGTCTCTGGATCTTATCAAGAACCCTGAGGCAAACAGCAGGGGCTCCAGACCATATATGGCAGCAATACTCCATGCAAGGGCGAATGGTCGATTTATAGATTTGGAGGATCGCTTCTTCTTCTTCTTCTTCTTCTTCTTCTTCTTCTTCTTCTTCTTCTTCTTCTTCTTCTTCTTCTTTGTGCCTCTTCCCTTTAGAACATAGGCGATCATGGCTCTCCATAACTTTCTATCTCGTGTGGCTCTTAGCGGTTTTCCCCCTTTGCTAAGCCCCCTCGTTCCGCCATCCATTCACACAAGCTCGTCAGATACATGGCGCACTGCCTTCCCTATTTCTCTTGTTCTCAATATGCCCTGTGAGGGTTAAGTTTTCCAAGCCCTCCTTCCTCATTATGTGTCCAAGGAATTTCAGCTGTACTTTCCTGATTTTGAGTAGAAGTGTTCTTCCTGTTGCCATATTCTTTATAGTTTTCTTGTTGCTTATTCGCTCCGTCTATGGAACGTTCAGTATCCGTCCGCAGAACCACATAGCCTCTAGTTTTCTCCTCATCCGTAGGGAAATTTTCCAACATTCACTGTCATCTAAGAGGATGGATGGATACCACTCAATCCAGCACTCTTTTTCTTTGTTTCTAACGAATTGTTTTACCGTTTCTCAGCAACTTGCTTAGCTTTTGGGATGCCTCTTTCGCTAGTCCAATGCGTACTTCGGATCTCGGTGTCACATTTTCCATTCCCTAATGAAATGCTTCCCAGATATTTTGCACCTGCTTGATATTTATATATCCAATTCGTAACTAGCATCATTGGGTTCTTTCTGATCACCAAACTTTCTGTCTTCTGGCTTTTGACCGTTAGTCCTTTTATCATGCTTTCTTCTACCGTCCTGTCTCAGAGGTACTGTAGTTTACTTTCCGAGTCAGACATCAACACAGTGCCATCCACGTGTCTGATATTGTTAACATTACGACCAC
This sequence comes from Acanthosepion esculentum, assembly GCA_964036315.1. Lineage (NCBI taxonomy): Eukaryota > Metazoa > Mollusca > Cephalopoda > Sepiida > Sepiidae > Acanthosepion > Acanthosepion esculentum. Next base: position 27,993,064 of record OZ038517.1, on the reverse strand, counting down.
CGATAATAAATTCTAACTTCTCTGTCTGCAAATAAAAACAAAGTGTAGATAATTGTTTAAAAAGTCAGGGATCAATTTGAAATTGTATTTATATTATGAACAGAACCCTCTTCTTGTTCTTCTTCTTTGGGCAGAGTCCCTTCAGGACACAGGTGATCATGGCTCTCCACAACGTTCCATCTCATGTAGCTCTTAGCAGTTTTTCTCCCTTTGCTAAGGATCCCCTGAATGACTTGCTGTCCTTCACTATCTCTCTTGCCCTCAATACGCCCCCACAATGTCTTGTGAGGCTTTAATTTTTTAAAACCCATCCTTCCTCATTATGTGTCCAAGGAAATTCAGCTCCCTTTTTTTCTGATTTTGAGTATATGTTCTTTTTGTTGCCATTTTCTTTCAGACTTCCTTGTTGCTTACTCGCCCCGTCCATGGAATGCTCAGTATCCTTCTGTAGAACCACGTTTCGGCTGCTGGTAGTTTTTTTTTTCCTAGGGAAATTGTCAGATATTCACTGTCGTCTAAGAGGTTGGATGGATACCACATAGCAATCCAGCAGTTTTTTTTAATTTTTTTCTAACGAATTTTTTTTTGCTTAGAATTTGGGATGCCTCTTTCGCTAGTCAAATGCGTGCTTCGGATCTCGGTGTCACATTTTTCATCCTCTGTTAAACCATTAGTAATCGTTGCACTAAATAACGCAAGGAAGTCGTGAATTAACTTGGACGATACTTCTGTCTCTATTATTCTCCAACACACTACTTTGTTTTGACTCCATGACCCTCTGACATAAAATGGAAGTAATTCTGTGGACACTGAGAAAGGAGAGCTATTCTCAACTGTATTTTTTTTTTTACTAGAATTTCTTTCAATTTATTATTTGCTATCTGAGCAAATCATCGTACGGTGAATCGAAGTATGAATGTAACTATTTTTTTTCTTTTGTTCAGATCAGGACTGGATCCCGACATAATTTTAACCGCGTAAAAGCTGGTTTTCTGTATACACGTATAGAAGATCTAGTTCCCAGCTTTTCGTACAAACATCCTTGAAGGTGAGAGAGTTATTTTCTTTCTTCTCCGAGGCGCCTGACGCAGGGAATTAAGTTTCCGAAAGAAGACCTCCGAATCAGATTCCGTTTTTGAACATGGCGAAAGCGTCGTCAACGTCCCGGAAATAACAAATCGATTTTCGCGCGTGTTCAAAAAAAAAAGAAAAAAAAAAGTTGGTGGCCATAAAAGTGAAGAAAAATATTAGCCAATGTCGGACCCAAAGGACTACCCATAGCCACTCCATCAAAATAGCAATACATCTTGTTGTTGAATCTGAATTCAACGGATTTATTAGCAAGCTACGTTAGTTCAATAAACACTTCCCCAAGGATTGAAGGATGATGATGTTATAGCGCACTGGCGAAAACTTTTTTTCTCCTGGTGAAACAACTGCTAATATGGTAGGAATGCATATAGTAAACATCTTTTTATAATTCTACTTGTCCCCGCCTTCGTTAGTTAGTACGATCGTTACTCCCTGCCAATACCTCATAAATAATGAACTATTCCGCGTTTTTATTGCGTAGAAAGAGGGGAAAAGACACTACTTGGTTTCAGTGAGAAAATGAAAGAAAGAAGGGAAGATAGAAGTGCAGAGAGAGCGAGAGAGAGAGAGAGAGAGAGAGAATCAGATTAAGGTGATAAGAACAGATACTACACTCGTAAAACAGGAAAGAAAGAAAGAAATAAGGGAAGATAAATGTATTTAACGTCTCCTGCCAATACCTCATGAATGATGGACTATTCCGTTTTGATCGCGTGGAAAGAGGTGGGGGGGGGGGAAAGACACTACTTGGTTTCAGTGAGAAAATGAAAGAAGAAAGAATGAAAAGCTAGAAAGAAAGAAACGGAAGCTAGAAAGAAAGAAAGAAAGAAGTGTTCAACGTCTGTTTCAGTGAAATGAAAAAGACTTGTCAATTTCAAATCTTTTCATTTGTACCCCCTTACTTCTTAAAACAACCACCCGCATTCATATTTATGATTGTTATTGCAATATTTTGATAAAGTTGATAAGCTCAGTTATTATTATTATTGTTGTTCTTGTGTTTGTCCCTGCCTTCGGAAGTTCGCACGACGGTTACGACCGGCAAATGCCTCATAAATAAATGACTATTCCGTCTCGATTGCGTGGAAAGAGGGGAAAAACACTACTTGCTTTCAGTGAGAAAATGAAAGAAGAAAGAATGAAATACAGGAGGGAAGCTGAATAAAGAAAGAAAGAAAGGCAGATGGAAGTGTTCAACGTAAAAAAAAAGTTGTCAATTTCAAATCTTTTTATTTGCACCCCCTTACTTCTTAAAGTAACAACTAGCATTCATATTTATGATTGTTATTGCAATATTTTGTTAAAGTTACGTTCAAATACGTTCAATGTGATAGGGGAATTCCTGCGAGTATTTTATTGTCGTAGAACTCGTCATGAGTTTATTCAACCATTAATTTAAGAGTTAAAAATTAAGAGTCAACAGAAAATTTAAATAGGAAAACAGTGAAATTTTTACTGGTCATTCTAGTTTTCAGTAAATTACTGAAAGCACAGTCACGCAAATATTAAAATACATATCCAGGACGAGTTTAATAATAAATAAATAAATAAACAAATAATAGAAATATAACCAATAAATATAAATAATAAATAAATAATATAAATATAAATAATAAATATAGATAATAAATAAATAAATAATATGAATATAAATAATAAATATAAATAATAAATAAAATAAGTAATAGAAATATAAATAATAGACAAATATCATAAATAAATAAATAAATAATAGAAATATAATAATAAATATATATAATAAATAAATAATATAAATATAAATAATAAATATAAATAATAAATAAATAAATAATATAAATATAAATAATAAATAAATAAATAATAATAAAATAAATAATAAATATAAATAATATATAAATAATATAAATATAAATAATAAATATTAATAATAAATAAATAATTAATATAAATATAAATAACAAATATAAATAATAAATAAATAAATAATGGAAATATAAGTAATAAATAAATAATATAAATATGAATAATAAAAATAAGTAATAAATAAATAAATCATAGAAATATAAATAATAAAAATGAATAATAAATAAATAAATAATAAAAATATAAAAAATAAATATGAATAATAAATGAATAAAGAATACAAATATAAATAATAAATATAAATAATAAATAAATAAATAATGGAAATATAAATAATAAATAAATAATATAAATATAAATAATAAATATAAGTAATAATAGATAAATCATAGAAATATAAATAAGAAATATAAATAATAAATAAATAAATCATAGAAATAGAGATAATAAATATAAACAATAAATAAATAATATAAATATAAATAATAAATAATAAATAAATAAATAATATAAATATAAATAATAAATAAATAATATTAATATAAATAATAAATATAAATAATAAATAATAGAAATATAGGTAATAAATAATAAATAAATAAATAATATAAATATAAATAATAAATATAAACAATAAATAAATAATATAAATATAAATCATAAACATAAATAATAAATAAATAATATAAATATAAATAATAAATATAAATAATAAATAAATAATAGAAATATAAAGAATAAATATAAATAATAAATAAATAAATAATAGAAATATAGATAATTCAATAATAAATAAATGAATAAATAATAGAAATATAAGTAATAAATAAATAAATAATATAAATATAAATAATAAATATAAATAATAAATAAATAATATAAATATAAATAATAAATATAAATAATAAATAAATAAATAATATAAATATAAATAATAAATATAAATAATAAATAAATAATATAAATATAAATAATAAGTATAAAAATAAATAAATAATAGAAATATAAAGAATAAATATAAATAATAAATAAATAAATAATAGAAATATAATTAATTATGAATAATAAATAAATAAATAATAGTAATATAAATAATAAATATAAATAAATAAATAAATAATATAAATAGTAAAAATATAGGAAATGGTTGCTGAAAGAGAAACAAAGGCAAGTGAGTCAATGCCGTTTCATGGGAAGATTGAGAGGGGCACGAAGGCCATTAAAACAAGATCCGTGGGACTGGCTGACGAATGGCAAAGTGAAGTGTGAAGCTGAACGCGTACTTACTGTTATCCGTCTGTTACCTAGTCCCAAATAACCCAAAATAAACCCAGGTTTGTTTAGGATAGAGTTACTCTATCTTAAAGATCATCTGCCGCCAAGTGGATTCGGACAAGTGCAGTTTGCGGTACATACAGATAGAAAATGTCACACACATCCAGGGCCATATTGCGTCCTTTGGGGGCCCCTTGGTTAATGAAATTATGTCTCCACCTCCACCTTACATGGAGGCAACCTCCAACTTGCTCGCACTCATTTTGAATATATTTTACTCGCAATTTATTTTAGCGACATTGACATATCTTGAAGTAAACTTATTGTAAATTCTTTAAATAAACTAGAATAACTATCTTTTGTTTGTCAATAAAATATTCTTTAAGAAATAGCACTATTTTACTATTTATTGCAATTATCACATATTTCAACACAACTTCAGTAAAAAAAAACTGTTTTTCATAACCAACATTATAGTAAAAGAATATTCAAAATAAATTGATATCATTTCTGTTTATGAAACTATTTAGAAGTTCGAACATCTAGAAAATTGAAATCATTCCTTTATAAAATATGTTTAAGATTTAAACATTCTGAACTAAAATCAAACATATCATCTACTTGAAACACAAACCAAAGCATTCTTTTCTTTGCTTTGATTCCTGCAAAGTCGAATAAATATGAGTTTATCATATCGATAGCATTTCAGTTGATGAAACTATTTGGAAGAAAATGAAAATCACTATTTTATGAAAGCTTGAAGGTCAGTAGGCAGCAGCTTATACTAGCTTAGTATAATTCGGACCTGGGCCTTAGGCTGCAGCCTAGACTAGACGAAATGATAACCAAGACCTGCACTCTAGGCAGTAGCCTATACTAGCTTAAAGGATAATTCGCTCCTGGGATCAAGGCTGTAGCCAATACTAGCTTAAAGGATATTCCGTCTCTAGCTTAAAAGATAATCCGTCCCTAGGCCCTATGCTGCAGCCTATACTAGCTTAAAGGATAATTCGCTCCTGGGACCAAGGCTGCAGCCTATACTAGCTTAAAAGATAATCCGTCCCTAGGCCCTATGCTGCAGCCTATACTAGCTTAAAAGATAATCCGTCCCGAGGCCCTATGCTGCAGCCTATACTAGCTTAAAAGATAATCCGTCCCGAGGCCCTATGCTGCAGCCTATACTAGCTTAAAAGATGACCTGAACCTAGGCCTTAGGTTGCAGTCTCTACTAGCTTAAAAGATAACCAAGACCTGCACTCTAGGCAGCAGCCTATACTAGCTTAAAGGATAATTCGCTCCTGGGCCTCAATCTTCAGCCTATAGTAGACTAAAGGGAAACCCGGTCCTGAGTCCTAGGCTGCAGCCTATACTAGCCTAAAGAATAATCAAGCCGTGGGCCCTAGATTTCAGCCTATATTAGCCGGAAGGATAATCCAACCCCGTGCTCTAGGCTGATGCCTATACTAACCTAAGGAATAATCCGACCCTGCTACATCCAATAACAGTTGTGAAATATTTGTGCAGAAGTGAGAGCGCTGCTACCGACAAGAAATGGTACGGCCACATGCCAGATATGGCGTTCGAAAACGAGCAGGTCAAGATCTTGCTTGATTTAACACCCAAATAGATCGCATCCTTGAAGCCACCAAACCAAACCAAACCACCGTCGGGGACAAAGAAAAGAAAAAGGCTCCTCATCGATGTGGTTGTTCTTGGTAACGAAAGGGCCAAAGAAATTGACAAAGCTTAAGAAATACAAACATCTCCGGATTGGAGTTGTCAGAACGCGGGCCAACCAGCCCACTCCTGTGACGGTTATCATTGGGGAGTAAGGGGGTCTATAATACCGAATTTAAAATCATACATTAAATTAGGTTAAATTCGTAAGTCAAGGTATGAAAGAGGAAAGCATATTAGAATAATTACCATGAAAATATTTGTAGAGGAGGCACAGAAAAGCGACGGGAAAGTGAATGAAGCCGAGATTCCAAATCAGGACCAATAGTATTGTAGATTCTTCTTTGTATTTTATCAAAGCTGAGATAATCGATGTCCGGAAAATCGCCGTACTGATCATCGAGGAACCACTGTACTCTGCCACTGAATAGACTTGCTGTCACTTGATCTATTATAAAATTAATCAGTTTCTCGATGAATACAAAATAATGATTAAAATAAAAAAGATGTGGCACTGGAGCAGTTCTAATCTTACAACTTTTTCTACTCGCACCCTTTTGCCTGTATCATCCTATTCTCTCCCTTATCCCATCAAATGTTCGCTGCTCGTCTATGATTTTTTTTATATCTAAATTTTATGCAAACCTGAACAAACCTAGGCCGGTGCAAGGGTTTCGTGTCCTACCCTATCTATGATATAGCTAAAAAGTTTAATAATTTTAACACATTCAACATTTTGGGTAAAAAATAGTGAATTTGATATAATGCTTTTTCGAGACTTAGCATGAGCAAAACAAATTCACGGATTTGGACGAAAAAGTAAAGACCCCAGAATGACGTTAAAATCAATAAAAAAAAGGTACTTTAATAGTAAATGTAATGTATATAAATGTAGAGCCCCCCCCCCCCAAAAAAAAAGCAACAAATGTTGATAAGTTAGCGAGGGTTACAAATAATTGCGTGGAACCCCCAATCAGGCTTAGTTTCCACATCCCCGCCGGATGGTTTGGGGATTGTAAGCACCGGCCATGCTTTCGTCTATCTTTTGAGCTATCATTTTCTGCGCCTGCGCATGCAAGCTTGCACGAACTCAGGCCAAAATCAGCATATCGTCATCAATCACCGGGACGAATTATTGAATCCGTTATGATGTCACCATGCAATTCGATTAATCAAAACATAGGTTTTTTGAAACATAATACTTTTTTCTAGTTAAGATAATACATAAAGAAAATAATATTGAAATAGACAGTACAAATAAAATTGTAATAATAATAATAATAATACAATTGAGAAAACATTTTCCAATTAACTTTGATCTTCAAAAATTTTAAAGCAATGTCAATCGTTATTTTCTGCCTTCCTGTCCTCTTGTTGTTCTGGGCTTACACCAACGTCACATTGAAAACACCGCTTGCAGTGCTATGACCGAAGTTGAGTAACGTTCAGCCTGGTCAGTACCTAGATGGGTGACCACTTGGGAGGATTGAGGAAGCAAATATTAAAAATAGGGAAAATTGTTATGGTCCAAGTTCCTTGTACCACGGTGATGGTCCAAGGTTAGAACCAATGAGGAAATAACTCGAACACAGGTATGGAATAACAAGATATATTATAACAGAAATATAATACAAAGAAGCAGAAGTATTAGTAATGACTATCGGATTTGGTTAGAGTGAACTATGTTGTCTCGACAAGTATCACTATTCCAATGTTCTTACAATTATCTCTCCTCCCCCCTCTTGAGAGGTGCAGTATTTATAATGTCCGGAATAGTCCATTATTATTATTATGGGTAAGTTCCCTTAACACCCGCCTTCCGAAGCTTTTGCGTAGCAGGGCTTTTTAATATTTTTTTTTTCTTTGGATCTATTACCAAAGGTTCTGTGAACTTCCTTTTTCTGGACGATTTTCGTGGTTCTGGCATTGTTTGCGGCCTTTTTATATCAAATGTATCGAAAATCGTATCCATCACTTCTTCCTGAGGTGGACCGTTAGCATCCTCTAACAGTCTCTTTCTTATTTGGTTTACGTGTCTTTTATGCGAGAATTTGTGTCCCTGTACTATATAAATCATATTCCCGATTCTTTTTTCAATTGTACCTTTTCCCCCAGTAAGATGTATTGTTTTTCTTTTTGGTACGCACGACTGTGTTATTTGCTTCGTTTGTTTTGGTAGCAATTTATCACTGATCTGATTTTTCTGGCGAACATCACTCTGCGGGTGATAATGCCGATGGCGTAGCATTATTTGGCGTAATTCGATATACCTGTAAAAATTGTTGTAACGCTTTTTTTGTAGGCACATCATATGCTTTCCTTAACGTTCTTTTGAGTGTATCAACAAATCTCTCCGCTTGCCCATTTGATCTTGGGTGATATGGCGGGGATTTGATATGTTTGATTTGAAAAATTTCGCAAAACTCTTGGAAGTCCGCTGATGTGAATTGCGTTCCATTATCTGTGACTAGACAATTCACTACTCCGAACCGAGCAAACAGCTCGTGGAGGCAATTTATGGTAGTTTGCGAAGTAGGATTTTTGCAACGAACTATAACTATCCACTACGCTGGTAATAGTGTTCTTGAAGCATGTGCAATGGGTTTTATTGTCCCATCCGGCATTTTATGCAGTATACACGCCCCGACTCCATAGGCGCTCGCGTCACTTGCTACAATTATTTCTAATTTTGAATCGTAGTGTGCCAAAAATAAATCCGAAGTTAACGTCTTAATTATTTTGTCAAACGTTTTCGGGCATTCATCAATCCACTCCCAAACTTTTTCTTTCTTCAGCAGTTCGTTCAGTGGTGCGCGAAGTTTATGCATGTGAGGAATGAATTCCTGATAGTAATTCACTAAGCCTAGAAAACTTTGTAATTCTGTTATGTTCTTTGGAACTGGCATTTTTTTTTTATTGCCGTTGCCCTTTCAGGGTCTGGTCGTCTCCCTTCTTGATCGATGATATGACCCAGGTATTTAATTTCCTTTATAAAAAAATCCCACTTGTTTTCTTTTATCTTGAACCCATAGCTTTGTATTCTTCTGAGCACCTCTTGTACGTGTTCAACACTTTCTCTATTTATCAATACGTTATCCAAGTATGCAATCGTGTACTCTTGTCCGGCGAGCATACTATCCATTGTCTGTTGGAATATAGCCGGCGCGACCTTAATCCCAAATGGTAATCTTTGGCATTTGTATGATCCTTTGTGTGTGTTTATGCACAGTAATTTTGAACTTTCCTCATCGACTGGAATTTGTAGGTACGCTTCACTTAAATCTATTTTTGAGAAAAATTTTCTGCCGTTTAATTTTGTGAATACTTCTTCTGGACTGGGTAGAGGATAGTGGTAGTCTTTTATCGCTGCGTTCAAACCCGTTGAGAAATCAGCGCATACTCAAATCTCCCCCGATTTATTTTTTACGTAAATCGTAGGTGCGGCCCATTGACTGTATTCTACTTTTGTCAATATGACAGTGTTTTCGAGTCTAGCCAATTCTTGATCTATTTTTTCGATTGAAGCAAACGGTACGCTCCTTTTTTTCTTGAAGATAGGTTGAACGTTTTCTTTTATTTCGATATTTGCTGCCATTTTTTACATCTTCCGAGACCTGCTGAAAATACTTCGGGGAAACTCTCTTTTAGTTTCTCTTTTAATTTATCTGCCTCGGTCGATAAACTTTTTACATTTTGGCAGTACGTACTTATTGGTAAATCCCAAAGTTCGAATTTTTGCATCCAGTCCGTTCCGAATAAGTTTTCTGTATTTCTTAACACATACATTTTTAATTTTTTGGTCATTCCATTAAATGTCACATTTGTAATCACTTCACCCTCAGATTTTATTTTTCTCCCAGTTACCGATCTAGCAATTTTATCGGTTCTTAACATGGTAGGTTTGTTCAGTTTTCTCCATGTTTGTACGTTAATAATAGTTAAGTCCGAGCCGGAATCCAACTGTAGTCTGACTTTTCTGTTTTGCATTTCTACTTGCACGTATTTTCTTATGTTAGTCTCATCCGCTTGGTCAGTCCTCGTGATTCTTATTCTGTTTTGCTTTCTCTTCTAGTCCAACAATGAGAACATTTATGTCCTACTTTTTTGCATGTTAGACAAGTTTTAAAACGGTATGGACAGTCTCTATACCAATGCCAAGTTCCACAGCGATAGCATGGCCTGGGTGGTAGTTTTTCTGATATTGACTTTTTGAAGTAGAAAATTTTGTTTTACCTGTTTTTGAGGAGGGGAAATTGGTTTGGTTTGTTTCTGAGGAGGGAAAGTTGGTTTGTCTTCGTACTTTACGTATGTGTGCGATGTCAGCTTCTTCTATATCTTTTCAGTCTTTCTTTACACTTATGCATCTCTGACAGTCTTCGGCCAGTTTTTGAAGTGTCAAATCTTGTTCACTCTCCAATTTTGTAAGGATTCTGCGTCTAATTTCCGCGTCTTTGGTTGAAACCAGGCCTTGGACGTATATTAAACATTTGAAATTGTCCGGGCTGAGTTCCGATAACTTAAAGTCATCACAATATTTGTTTACAATGGAAGCAAAAGTTATGTAATCTTCGCTGTCCTTTCTTGTTAGGTTCAGACATTTCCATCTTTTATGGAATAGTGAGGTATTAGGGCTGAAAAGTTCTGTTAACAGTTTTATGGCTTCTTTGAAAGTTAACTCATTTGTTTTCCTCGGTAGGATGTAATCTACGAATTTGGTATATTTGCATGTGCCTAATTTTCTTGGTAATAGACGTACTTTTCTTGCGTCTGACCAATTTCTGCTGTCAAATTCATATAGATCTTCGTAACTTCGGAAGTAAGTTGCAAAGGTTTTGTCTTCGTCGGGTGCATACGTGAAATCTTCGATAGTTCTCCAAATAGCGTCTTGCGAAAGAACTATTTCATTTTCGGAATTTTGCCCTTTATTTGACATTACACGTAGCAATAATTCTTGTAATTTAAGATCTTTCTGTTCGTTTTGTTGCTGTTCAAATTGGATTTTGATAAGTTCCACAATGGTTGACTTAAAATCTTCCATGTTAATGTAATTTTGTGTAAGTATTTTCCTTTAGTGTAGCCTGATATCCTGGAACCTGTGTACGCCAAAAAAAAAAAAAATTCCTTTGTTGTCACAGTAAAATTGATGTCCAAAAAAAATTTTCTTTTCTTTTTTTTTATATGTTCGCGTAGAACTTGTTTTTTTACAAATCTCCACGTAGAACTTGTTTCTTACAGTTTACTCGTCGACACTGTTATGCGCGACGGATAGCAAAAAAGTATGTCCTCCGCGTAGAGAGTTCGTTTTTTTTGAGTTTCCTCGTCGCCACTTGTTATGGTCCAAGTTCCTTGTACTATGGTGATGGTCCAAAGTTAGAACCAATGAAGAAATAACTCCAACACAGGTATGGAATAACAAAGATATATTACAACAGAAATATAAGAGAAAGAAATAGAAGTATTAGTAATGACTATCGGATTTGGTTAGAGTGAACTATGTTGTCTCGACAAGTATCACTATTCCAATGTCCTTACAATTATCTGTCCTCCCTCTTGAGAGGCGCAGTATTTATAATGTCAGGAATAGTCCATTATTATTATTATGGGTAAGTTCCCATAACAAAAATAAAGGAAGCAAAAAGAAAGAAAAGATTGAGGAAACAAATATTAAGAAGACGGAAAAAGGAAAAAGAAAGAGAAGATTGTGGAAGCAAATATTAAAAAGAGGAGGAAAAAGAAAGAAAGAAAGAAAACATTGAGGAAGCAAATATTAAAAAGAGGAGGAAAAAGAAAGAAAGAAAGAAAACATTGAGGAAGCAAATATTAAGAAAACGGAAAAAGAAAGAAAGGGAAGATTGTGGAAGCAAATATTAAAAAGAGGGGGAAAAAGAAAGAAAGAAAGAAAAAAGAAAGAAAGAAAGAAAGAATGAATGTGATTTAAACACACGCATAAGAAAGATGACCATTTCGTCGTCATCTTCTCGTCTCGAATTAATGTTGCACGCTTTTTTCTTCTTTTTCTATTTTCCGGTGTTGCCAGAAGCTATTAAGGTGCTGTAGGCTTGGGTGTGGGGGTGGTGTAATAGATAATGGCTCAGAATTGTTATTCGCAGAGCTGAGTTCCATTTCCTGTTGGGTTTGTTATATTCACTTACTCGCAAATACCCTACAGTATGGATCCGTCTCATCTCCCCACCCAGCTATGGGTTAATAAGTAAGAATTGTATCACTCACTAAACCATTATCTTCCCGACAAATTCTTACAATCTAAAAATATTCCCTGGCTTTAAATAATCCGTAAATAGTTGATAAGCCGTAGAAAACGAATCAATCAATCGATATATTGTCCCCTCTGCTTAATAATGTTTTCTTTTTCTCATATTCCCTCACACTTAGTAACCCTCTTGCATCTTAGTGGCTTTGTTGCCTTGCTTGGGGTGAAATGGTAAGAAAAAATATGTGAAAATTACGAGAATTTTCGTCGTTTTTTTTCAGGTTAGTAGAACTTCTGCCCAAAAAACTTTCAGTAGATAACCAGAGCTAAAATGTCCAATCAGCTCACCAGCGAAGTCAATTGAACTTCAATATCTTAATTAATATTTAAATGGTAATATCATCAATTATAATTTGAATTATATGTAGTCATTATTTATTTTTTAAATGTACGCTATTTTTTTTTACTCTATTTATATTCGGACTATTGTCCTCGTCTTTGTTGTTGTTATCCCAACGTTTCGACCGTTGTGCCCTCCGGCCTTCCTCCGGTAACCCACATAAAATTCTGAACTGATCCCGTTATTTAATTTACGGGAGTAGACTGATTTCATTCCACTGCGAATGTCTAGGGATATCTCGTCTAGTTCTTATTTATAGACATGGCCAGTAAAACAAGAACAGTCTAGCCCCGTAGATTAAATAAAGGGTTAAGTTCAGAATTTCTTGTAGGTTACCCAAATCTGGAAAGATGATAGTACAAATAATAATAATAATAATAATAATGATAACTACAGATAGTTAGTACAGTTTTATAGTCCTCAGAAAAAAAAAGAAAAATATAAGAACATTAGAAAAATAGAATAAAAAAACGTAAAAGATTTTCCTTGTCCATCACATTCAATGAAACATGTATAAAAGAAGGACTGCTGCCCAAATATACAATACAGACACACACACACACACACACACACACACACACACACACACACACACACGCACACGCACACACACACACATATATGTATATATATGCTTAAAAATCAAGAGGTCAATTAAAATACGCGACCTTGGTTTCGACCTGGCGGTCTCTTCGGGCGATATTTTTAGAAAATGACCACCTTAACGCTTTATTAAAAAAAAACAGTCACAAAGAACGCAATATAATTATTTTTCAAAAATAAATTAACCGGCACAGGACGATCGAAAAACATGGCATTGAGTGTAATAGAAAGGAAAGGAGTATGGAGAAGAAAGAAATAAAAAAGTAAGGGTGAAGAAAAGAGAATAAAGGAAGGTGAATGCAAGTGTATTGTAAGTGTATACAGTTAAGAAGAAGAAAAGCAAATAAATAAATTAAATGTAACGGAGGAGAGGAGGGCGGCGTATCTTAAGAATAACAGTGGGCTTTTATTTATTTAGTGTTTATACATTCTTTTTCTAGATACAAATATTTAAGTAAATGCTCTGTTTATAATAAACAGTATTAACGACATTTACCGGCCTGAATGCTCGAGATATTTCATAGAAAATATGCGTCCTCCAAATGTTGTTAATTTATTATAAACGGAGCATTTACTTAAATATTTGTATCTATAAAAAATAACGTCCACTTATATATATATATATATATATATATATATATATATATATATATATATATGTAAGTGGACATTAACGTCAACACCTAATGGCGACAGTCTGTTTCATTCTTGTACGCGTGTAAGCATGAAACAGAATGTCGCCCCTGTGTGTTGAATTCAATGTCCATTTATACATATGTATGGATATATCTGTGGGTCCGTAGCTTGACTCTCCAAATAAGTCATCTGAAAACACATTCTTTGAAATAATTTATCTGAAAGTCAAACCAGGGATTGTTTTTCTTTTTTAATATTTAAACGTTTTTTTTTTAATAGGAGTAGATAGGCTCTCCTATCACCCGATCCATACTCCTCCCCCTTCTCTTGAACAGGAGTAGAATCTGATCCCTTGTTTCTTATTTAGGAAAGGGTTCGGGGTTCCTTTCCTTTTCTATGGTCTTAAAAGTGGTGCTATCATGAAATTTTTGTGATATGCGTGGATGGTGGCCACGTCTCTTCATACTGAGGGTATCGGGTTGGCAGTTTTCTGGTTGCTGTTCTCGACTGGTAGTTAGGAGCCCGAACTCTTGCATAGCATCTTGTGTGGCTGCTCTGATCAACAATTGTATAATATCGGGGTTCTTGCAGTGCCTTACAACGCATGGATGCAACTCTATTGGGCAACCCCGATGACCCACTATGTTGCAGTCTGTGCCAGTTCCTTTTCTTTTCTAATCATGCGGTAGTGTATGTGAACACCTTTTTCCACAACCTACCAGACAAGAACGTCCTACCAGCAGAATATCTTTCTGTTATTAACGAGCAGATTGGCTCTCGTTCCGTTATTTCATTCGTGAAGTTTTTAATCAGCAAGGAAATACCAATTTAAACCGCGTTCATCTCCATGGTTCTCACCTGTATGCTCGGCTGTTATAGCCCACAAGAATCACTTCTTCCGGTTGTACCAGAGCGACACGTCTGACTGCAACAGAGGTCTCTTTTTCTCTGCCCATAACGAGTATAAGCGTGTCCTCAACGAGGCGAAGTTACTGCTTGCTGATAGAATGAAACAACGTATAGCATCTCGAAAGTTCGGTTCTAGAGATTATTGTTACAATAACAACAGCAAATCCTCAATACTTCCTCTATTTAGTCAATATGAAGTCCTGACATGTACAGCAGATAAGGCTGAATGCTTTGCTCGGAAATTCTCTTCCAACTGAACACACGGCTTTTTGGAGTACCCACATCCTAAACGTCGTACTAAAGAAATGTACCCCCGAGCAGGCTGCATTTCTCCCCAAATTCCACAAGTATTGCCACGCTGCTTCCTGCATACCAGATTGATAGAATTCCTCCTCTGTAGTTCGTGTTTTTAAGAACTCTGGAGTCTCCTACTGCTTTTCTCAAAATGTTCTAGGTTGTAATCAATGGTGAAAGGGTTAAGCATCTTATTTCTCACGACTTACTCTCTAACAAGAAATATGGATTCCTTTTTGCCCGGGGTCTACCAATGACGTGGTTACGGCTCTGGATAATAACGGCAGATCTTGAGCTGTGGCTCCAGATATCGCAAAGGCGTTTGACAGGTTTTCGCATGCTGATCTTCTACGTATGCTTCAGGGCTACGGTATTATATGATGATTGTTTCATTTAATCCAATCATACCTTTCAAATTGTGAAATGGCAATCGTTCGGAACGGGCTCGCTTCAAGATACTTTCACACGAACGAGGGCGTCCTCCAGGATAGAGTCCCTAAGTAGGTAATTATGCAGATCACACTCCCAAATCTTGAAAAGGACCTTCAATCTCAATAGCGGATCTAGGACGCTGGTCTTGAAATGGATGTTCAATCTCAAAGCAAATCTTGGCCACTACTCTTGAAAAGGACCTTCAATCTCAATAGTAATTCATGGCCTCTGCTCTTGTAAAGGACTTTCAATCTCAATAGCAAATCCCGATCACTGTTCTTGAAGAGGACCTTCAATCTTAATAGCAATTCCAAGCCGCTGCTATTAAAATGGACCTTCAATCGCAATAGCAAATCCTGGCCGCTGCTCTAGAAGAGGACTTTCAATCTCAATAGAAAATATTGGCCGCTGCTCTTGAAGAGGATCGTCAATGTCAATAGTAAGTCTTGGCCGCTGCTTTTGAGATGGATCTTCAATCGCAATAGACAAAACTAGGCCGCTGCTCTTGAAAAAGACCTTCAATCTCAATAGCAAATCCTGGCAATCCTATTCACAGCACTTGAAGAGGGCCTTCAATCTCAACAGGAAATCTTGGCCGCTGCTCTCGAAAAAGACCTTCAATCTCAATAGCAAATCTTGGCTGCTGTTTTTGAAAAGGACCTTCAATCTCAATGTCAAATCCTGGCCACTGCTCTTGAAACGGACCTTAAATCTCAATATGCAATCTAGGCCGTTGCTCTTGAAAAGGACCTTCAATCTCAATAGCAAATCCTGAACGCTGCTCTTGAAAAGGAACTTCAATCCTCAATAGCAAATCTTGGTCGCTGCTCTTGAAAAGGACCTTCAATCTCAATAGAAAATCCTGGCCGCCGCTCTTGAAGAGGACCCTCAATAGAAAATCTTGGCCGCTACTCTTGAAAGTGACCTTCAATCTTAATAGCAATCCTGGCCGCTGCTCATGAAATGGACCTTCAATCTCAAGAGCAAATCCTGGACGCTGCTTTTGCAAAAGACCTTCAATCTCAATAGTATAACTAGGCCGCTGCACTTTAAAAGGACCTTCAATCTCAATAGCAAATCCTGGCCGATGCTCTTGAAAATGAGCTTTAATTTCAATAACATATCCTGGCAGCTGTTTTTGAAAATGACCTTCAATCTCAATAGCAAATCCTTGGCAATCTTGGTCACAGCACTTGAAGAGGGTCTTCAATCTCAATAGCAAATCTTGGCTGCTGCCTTTGAAAAGGACCTTCAATCTCAATGTCAAATACTGGTTGCTGGTCTTGAAAATGACCTTTAATCTCAATAGCAAATCTAGGCCGCTGCTCTTGAAATGGACTTTTAATATCAAGAGCAAGTCCTGGCCGCTGCTCTTGCAAAGGACCTTCAATCTCTATAGTATAAGTAGGCCGCTGCTCTTGAAAAGGACCTTCAATCCTCAACAGCAAATCTTGACCGCTGCTCTTGAAAAAGACGTTCAATCTCAATAGCAAATCTTGGCCGCTGCTCTTGAAAAGGACGTTCAAACTCAATAGCAAATCTAGGCCGCTGCTCTTGAAAGTGACCTTCTATCTCAATAGCAAATCCTGGCTGCTGCTCTTGAAAAGGACTTTGAATCTCAATAGCAAATCCTGGCAATGTTGGTCACAGCGCTTGAAGAGGGTCTTCTCAATAGCAAATTTTGGCCGCTGCTCTTGAAAAGGAACTTCAATCTCAAAAGCAAATTTTGGCTGCTGATTTCGAAAAGGATCTTCAATCTTGGCAATCCTGGCCACTGCTCTTGAAAAGGACCTTTAATCCCAATAGCAAATCTCACCCGCTGTTCTTGAAATGGACTTTCAATGTAAATAGCAAATCCTGGTTACCGCTCTTGAAAAGGACCTTCAAACGCAATAGCAAGTCTTGGCCGCTGCTCTTGTAGAGGACCTTCAATTTCAATAGGAAATCCTGGCCGCTGTTCTTGAAAAGGACCTTCAATCTCAATAGTATAACTAGGCTGCTCTTGTAGAGGACCTTCAATCTCAATAGGAAATCCTGGCCGCTGTTCTTGAAAAGGACCTTCAATCTCAATAGTAAATCCTGGACGCTGCTCTTGAAAATGACCTTTAATCTCAATAGCAAGTCCTGACCGCTGCTCTTGAAAAGGACGTTCAAACTCAATAGCAAATCTAGGCCGCTGCTCTTGAAAGTGACCTTCTATCTCAATAGCAAATCCTGGCTGCTGCTCTTGAAAAGGACTTTGAATCTCAATAGCAAATCCTGGCAATGTTGGTCACAGCGCTTGAAGAGGGTCTTCTCAATAGCAAATTTTGGCCGCTGCTCTTGAAAAGGAACTTCAATCTCAAAAGCAAATTTTGGCTGCTGATTTCGAAAAGGATCTTCAATCTTGGCAATCCTGGCCACTGCTCTTGAAAAGGACCTTTAATCCCAATAGCAAATCTCACCCGCTGTTCTTGAAATGGACTTTCAATGTAAATAGCAAATCCTGGTTACCGCTCTTGAAAAGGACCTTCAAACGCAATAGCAAGTCTTGGCCGCTGCTCTTGTAGAGGACCTTCAATTTCAATAGGAAATCCTGGCCGCTGTTCTTGAAAAGGACCTTCAATCTCAATAGTATAACTAGGCTGCTCTTGTAGAGGACCTTCAATCTCAATAGGAAATCCTGGCCGCTGTTCTTGAAAAGGACCTTCAATCTCAATAGTAAATCCTGGACGCTGCTCTTGAAAATGACCTTTAATCTCAATAGCAAGTCCTGACCGCTGCTCTTGAAAAGGACGTTCAAACTCAATAGCAAATCTAGGCCGCTGCTCTTGAAAGTGACCTTCTATCTCAATAGCAAATCCTGGCTGCTGCTCTTGAAAAGGACTTTGAATCTCAATAGCAAATCCTGGCAATGTTGGTCACAGCGCTTGAAGAGGGTCTTCTCAATAGCAAATTTTGGCCGCTGCTCTTGAAAAGGAACTTCAATCTCAAAAGCAAATTTTGGCTGCTGATTTCGAAAAGGATCTTCAATCTTGGCAATCCTGGCCACTGCTCTTGAAAAGGACCTTTAATCCCAATAGCAAATCTCACCCGCTGTTCTTGAAATGGACTTTCAATGTAAATAGCAAATCCTGGTTACCGCTCTTGAAAAGGACCTTCAAACGCAATAGCAAGTCTTGGCCGCTGCTCTTGTAGAGGACCTTCAATTTCAATAGGAAATCCTGGCCGCTGTTCTTGAAAAGGACCTTCAATCTCAATAGTATAACTAGGCTGCTCTTGTAGAGGACCTTCAATCTCAATAGGAAATCCTGGCCGCTGTTCTTGAAAAGGACCTTCAATCTCAATAGTAAATCCTGGACGCTGCTCTTGAAAATGACCTTTAATCTCAATAGCAAGTCCTGACCGCTGCTCTTGAAAAGGACGTTCAAACTCAATAGCAAATCTAGGCCGCTGCTCTTGAAAGTGACCTTCTATCTCAATAGCAAATCCTGGCTGCTGCTCTTGAAAAGGACTTTGAATCTCAATAGCAAATCCTGGCAATGTTGGTCACAGCGCTTGAAGAGGGTCTTCTCAATAGCAAATTTTGGCCGCTGCTCTTGAAAAGGAACTTCAATCTCAAAAGCAAATTTTGGCTGCTGATTTCGAAAAGGATCTTCAATCTTGGCAATCCTGGCCACTGCTCTTGAAAAGGACCTTTAATCCCAATAGCAAATCTCACCCGCTGTTCTTGAAATGGACTTTCAATGTAAATAGCAAATCCTGGTTACCGCTCTTGAAAAGGACCTTCAAACGCAATAGCAAGTCTTGGCCGCTGCTCTTGTAGAGGACCTTCAATTTCAATAGGAAATCCTGGCCGCTGTTCTTGAAAAGGACCTTCAATCTCAATAGTATAACTAGGCTGCTCTTGTAGAGGACCTTCAATCTCAATAGGAAATCCTGGCCGCTGTTCTTGAAAAGGACCTTCAATCTCAATAGTAAATCCTGGACGCTGCTCTTGAAAATGACCTTTAATCTCAATAGCAAGTCCTGACCGCTGCTCTTGAAAAGGACGTTCAAACTCAATAGCAAATCTAGGCCGCTGCTCTTGAAAGTGACCTTCTATCTCAATAGCAAATCCTGGCTGCTGCTCTTGAAAAGGACTTTGAATCTCAATAGCAAATCCTGGCAATGTTGGTCACAGCGCTTGAAGAGGGTCTTCTCAATAGCAAATTTTGGCCGCTGCTCTTGAAAAGGAACTTCAATCTCAAAAGCAAATTTTGGCTGCTGATTTCGAAAAGGATCTTCAATCTTGGCAATCCTGGCCACTGCTCTTGAAAAGGACCTTTAATCCCAATAGCAAATCTCACCCGCTGTTCTTGAAATGGACTTTCAATGTAAATAGCAAATCCTGGTTACCGCTCTTGAAAAGGACCTTCAAACGCAATAGCAAGTCTTGGCCGCTGCTCTTGTAGAGGACCTTCAATTTCAATAGGAAATCCTGGCCGCTGTTCTTGAAAAGGACCTTCAATCTCAATAGTATAACTAGGCTGCTCTTGTAGAGGACCTTCAATCTCAATAGGAAATCCTGGCCGCTGTTCTTGAAAAGGACCTTCAATCTCAATAGTAAATCCTGGACGCTGCTCTTGAAAATGACCTTTAATCTCAATAGCAAGTCCTGACCGCTGCTCTTGAAAAGGACGTTCAAACTCAATAGCAAATCTAGGCCGCTGCTCTTGAAAGTGACCTTCTATCTCAATAGCAAATCCTGGCTGCTGCTCTTGAAAAGGACTTTGAATCTCAATAGCAAATCCTGGCAATGTTGGTCACAGCGCTTGAAGAGGGTCTTCTCAATAGCAAATTTTGGCCGCTGCTCTTGAAAAGGAACTTCAATCTCAAAAGCAAATTTTGGCTGCTGATTTCGAAAAGGATCTTCAATCTTGGCAATCCTGGCCACTGCTCTTGAAAAGGACCTTTAATCCCAATAGCAAATCTCACCCGCTGTTCTTGAAATGGACTTTCAATGTAAATAGCAAATCCTGGTTACCGCTCTTGAAAAGGACCTTCAAACGCAATAGCAAGTCTTGGCCGCTGCTCTTGTAGAGGACCTTCAATTTCAATAGGAAATCCTGGCCGCTGTTCTTGAAAAGGACCTTCAATCTCAATAGTATAACTAGGCTGCTCTTGTAGAGGACCTTCAATCTCAATAGGAAATCCTGGCCGCTGTTCTTGAAAAGGACCTTCAATCTCAATAGTAAATCCTGGACGCTGCTCTTGAAAATGACCTTTAATCTCAATAGCAAGTCCTGACCGCTGCTCTTGAAAAGGACGTTCAAACTCAATAGCAAATCTAGGCCGCTGCTCTTGAAAGTGACCTTCTATCTCAATAGCAAATCCTGGCTGCTGCTCTTGAAAAGGACTTTGAATCTCAATAGCAAATCCTGGCAATGTTGGTCACAGCGCTTGAAGAGGGTCTTCTCAATAGCAAATTTTGGCCGCTGCTCTTGAAAAGGAACTTCAATCTCAAAAGCAAATTTTGGCTGCTGATTTCGAAAAGGATCTTCAATCTTGGCAATCCTGGCCACTGCTCTTGAAAAGGACCTTTAATCCCAATAGCAAATCTCACCCGCTGTTCTTGAAATGGACTTTCAATGTAAATAGCAAATCCTGGTTACCGCTCTTGAAAAGGACCTTCAAACGCAATAGCAAGTCTTGGCCGCTGCTCTTGTAGAGGACCTTCAATTTCAATAGGAAATCCTGGCCGCTGTTCTTGAAAAGGACCTTCAATCTCAATAGTATAACTAGGCTGCTCTTGTAGAGGACCTTCAATCTCAATAGGAAATCCTGGCCGCTGTTCTTGAAAAGGACCTTCAATCTCAATAGTAAATCCTGGACGCTGCTCTTGAAAATGACCTTTAATCTCAATAGCAAGTCCTGACCGCTGCTCTTGAAAAGGACGTTCAAACTCAATAGCAAATCTAGGCCGCTGCTCTTGAAAGTGACCTTCTATCTCAATAGCAAATCCTGGCTGCTGCTCTTGAAAAGGACTTTGAATCTCAATAGCAAATCCTGGCAATGTTGGTCACAGCGCTTGAAGAGGGTCTTCTCAATAGCAAATTTTGGCCGCTGCTCTTGAAAAGGAACTTCAATCTCAAAAGCAAATTTTGGCTGCTGATTTCGAAAAGGATCTTCAATCTTGGCAATCCTGGCCACTGCTCTTGAAAAGGACCTTTAATCCCAATAGCAAATCTCACCCGCTGTTCTTGAAATGGACTTTCAATGTAAATAGCAAATCCTGGTTACCGCTCTTGAAAAGGACCTTCAAACGCAATAGCAAGTCTTGGCCGCTGCTCTTGTAGAGGACCTTCAATTTCAATAGGAAATCCTGGCCGCTGTTCTTGAAAAGGACCTTCAATCTCAATAGTATAACTAGGCTGCTCTTGTAGAGGACCTTCAATCTCAATAGGAAATCCTGGCCGCTGTTCTTGAAAAGGACCTTCAATCTCAATAGTAAATCCTGGACGCTGCTCTTGAAAATGACCTTTAATCTCAATAGCAAGTCCTGACCGCTGCTCTTGAAAAGGACGTTCAAACTCAATAGCAAATCTAGGCCGCTGCTCTTGAAAGTGACCTTCTATCTCAATAGCAAATCCTGGCTGCTGCTCTTGAAAAGGACTTTGAATCTCAATAGCAAATCCTGGCAATGTTGGTCACAGCGCTTGAAGAGGGTCTTCTCAATAGCAAATTTTGGCCGCTGCTCTTGAAAAGGAACTTCAATCTCAAAAGCAAATTTTGGCTGCTGATTTCGAAAAGGATCTTCAATCTTGGCAATCCTGGCCACTGCTCTTGAAAAGGACCTTTAATCCCAATAGCAAATCTCACCCGCTGTTCTTGAAATGGACTTTCAATGTAAATAGCAAATCCTGGTTACCGCTCTTGAAAAGGACCTTCAAACGCAATAGCAAGTCTTGGCCGCTGCTCTTGTAGAGGACCTTCAATTTCAATAGGAAATCCTGGCCGCTGTTCTTGAAAAGGACCTTCAATCTCAATAGTATAACTAGGCTGCTCTTGTAGAGGACCTTCAATCTCAATAGGAAATCCTGGCCGCTGTTCTTGAAAAGGACCTTCAATCTCAATAGTAAATCCTGGACGCTGCTCTTGAAAATGACCTTTAATCTCAATAGCAAGTCCTGACCGCTGCTCTTGAAAAGGACGTTCAAACTCAATAGCAAATCTAGGCCGCTGCTCTTGAAAGTGACCTTCTATCTCAATAGCAAATCCTGGCTGCTGCTCTTGAAAAGGACTTTGAATCTCAATAGCAAATCCTGGCAATGTTGGTCACAGCGCTTGAAGAGGGTCTTCTCAATAGCAAATTTT
Organism: Acanthosepion esculentum; assembly: GCA_964036315.1. Classification (NCBI taxonomy): domain Eukaryota; kingdom Metazoa; phylum Mollusca; class Cephalopoda; order Sepiida; family Sepiidae; genus Acanthosepion; species Acanthosepion esculentum. The sequence continues at coordinate 27,970,355 of OZ038517.1, read as the reverse complement.
GGCCGCTGCTCTTGAAAAGGAACTTCAATCTCAAAAGCAAATTTTGGCTGCTGATTTCGAAAAGAATCTTCAATCTTGGCAATCCTGGCCACTGCTCTTGAAAAGGACCTTTAATCCCAATAGCAAATCTCACCCGCTGTTCTTGAAATGGACTTTCAATGTAAATAGCAAATCCTGGTTACCGCTCTTGAAAAGGACCTTCAAACGCAATAGCAAGTCTTGGCCGCTGCTCTTGTAGAGGACCTTCAATTTCAATAGGAAATCCTGGCCGCTGTTCTTGAAAAGGACCTTCAATCTCAATAGTATAACTAGGCTGCTCTTGTAGAGGACCTTCAATCTCAATAGGAAATCCTGGCCGCTGTTCTTGAAAAGGACCTTCAATCTCAATAGTAAATCCTGGACGCTGCTCTTGAAAATGACCTTTAATCTCAATAGCAAGTCCTGACCGCTGCTCTTGAAAAGGACGTTCAAACTCAATAGCAAATCTAGGCCGCTGCTCTTGAAAGTGACCTTCTATCTCAATAGCAAATCCTGGCTGCTGCTCTTGAAAAGGACTTTGAATCTCAATAGCAAATCCTGACAATGTTGGTCACAGCGCTTGAAGAGGGTCTTCTCAATAGCAAATTTTGGCCGCTGCTCTTGAAAAGGAACTTCAATCTCAAAAGCAAATTTTGGCTGCTGATTTCGAAAAGGATCTTCAATCTTGGCAATCCTGGCCACTGCTCTTGAAAAGGACCTTTAATCCCAATAGCAAATCTCACCCGCTGTTCTTGAAATGGACTTTCAATGTAAATAGCAAATCCTGGTTACCGCTCTTGAAAAGGACCTTCAAACGCAATAGCAAGTCTTGGCCGCTGCTCTTGTAGAGGACCTTCAATTTCAATAGGAAATCCTGGCCGCTGTTCTTGAAAAGGACCTTCAATCTCAATAGTATAACTAGGCTGCTCTTGTAGAGGACCTTCAATCTCAATAGGAAATCCTGGCCGCTGTTCTTGAAAAGGACCTTCAATCTCAATAGTAAATCCTGGACGCTGCTCTTGAAAATGACCTTTAATCTCAATAGCAAGTCCTGACCGCTGCTCTTGAAAAGGACGTTCAAACTCAATAGCAAATCTAGGCCGCTGCTCTTGAAAGTGACCTTCTATCTCAATAGCAAATCCTGGCTGCTGCTCTTGAAAAGGACTTTGAATCTCAATAGCAAATCCTGGCAATGTTGGTCACAGCGCTTGAAGAGGGTCTTCTCAATAGCAAATTTTGGCCGCTGCTCTTGAAAAGGAACTTCAATCTCAAAAGCAAATTTTGGCTGCTGATTTCGAAAAGGATCTTCAATCTTGGCAATCCTGGCCACTGCTCTTGAAAAGGACCTTTAATCCCAATAGCAAATCTCACCCGCTGTTCTTGAAATGGACTTTCAATGTAAATAGCAAATCCTGGTTACCGCTCTTGAAAAGGACCTTCAAACGCAATAGCAAGTCTTGGCCGCTGCTCTTGTAGAGGACCTTCAATTTCAATAGGAAATCCTGGCCGCTGTTCTTGAAAAGGACCTTCAATCTCAATAGTATAACTAGGCTGCTCTTGTAGAGGACCTTCAATCTCAATAGGAAATCCTGGCCGCTGTTCTTGAAAAGGACCTTCAATCTCAATAGTAAATCCTGGACGCTGCTCTTGAAAATGACCTTTAATCTTAATAGCAAGTCCTGACCGCTGCTCTTGAAAAGGACGTTCAAACTCAATAGCAAATCTAGGCCGCTGCTCTTGAAAGTGACCTTCTATCTCAATAGCAAATCCTGGCTGCTGCTCTTGAAAAGGACTTTGAATCTCAATAGCAAATCCTGGCAATGTTGGTCACAGCGCTTGAAGAGGGTCTTCTCAATAGCAAATTTTGGCCGCTGCTCTTGAAAAGGAACTTCAATCTCAAAAGCAAATTTTGGCTGCTGATTTCGAAAAGGATCTTCAATCTTGGCAATCCTGGCCACTGCTCTTGAAAAGGACCTTTAATCCCAATAGCAAATCTCACCCGCTGTTCTTGAAATGGACTTTCAATGTAAATAGCAAATCCTGGTTACCGCTCTTGAAAAGGACCTTCAAACGCAATAGCAAGTCTTGGCCGCTGCTCTTGTAGAGGACCTTCAATTTCAATAGGAAATCCTGGCCGCTGTTCTTGAAAAGGACCTTCAATCTCAATAGTATAACTAGGCTGCTCTTGTAGAGGACCTTCAATCTCAATAGGAAATCCTGGCCGCTGTTCTTGAAAAGGACCTTCAATCTCAATAGTAAATCCTGGACGCTGCTCTTGAAAATGACCTTTAATCTTAATAGCAAGTCCTGACCGCTGCTCTTGAAAAGGACGTTCAAACTCAATAGCAAATCTAGGCCGCTGCTCTTGAAAGTGACCTTCTATCTCAATAGCAAATCCTGGCTGCTGCTCTTGAAAAGGACTTTGAATCTCAATAGCAAATCCTGGCAATGTTGGTCACAGCGCTTGAAGAGGGTCTTCTCAATAGCAAATTTTGGCCGCTGCTCTTGAAAAGGAACTTCAATCTCAAAAGCAAATTTTGGCTGCTGATTTCGAAAAGGATCTTCAATCTTGGCAATCCTGGCCACTGCTCTTGAAAAGGACCTTTAATCCCAATAGCAAATCTCACCCGCTGTTCTTGAAATGGACTTTCAATGTAAATAGCAAATCCTGGTTACCGCTCTTGAAAAGGACCTTCAAACGCAATAGCAAGTCTTGGCCGCTGCTCTTGTAGAGGACCTTCAATTTCAATAGGAAATCCTGGCCGCTGTTCTTGAAAAGGACCTTCAATCTCAATAGTATAACTAGGCTGCTCTTGTAGAGGACCTTCAATCTCAATAGGAAATCCTGGCCGCTGTTCTTGAAAAGGACCTTCAATCTCAATAGTAAATCCTGGACGCTGCTCTTGAAAATGACCTTTAATCTCAATAGCAAGTCCTGACCGCTGCTCTTGAAAAGGACGTTCAAACTCAATAGCAAATCTAGGCCGCTGCTCTTGAAAGTGACCTTCTATCTCAATAGCAAATCCTGGCTGCTGCTCTTGAAAAGGACTTTGAATCTCAATAGCAAATCCTGGCAATGTTGGTCACAGCGCTTGAAGAGGGTCTTCTCAATAGCAAATTTTGGCCGCTGCTCTTGAAAAGGAACTTCAATCTCAAAAGCAAATTTTGGCTGCTGATTTCGAAAAGGATCTTCAATCTTGGCAATCCTGGCCACTGCTCTTGAAAAGGACCTTTAATCCCAATAGCAAATCTCACCCGCTGTTCTTGAAATGGACTTTCAATGTAAATAGCAAATCCTGGTTACCGCTCTTGAAAAGGACCTTCAAACGCAATAGCAAGTCTTGGCCGCTGCTCTTGTAGAGGACCTTCAATTTCAATAGGAAATCCTGGCCGCTGTTCTTGAAAAGGACCTTCAATCTCAATAGTATAACTAGGCTGCTCTTGTAGAGGACCTTCAATCTCAATAGGAAATCCTGGCCGCTGTTCTTGAAAAGGACCTTCAATCTCAATAGTAAATCCTGGACGCTGCTCTTGAAAATGACCTTTAATCTCAATAGCAAGTCCTGACCGCTGCTCTTGAAAAGGACGTTCAAACTCAATAGCAAATCTAGGCCGCTGCTCTTGAAAGTGACCTTCTATCTCAATAGCAAATCCTGGCTGCTGCTCTTGAAAAGGACTTTGAATCTCAATAGCAAATCCTGGCAATGTTGGTCACAGCGCTTGAAGAATTTCAATCTCAATAGCAAATTTTGGCCGCTGCTCTTGAAAAGGACCTCCAATCAGAGGTGGTTAACTTGGGCAGGAAATGGCTCGTAAATTTTAATGCCTCCAAAACTAAACTGCTATCATTCATACACCATAAAGAAAATTTCCTCCCCACCATCAGCATGCCCGATGCTCGACTCATGGGGAGTGTTTCACTGCGCCTTCTTGACTTGAAGTGGAACAACTACAATGAATCAATAGCTGCCTGTACTGCAAGGGAATTTTGTTCATTCGGTCGTGCCAGCAGGTTTTTCTCGTCAGAGTACATCTGACACATTTACAAATCTACCATTCGGCCGTGCATTGAACACTGTTACCATATCTGGTCTGGCGCTTCTGCTTTTCATCTCGAGGTTCTTGACAAAATCCAAAGAAGGATCCGCAGTGTAAATGTAACCGACACTTCTACTCCAACAGTTATTTTCACGCACTTCCCACCTGTGGAACTCCTTCCGTTCACTTGCTTCCCTGACAACTACAATCTTCAAACATTTAAATGCAACGTCAATCGCCATCTTCTGTTGTCTTGAATCATGTTCATCTTTTATCTTTTCCTCAGTTTCCCCTCTGTCCAGTTTTTTCTCTCACTTTCACTCTATGTAACCGCATGCGTACTAGTGGCATTGTCGCCTTGCTTGGTGTGAAATGATTAATGTATGTATCTATCTATCTATCTATCTATCTATCTATCTCTCTATCTCTCTCTCTCTCTCTCTCTCTCTCTCTATATATATATATATATATATATATATATATATATAAAGACAAAAAACTCTTTTTCCATATCATTTCGTACACTGAGGGACTTACGGGACGAAACGCCTTGGAAAAGATAAGTTTTTCTTTTGTCTTTATTCATATATATATATACATATATATTTGTTTTTTTAAGCGTATCACCCAAAGCAAGGCTGGAGGCCACTATCACGCATGGGGTTATAGAAGGGTTGGAGGAAGGGCAGATAGGAGTGGTAAAGGAGAGGATGTGGAGAAAGAGAAAGACAGTGGGTCGATCAAGGCAAGGGGGTTACAGAAGATTTGGAGTGAGAGCAGATAGGAATGAAACATGAAAGGATGTGGAGAAGGGAAGTGGATAGATCAAGGCAACTGGAGGTGTCGATTGACGCTACACTTAAACCGTTGGAGATTGTATTTGTCAGGGAAATAATAATAGGGAAGGGAGTTCCATAGGCGAGATGTGCGAGACATGAAGCTATTGGAGTAAAAGAGACGTCTACATCTAACAGTTTCAACGGTGTAGGGCTGGGAACAGGATGCCAGCCTCGTAGGACGTTAAAATTCACGAGTCCTAGGGACAAGCGAAAGCAGCTCCTCGGAGCAATTACCGTGAAAGTACTTGTAAAAAAGGCAGAGCGAGGCAACATCGCGTCTGTGAGAGAGCGACTGCAGACGAGATGACAGATCAGGGCCAATCACATTGCATATTCGTCTCTAGATCTTATCAAGAACCCTGAGGCAAACAGCAGAGGCCCCAGACCATATATGGCAGCAAACTCCATGCAAGGGCGAATGGTCGATTTATAGACTTGGAGGATCGATTCCGGGGAGAAAAATTTCCTGGCTCGGCACAGGGAACCAACTTTTATATATATATATATATATATATATATATATATATATATATATTACTATTCGATTTATACATATATATTGCCATTTTACAGATTAATATCTGAATTATTATAAACACCTCCACACACATATATCGTTATACATATCGTTTCTGTATATAATATGTGTGTTTGTACATATATGTGTCTGTGTTTCTGTGGATCGATACATGTTTGTCCCTGTCTCTACATATATGTGTGTGTGTGTGTGTGTGTTTTTGTGCGCAGGTTTCTGTATATATATATATATATATATATATACGTTTTTGTGACTATCTGTATATTATATATGTGGTGTGTGTGTATGTGTGTGTGTTCGTGAACGGCATAGAAACAGTAAAATGGAGGCCTAGGAACAGCCGCTGGTCAAATTTGAGATAGTTAAAAATGCAAGTCGTCCGAGTACGTGTCCTGTCAACTGACCTCGTATATCTGGTTGTCCCGTGGCCACAGCTTGAAGACGGCACATGCAACCACTCCCACTTCATCTGAAATGGTGATTATTTTCTCGACAATTCTCCTTTGTCTTTTCTGACTTATTCGCTTACATTTAGCTTATCGAAGATTTATTCATTCAAAATGACCTTCCTTCTTTTCTTATTTATGTCGGTTTTCCTTTTCTTTCTTTCTTTCTTTCTTTCGTTCGTTCGTTCTTAGCAATTAACATTCTTTTATTTTTATCCTATTTTACTGTCTTCTTTCTTTTTTCTTTCTTTTTGTCGTATTTATATACTGCCTTTCTTTCTTTCTTTCTTTCTTTCTTTAAAGGTTGTTTTTTTATCTTTCTTAACTTCGTTTCTTCTTCCTTTCTTTTTTCTTTTTTCTTCTTTCTTTTTGTCGTATGTACTGCTTTTCTTTCTTTCTTTATCGTTTTCCTTTGTTTTTCCTTCTTTCTTTACTTCCTTTCTTTTTTCTTCTTCTTTCTTTTTGTCGTATTCATCTTTGTTTCTTTCTTTAACGTTTTCCTTTTTCGTTATTCTTTCTTTCTTTCTTAGTCATAGAATCTTTTCTTTTTTTCGTTCTTTTTCTTTTACTATTCTTTATTTACATTCGCCTTTCTTTTTCTCTCGACGCAGTCAATCCTGTACTTGCAAAATCCATAATACTTACGTGGTATAGCAGCATATGTACGGGGTTGTAATCGAGAAACGATGATAGAAAAAATCTTTTCATGTGAGTGAATTTCTTTGGGCGATGATTTTAGCGGGGTGAGGAATTGAAGCAACAGAAATTTAGTCCTACAGAAGGATGCTGTGGATGCCATGGACCGGCCATGTGAAAAACGAAGAAGTTTTAGAGAAAATGAAAACCATAAGGAAACGCACTTAACATCAGGAAAAGACAGTTGAAATTCCTAGGGCAAATAATGAGGAAGGTGGGCTTGGAAAATCTGATACTCACAGGACAGATTGAATAGGGACAGAGGAAAACAACGCATAACCTACTCAGTGAGCTTGAGTAAATGGATGGCAGAACAAGGTTTAGGAGAGATAACAAATAGAAAAAATCTGTTAAGAGCTACTAAAAAGAGGAAATTGTGGAGAGCCATGATCGCCAACGTCTTGAAGAGACACGGCGATAGAAGAAAAAGGAACCAGCTTGTGTAAATGGATAGCAGAACAGAATTTAGGAGATATCGGAAAAAAACAAAACTTACTGAGAATTACAAAGGAGAGGAAATTGTGGAGAGCCATGATCGCATACGCCCTGAAGGGACACGGCACATCGAAGAAGAAAAAAAGTAGGTAAAGAAGGGATTGCACAGATACAGACCTACCATCTCGACATCTTCTTCAAAATCCAGTGGCAAGTTGAAGTTCCTGGTCAATTAATTAAATGCTTACAGACTCAAATATAAAACACAAACATTCACCTTTCACCGAAACAAATACATGCTTTTTTTTTCTTTTTTTTTCTAAGCTTATCACCCCAAGCAAGGCTGGAGGCCACTAGCACGCAAGGGGTTACAGAAGGTTTGGAGGAAGAGCAGATAGGAGTGGTAAAGGAGAGGATGTGGAGAAAGAGAAAGACAGTGGGTCGATCAAGGCAAGGGGGTTACAGAAGATTTGGAGCGAGAGCAGATAGGAATGAAAGGTGAAAGGATGTGGAGAAGGGAAGTGGATAGATCAAGGCAACTGGAGATGTCGATTGACGTTACACTTAAATAGTTGGAGATTGCATTTGTCAGGGAAACAGGAATAGGGAAGGGAGTTCCACAGGCGAGATGTGCGAGACATGAAGCTATTGGAGTAGAAGAGACGTCTACATCTAACAGTTTCAACGGTGAAGGGGTGGTAACGGGATGCCAGCATCGTAGGACGTTTAAATTCATGAGGCCTAGGAACCAGCGAAAGCAGCTTCTCGGAGCAATTACCGTGGAAGTATTTGTAAAAAGACAGAGCAAGGCAACGTCGCGTCTGTGAGAGAGCGACTGCAGACGAGATGACAGATCAGGGCCAATTACATTGCATATCCGTCTCTGGATCTTATCAAGAACCCTGAGACAAACAGCTTGGCGCCATACCATATATGGCAGCAATACTCCATAGAAAATAATAATATTCATATATCCCCAAGCCAAATAAATGCTTACAGTATCAGTAGAAAAGACCAAATTTTACTTATCTCCGAACCAAATGCTTATAGACTCAAATATAAATGACAAATATTTACTTATCCCCGAACCAGGTAGCTGTTTGAATACTCAAATATATTTTGCGGATTTGAATCAATCCACAACAAAGAAAAACGCAAAGAAGGCGTTTAAATATAAAAATATAACATACTTTTATTTTTGTGTTTTTACAACTAAATATTTCTTAGCTTGTATGAGTGTTAAAGCTCTTACAGCCCTTGTTTGTAGTTGCTTGTTAAGATGAAACGAAATGTGATTTCTTCGTGTGTATGTGTGAGAAAGAAGAGGCAAAGAGAGAAAGTGAGGTGGAAAGTGTAAGTGTCACGTAGCTTGGTGAAGAAGACGGGTGAATGTGTAAGGGAATTTCTTTTAAGCCGATTGTCGTGAAACTGGTGCCATCTATCTTTCATTAGAGCCTTGTCAGTCTTAAAACTTTGCTTAAATATTATTCAAAGGGATAACGAAGCATTATTTTATTGTTGACGGGAACGGGACCTGTTGGTTGAAAAATATTAACTATTTATTTTCAAAGCATTAATTTAATAACCGAAAGGATGCGGAATCCTGCGACTCAGCAACCATTTTTTATCATTTGTTGGTGTTTAACTGTCTTGGTGTTAATTTCTGTCTTCGTTCCACATATAAACAATTAATATTTACTAATCCTCAAACCAGGTACTATGTTTAAATACTCAAATATGAAAAACTAATATTTACCTATCCTCGAACCAGGTAGATGCTTAAATATTCAAATATAAACAACTAATATTTTCCTATCCTCGAAACAGGTAGATGCTTACTCAAATATAAACAATTAATATTTACCTTTTTTCGAACCAGGTAGATACTTAAATATTCAAATATAAACAACTAATATTTTCCTATCCTCGAAACAGGTAGATGCTTACTCAAATATAAACAATTAATATTTACCTTTTTTCGAACCAGGTAGATACTTAAATATTCAAATATAAACAACTAATATTTTCCTATCCTCGAAACAGGTAGATGCTTACTCAAATATAAACAATTAATATTTACCTTTCCTCGAACCAGGTAGATGTTTAAATACTCAAATATAAACAACTAATAATTTCCTATCCTCGAATCAAGTACATGTTAAATACTCAAATATAAAAATCTATTTTTAAACTATTTACGAACAAGGTATATGTTTAAATACTCAAATATAAACAACTAATATTTTACGATCTTCGAAACAATTAATGGTTCAAATACTCAAATATAAAATACTAATCTTTAACTATCCTCGAACCAGGTAGATGTTTAAATACTCAAATGTAAACAACTAGTATTTTCCTATCCTCGAAACAAATAGATGTTTAAATACTCAAATATAAACATCTAGTTTTTAACTATTCTCGAGCAAGGTAGATGTGTAAACTAATTAAATTGTAATAGACACAATTATAAACGAACAAAATGTATCTGTTCCGGACCCAAGTTAATGTTTATAAACTCAAATATAAGCTACCAGTGTTTACCTATTCACAGATCGTTAAACATTTATGAAAAATTCCGATATTTATTCATTTAAACGCAAATTTCAGGAAATGGCTAGAGTAGAGAACATATATGGATCCACTAATAATAATAATAATAATAATAATAATGGTTGTCTGCTAGAGCGAGTAGCCAATCCCTTTTGCAGACGTCGTCTTAGGCACATTTGTGTTTGTTCAATACGCAACGAACGCACCTGTGCTTTATACTGCAACTATACTGAGCAGACCTTAGTTACAGTTTCTGGGAGAGAGCGCGTTATCTGGCGTGATCAATAGTCTGAAAAAGGCCAGTACTTTCAAACCCTCGGTTGACTTCGTGATTTTGATTTGTTTAACGGCATATCAACTCCTTATGGGTCATTTAATGTTGAAATTTAATTTTTTTATGAGTTTTGAAGTAATAAAAATATGATATATGTTATTCTGCTTTCACAATTGAATACATGGTAGATAATACTCAGCTTTTGTGCCATGTTCTTTCAGGACGTAGGCGATCATGGCTCTTCAGCTCCCTCAATTCCTTGCATGAACTATTGTGAATATGTCGATGAATATGAGGATAATAGTCCGAATAATGTAAATAATGCAAGTAATCATAATACCTCATCTCAGAGATATAGACAGATATAGCGAGATACCGTGTCAAAAACAAAAGATTTGGAAGGAAACTACCATCGATACAAGAAAGAGCTATAACAGTTAATGAAATTGAGAAGTTTAATTTCTTGAAAAAACTTTAATAAAAAGATTTTATAAATTTCAGCCAACACTACCGGTTCCATCAATAAATTCCTAATGTCTCTTAAAAGGGTTAATTCAACCGTTGCCATACCAGCAAGATGCGCATAGCTATTAATGACTACATATGTAATCAATTGAAATAATAGTTAAGATAGCAGACATCGAACAGGGTCAATTCTCGGCGCACATAATAATATATGCTCAAGAAACAGATAGAATTTAATTTCATTCGTTTGTTTAACGGCATATCAACTCCTCATGGGTCATTTAATGTCAAAATTTAATTTTCTAGGAAGCTTTGAAATAATAAAAATATGATATATGTTATTCTGCTTTCACAGTTGAATACATGGTAGATGATATGTAGCTTTAGTGCATATACAGGTTTGTGTGGACATAATTCTAGAGGCAGTGATATATGTGTTTTATGTTGCAGTTTTGTTTTGAAGTTATATTTTGGAGTACAGTTTTCATGTTGACTGATATATTGTTGGTAATTTTACTATAAAAATGTATTGTTGGTAATTTTTTATAAAAAAAATGTATTGTTGGTATTTTTTAATACTTTTATAGGGTTTTGTTTTTGTTAAGGGGTTCATTATTTACCCATAGCTGGGACCTAAAAGGTGCTACCACCTCGGGTCAGGATGGACCTGGGTATAACGGCAATTAAGAGGTGGTTCAATGATCCTCGAAACCTCCAATCTCCCGATTAGAGTCTATGCTGCCGGATGTAGTTTATCGTCATACCCAGGACTCGGTTGACTTCGTGCTAGCACGACTAGTGTCGCCTCCCAAATATTTCCGTCTGCCAAATTTCACTCTCAAGACTGGGCGCAATCCCTGGTATATATTTTCAGACATTTTCCAAAAGGTATCGCGCGCTGGGAATCGTCCCGCCTCCCCAGGCCAATAGCATCAAGATGTCACCTCGCAGAACTTCTACCAAAATGTGTTCAATAGATTACTGGAACGATGATATTCACAAAAATCAGGACCAGATAACGGTATGATTTATCGAACCTCTGGCCTTGCTGAGCATTTCGACACGAAGCTTTGGAGTCGTTTATTCGGACAAGACACTTGAACTTTTCTTGATTTATCGGTTCTTGGCTTATGTGGCGTGCGGCGTAAATACTAATGCAAAAGAAAAATTTATTATACCAGCAAACAATTTCAGCACAAAATAAGCATTAATCTGTTAAATAACACCAGAAAATTTCATTTAATATGGTTCCTTTTAGTCTTCGCCACATGTTGAAGTATTTGGTGGGGAAAAGTCATTGTTGCCGGCACTCACAGCTTCCGTATGTATTTTGTCCCACCCTCTCTTCAATTTTACCTTCAGGGCTTCAATATTGTGGTGCGGAGTAGAACAGGCTGCACTCTCAAGAACTACCCACAAACAATAGTCAAGTACGTCGATATTCCGTAAGTATTTTGTCCCACACTTTCTTCAATTTTGCCTTTAGTGATGTGGAGTAGAAGACGTCTCACTTTCAAGGACTACCCACTAACAATAGTTAAGAGCACTGATATCTGGTGATGGAGAGGCCATTCCCTCTTGGTGATGAAGCCAGGACAATTGTCTTTGCACCACTGTTGTGTTACACAAGTAGTATGACTCATCGCTCAGTCTTGTTGAAGTGTTCAATGTTCATCGCCATAAGTGGCATTGCACCACAGCTTGAGTGCACCTTCCAATGTCCTTAGTTTTTCAGAATATTTTAATTTTAAGAACACTCATAAAGATATTTAAGGCTAACTGAAAGTCAAGGTAAATTATGAAAGATGCTAAGTGATGTAATTTAATATCTAATAAACCAGAGTAAATGTTGTTGAATATTTTTTATGTAATTATTTATTTTAGTTTGAGATTAATTTATGCATTATTTATTTTAAATAATAGGTTTTATTTTAAATAATAATTTATTTTAAATAATAGGTTTGACTTGAATTAAAAACAATATAATCCTTTATATTAGTTTAGGAAAGGAGAATTTCTTTTAGGAAGGGAAATATTTGAAAAAAAAATCTGGGGTGAAGATTTATATTTTGGGAACATTTGATAGTGGGACTCCAAGAATTTTCTGCCTAAGTTACTTTTTCTTATTAAAAGAGAAAGTAACTTGGTTATTAAAGTCTATTATTATTTTCCAGTCTAACCTGGAATCCTACTCGGCATTTATTTCACAAAATTAGTAGCAACAACTTTAGTTGTAATTTGTAGCTAAAATGTTGAGCTGAAATGTTGAGCTTTCATGGCTACGATAAAGCAAAATAATTTATTCTCCACTAGCTTGGGAGGATTTCAGCTTTTATATAAATAAATATATGTTAGATATGTACAGGGTGCTGTATAGTGTTAGAGACTCCTGAAAAATGTACTATATCAGCAAACAGTTTTAACACAAATAAGTATTAATCTTTAAATAGCACAAGAAAATCTCATTCAATATGGTTCCTTTTAGACTTTGCCACACGTCGAAATATTTTGGGGAAAGTCATTGTTACCGGCACTCACAGCTTCCGTATGTATTTTGTCCCACCCTCTCTTCAATTTTACCTTCAGGGCTTCAATATTGTGGTGCGGAGTAGAACAGGCCGCACTCTCAAGAACTACCCACAAACAATAGTCAAGTACGTCGATATCTGTTGATGGGGGATCTGTTGATGGGGGATCCAGGATAGATGTCTCTGCACCACGGTCTTGTTGAAGTGCCCACTGTCCGTCACTATCAGTGGCATTGCACCACGATTTGAATGTGCCTATCAAGATGTCCTCAATCTACACTTCCTTGTTGATCTTTACCCTTCGAGGCATGGAAACAGGAGGAGAGTTTCCTCTTTCTGAAATGATTGCCCAAACCATAACTGATGCGGGTTTCTGGGTTCCGAGGCATTTTCCTGGAGTGGCTGGAATTAACTGATGACTTGTTAAAAGAACACAATCATTTTGGCGATTAAAAGTATTCAACAATGAACAGCTTCCCATCAGCAAAATGATGTTTTACAGCGTGCCATCATAAATCCATTTTAACAACATTTTACTTCTTTGAAGCCTCTTTTTCATTGGGGCTGCTTAAAGAAGTTGTCTCTTGATTATTTTCTAGGGTGACATCCTGTTTTTTTTTCTGGTGGCCTTTGGCATCCAGACAAGATGATGAGCAAAGCTTGGCACAGTTTTTTTTTTCATGACGGTTAGCTGTGGAAGCGGGTTAGTGTTATTATTAATATCTAAGGGAGTTAATTGCTCCTTACTTCCAGAAATGGCTACCATAACTGATGCTGGTTTTTGGGATCTGAGGAAATAGCTGTTTTTTCATGAAGTAGCAGAAACAGACTGATGGCCTGTTGAAAGAACCCAATCATTTTGATGATAAGAATGTTCAACAATGAACACGTTCTCATCAGTGAAGATGATGTTTTGTAGTATGCCATCGCAAATCCATTTCAGAAATTGTTTATTTCTTTGAAGCCTCTTTTTCGTTGGAGTTGCTGAAAGAATCTGTCCCTTGGTTATATTGGCGACCAACATCCCTAGATTATTTGACATAGATTCCGCATAGTTCTCCCTAATGTTTCGGCCATTGAGCCAATTCTTGGATTAAGTCTGATTTTTTTCACGCACATTTTTAATGAGTTCTGGCGTTCTGGAAGTGCTAAGACGTCCCGGTCTCGGTTTATCGTAGATGGAGGAAGTCTTATAGAGATGAATTATCCTTTTGACAAATATTCTATTGATTTTAAGTTGTTTTCCCGCTTCAAAAATCTCAGGTGGTGTCGGTCTGTTTTCATGTTGTTCAGGTATATACTTTTATAGACATGGATGCCAGTAAATAACTTTGAGAAAACTAATAGTATATGTTTTTGGATGACTATCAAACCATAAACAACAATGTAATGTCCCCAAACTTAGAAGTAGAATTCATGTAAAATGTAACAACATTTATGCCACACCGTATTATGTATATATATATATATATACGAACCTAGGTCTCACAGTCAGAAAGCTAACATTGCAACTACTCGGTCACGCGCCCATAGTTTTAGTATGAACCAAAAGTAGGGATCTGTGAGTCTTGAGCAAACACAAATGTGCCTGAGCGAACGTCTGCAATAGGGATTGGCTAGCCGCCCTAGTAGACAGACATCCTCGAATACAAGTGGCCTGCTATTATATATATATATATATATTATAAAATGGACAAAGTCCGACAATTATTTTAAGACATTTTTTATGTTTATACGTTCTTTTTATACATACAAATATTTAAGTAAATGCTCTGTTTATAATAAACAGTATTAACAACATTTACCTATGAAAATTTCTCGGACATTCAGGCCGGCAAATATTGTTAATACTGTTTGTGAAAAACGGAGCATTTACTTAAATATTTGTATCTATACAAAGAACAGATAAACATAACAAATGTCTTAATATATATATATATATATATATATATATATATATATATATATATATATATATATATATATATATATGATTATTTTTTTATTTAATTATATATATAAGTATTTTCTGATTGTACGTTATTTTTGTAGATATAAATCAGGCCGGTAAATGTAATTAGTACTGTTTAATTAAAGAAAAAGGGGTTTATATCTATAAAAATAACGTATAAGCAGAAAATATATTATATATGTGCTACGCTTGTAAAATCATTATATATATATTTGTACCAAAAAAACTTTGATAAAATGTTTAATCGTAGTGACCTGTCAACCGCTTCCTATAATATATATATATATATATATATATATATATATATATATATATATATATATATATATATATATATAGTCTTAATGTATGCTATATTTCCGGGATAAAGTGCTCAATATCAGAGATAGAGCGTGTGTAAATATAAAAGTGAACATAGAAGTCAACATTTAGAGGCGACAGTCTGTTTCATGCTAGATGCAATCGTCAGGCCTGACGACTGCGTCTAGCATGAAACAAACTGTCGCCTCTAAGTGTTGACTTCTATGTTCACTTTTATATTTTTATATATATATATATTCAAGCATATATTGTTAAATATAACAGACAAAGAATGTCTATTATGTTTGATCACGAGCCGTTCTAAGCTTCGTATAGTGGCTTCAGTTTCGGGAGAAAATAAAAACAAAACTGTCCAACATTTGGATATTTTTTTCATAATGCTGTTCCTCGAAAACTTCTATAAGCCATTATACGAAGCCACTATACGAAGCCTAGAACGGCTCCTGATCAAATATAATAGACATACTTTGTCTGTTAAATTGAACAATATATGTTTGAATAATGATCTGCTGCCTAAATACATAAATCTATAGCCCAGCATACTTGCAGTATAAACTGTAGTTGTTGAACAAAAACAAATGTGCATGATCAGGCGTCTGCAGCAGTGATTGGCTGGCCGCCCTACTAGCCAGGCATACTCGGATACAAGCAAACACATACGTATATATATCATTCTTTTATCTATCTGCCTATCTATGAGATATAATCATATTGTAT
>OZ038517.1:27904515-27952015 GCA_964036315.1 Acanthosepion esculentum | reverse complement strand
AAGAATGAGTTCAATAGTCTGAAGAACCCTTGGAATGATAATGACTCTTCTCAAAATGATAGAAGGTAGGCATAGAATGGATTGACTGAAACATTGTGGTAACAACAAAAGCAACACAAAGAATGGGTTCAATAGTCTGAAGAACTCTTGAAATGATAATGATTCTTCTCAAAAATTATAGGAGTAACTGATTTTTTTATTCAATTGAATAAGATGAGAAATATGAATTATTTTGGAAAGAAAGTCTCAATTACCATTTTTGTTTGATTTACATGTGCTATCCATTTTAGTTGTTGCTGCTGTTGGAAGTTTTCATCTGGAGAGATTTCTGTTATTTGTCATAGTTCTTTGTTTGTGATTCAATATTTATTGACCAATATCTTTTCAAATGATAATATTAGTCATTTCCTTCCAAGGAAACATTCAGCATCTATTGACCAAACGGCCAGGACTGCTTATGTCGAAATTTATAAAATCTTTTTCTTAAAACTCTTTTTTATGAAAACAATTTTCTCAAGTCCAGTAGCTTTTATCACTCTTTGCAGCATTGATGGAGGGTTCTATTTGATGTGGCGACAAATGTCAACATCTTGATCTTGTCATTATTTTCTCTTTGATTTACATGCGCTATCCATTTCAGTTGTTGCCGCTGTTGGTAGTCCACAAGCGATGTTGTTTCTGTTATCTGGTACAGTTGTTTGTGATTCTGTAGCTCCAGTCCACAAGGTTCAAATAAAGATAGACTTTACCTAGACGCATTCTCTCAAGTCCCTATGAAAGTCTTGATCTGACAAGGCTATTTATTTTCTTTTTGAGTTAAATTTTAGTTCTGCTAAAATAGCCCATTGTTTGTGATTATGTAGCACCAGGATGTTTTTTTGCCAAGACCTACAGGCTTTTCTCGCTCAACGACCTTTTTTTTGGCCATTGATCTTAGGAACCGGTTGTATACAGCTGGCAGTTTAGATATTTCTGGAAGTGTTTGGCGCCATGCATGGCATCCACATGAAAGTCCCGATCTGACGATGCTAATTAAAAACATGATTTGAGTTTTCAGGATGTTTTGGTTTAGTCGCAACTTGCGGTATTGGGCGAAACTAGCTCTAGCGCTACCTATTCTATGTTTTAATTTCCTTTTTTCCTATATTAAATTTGTCATCATCATCATCATCATCATCATCATCATCATCATCATCATCATCATCATCATCATCATCATCATCATCATCAGTCCTTTGACTGCTTCACTTCTCCTGGGAGGACCTAGTGGCAGAATAAACAGACAACCTCCTCCAGGATGATCTGCTGGCGGTGGCTCTAAGGAGTGCCGTCATTGTCATGTCCGTCCACTATTTTGATCGTTGCCTGACCAGCAATTGCTTTACCTTTCCCGATTGCGTCCTTCCTTCAAAGGTGGCTTGCATGATGGTCTTGCAGAGTCTGTGACGTGGCCAAACCATGACAGCTTCCGACGCTTAATAGTGTCGAGTAGAGATTCCTGTCGGCCCATGAGACTTTTGACCTTGATCCATACGCCGACGATTATGAAACTCCCACCCACCATTACTTTCGGTGTTGGACGAAACTAGCCTTAGCGCAGCGTATTCTATGTATTAATTTCCTTTTCTCCTAATCTAAATTTTTCATCATCATCATCATCATCATCATCATCATCATCATCATCATCATCATCATCATCATCATCATCAGTTCATTGACTGCTTCACTCCATCCGGGGATGGGGACCTAAGGGTAGAAGAAAAAGACAACCTCCTCCAGGATGATCTGTTGGCGATGGCTCTCAGTCAGGAGTCCCCGTATTGGCATGTCCATCCACTCTTTGATTGTAGTCTGACCAGCTTTTGCGTTGCCCCCCCCCTTCTCTGCCCGTTTGTGTCCGTCCTTCACCGGTGTCTTGCATGACGGTCTCGCAGAGGCTGTTAAGCCGTGTGACGTGGCCAAACCATGACAGCTTCCGGCGCATAATAGTGGCCATAAGAGATTCCCCTCGGCCCACGAGACTTTCGACGGGTCATGACATCCCACAAAAATTTGTACTTGCCATTTTCAATGACACCTTCTGTCCATCATACCACGTTTTTGCCCTCTCTAATCCATACTTGTTACCGAATCCCCGATGTATCATTCTTGTAACATTATCACGTCTCCTTTTATATTCTCTCTCTGCTAATTCTAGGCATTCACAGGTAACAAGACAAACTCTTTCTTCTTTATCACTACGCATCCTTCGCTTATCATTGTCAGGTGTGTGATCCATTTGACACTTAACATAGTTTGTTTCAAGTGCTTGTTCTTTAGCTGCCCAATCACTGCTCCTGTCTCCAGTTTCAAATCACTCTCCATAAGGCAGATAGGGCACCTCGCCGTAGTGTAATGGTTAGCAAGCTTGTCGGCTGACGAGGCTTTTGACCTTGATCCATACGCCAACGAAAATGAAACTCTCCCCCACCACATTTTCTTTTCTTAGTTACTAAATAAATTGTTAGTCATTTACAAGGTTACTACGGCGAGGTAATGGATAGAGGCCGAGTTCGAATCATAACAGCATCTTCGGTTCGGATTGAGGAATCGATGAGCCGAGTTCGAATTCCAGTCGAATCCATTACATTCACTTACGTGATAATACTCTTTGGAAAGGTACGAATCCTCTTCTTCTCCTCCCAGCTATGGGTAAATAGCAGGACAGACCGGGTTCTATAGCATTGGATGGTAACTAGTCTACTGCAGAAAGAAATGGCAACCTACTGCGGGAAAAAATCTGCCTCGTCAGTCATGTATCGAAAGATACATGATCGCCTAAGCGTGTATCACGCATGGCACGTAACTGTCTAGTTTCAGACACATTATGAGGATTGATTTCAATGGTTATTTACCAGGCTTAGTTTATTTGTAGCAATCAGTGAGGATTGAACTCACCATCGAGTCTTAATGATTTGCAAATCCCACTTAATTGCCACAAGTCTATGTTATTATATAAGATTTTGTTGTATCAGAATGCACAGGAATTGTCGCGCCGTGTGGTGAGTTGAGCCATCGCCTCTGCCCTTCTATTGATGAATTAATTCGGATAGAAAAAGGATATCGAACGATGGAGAAAATGTCGACGAGAATATGCACCTCCATTTTGTGAAGTTGGGCGTAGATGCGACGACATCGTCTTGCATTGTGTTCGCGTGTCCGCTCCAAAAATTGAAGGCACAACATACGAGGCAAGCGATCAGTTGTCGAGTCTGTTGGAATTGCTGGCACTTACTCAGTGCACAGCGCACTCTGCTCCTTTCTTTCATTCTTTCTCAATCTGTTCATATCTATCTATCTATCTATCTATCTATCTATCTATCTATCTATCTATCTATCTATCTATCTATCTATTTCAATCTGTTCATATCTATCTATCTATCTATCTATCTATCTATCTATCTATCTATCTATCTATCTATTTCAATCTGTTCATATCTATCTATCTATCTATCTATCTATCTATCTATCTATCTATCTATCTATTGCAGATTGCTCATTATCTCATTATCTATTTCAGTCTGTTCATATCTATCTATCTATCTATCTATCTATCTATCTATCTATCTATCTATTTCAATCTGTTCATATCTATCTATCTATCTATCTATCTATCTATCTATCTATCTATCTATTGCAGATTGCTCATTATCTCATTATCTATTTCAGTCTGTTCATATCGATCTATCTATCTATCTATCTATCTATCTATCTATCTATCTATCTATCTATCTATCTATTGCAGATTGCTCATTATCTATTTCAGTCTGTTCATATCTATCTATCTATCTATCTATCTATTTCAATCTGTTCATATCTATCTATCTATCTATCTATCTATCTATCTATCTATCTATTGCAGATTGCTCATTATCTCATTATCTATTTCAGTCTGTTCATATCTATCTATCTATCTATCTATCTATCTATCTATCTATCTATCTATCTATCTATCTCAATTTGTTCTATCTCAATTTGTTCATATCTATCTATCTATCTATCTATCTATCTATCTCATTTTGATGAAATATGACGAAAAAACATTTTATTTCAGCAAAATATGTTTATTTTTAACCGAATGTTCTTTGCCAAATCTATTAATTTATTGGTGAATATTAACCAATTATCAAATTTGTACAGTTACAAATTGTTATGAATAATTAAGAGTGGTCGCCCATTGTTTTGTTACTCTCCTCTTTGAGAGAGCTATTTCTGTTTACTGGGACTATAAAAGGACACTATACGCGAACCTTGTATTCTCAGTTGAATAAAGCTTTCTTAAAGCCTACACCTGCGTACTTTTGTCTTTACACAAATTCGTCTAATATCTACATATGAGGTTTTGAGAAGCATTCTCATAATTTGCCATGAATGGTGTGGCGTCCAAATTCGTTTGATACGAGCCCTCTCGAGAATTTATGGGACGTGGTGAAGAGATCTATTCGTATGCAAGATCAGACATCGGCAAATATCAGCCTACTGTAGACAGCTCTTGAGAAAGCATGGCTCAATATCTCCTCAGAGGTTTTCCCTCAACTTGTAGAATTGGTGCCACATTGAATTGCTACACTTCGCAATATTTATTTAGTTGGAATTTAAAAAATATCAATCATTTTTCTCAGCTGAATCTGTTTTGAACCTTTATAAGTCCATGCGTGGAATATTGTTGATAAAGAACAATGTCTAAGAATAATGAGAGGGAGGAAAAAAACGACCCGCAGTGTGTAACTCCTAGGATCAGATAAAATCAACGGCTAAAATAATACTAAGTTTTATTTGAAGTAAGATAAAACAGAAAACAAAACCAAATTAAATAAATAAACCAAATAAAATAAAGAAATACTAGTCTTCGGTCTTTGTGAACTAACTAAAAAATCACGTTGATGGAAGACGGAAATGATGTAAAAACTCAATAAAGCGGAAGTGACGTCAGCCATACGAAGAAAATGAAAGTGATTGGGAGAATCGAAAAGAAAAAAGAATTAAAATTTTTCTGAAACGGAATAAAGTCATTTCCTGAAAAAAAAAAGAACGTTTTTATCATCAAATAACATTTTCAAGACCAGTGTTTAATTCTTTGAGACCTACGTTCCTGAACAATTGTAACCCTTCTGTCTGAGCTCCTGAGTCAAAATTCGCAAATACAGTGCAACCTCAGTTCTCGAAAGTCTTACATGTCGAACAGAAAATTCGAAAATTGAAAATGTCTCGGTTATCGAACAATATTTCTGTTCTCGACCAACATTGCTACGCCGAGTTAACCCGAACGGAATAATTTCTGAGTTGACCGCCGTGTTGTATACATTTGTGTGTTGTGCTTTTTTTCCCCAATTTTATTGTACTGCGACTTTTTCCTCTACTTTGATTCCTATTGGTAAAACAGTTTCGGTTTACGAACATTTCGGGTTACGAACGGCCTTCAGGAACGAATTAAATTTGTGAACCGAGGTTCCACTGTAATTGGTATGTAATGTTTCACGGTAGATATAAAAATAGTTGCAAAAATATAAGCATTATACTTAGCAGGGAGAGAGTATGATTGCATGCCTTCATTTTATCGTCAGAATTCTTTCTTTGTCTCCCGGTCTACAACGAAAGTAAAACACGACGTAAGTGTTTACCCACCGTTCAATCGCTGGCTGAGCATTAAGTCATTTTATCTCTACCACCAGTAAAGCGGTGGTCAGCGATCAAAGGGTTAATGTTTTGTGCAGTTTATTTTTTATGAAAAAATGCGCCATTTTCGTATTGTATCCAACTAACCTCGCGTTATTCTGGCGCCAAATGCCAAAGTTGGGTTCAAGTAGATATATTTGTAAAGGTAGCTTGTGATTGGGGATGCAATCTACTTAAATACATTCCAAACAAGGCAATAAAACCACTAAGATGCATGGGTTCATTGAGTGTTAGAGAATATGAGAAAATTTACTATTAAGAAGAGAGGACAAAAGAATACGAAGAGAGAAGATAACAATTGACATTGCATTTAAATTTTTGAAAATCAAAGTTGGGAGGAAAGCAAGAAGCCGGAAGAGAGTTCCACAAGCGAAAATTGAGTGAGAACAATAGAAGAGTAACCAGGAAGACAGTAGATAACGATTGACATTGCATTTAAATTTTTGAAGATCAAAGTTGAGAGGAAAGCAAGAAGCCGGAAGAGAGTTCCACAAGCGAAAATTGAGTGAGAACAATAGAAGAGTAACCAGGAAGACAGTAGATAACGATTGACATTGCATTTAAATTTTTGAAGATCAAAGTTGACTGGAAAGCAAGAAGCCGGAAGAGATTTCCACAAGCGAAAATTGAGTGAGAACAATAGAAGAGTAACCAGGAAGACTGTAGATAACGATTGACATTGCATTTAAATTTTTGAAAATCAAAGTTGAGAGGAAAGCAAGAAGCCGGAAGAGAGTTCCACAAGCGAAAATTGAGTGAGAACAATAGAAGAGTAACCAGGAAGACAGTAGATAACGATTGACATTGCATTTAAATTTTTGAAAATCAAAGTTGAGAGGAAAGCAAGAAGCCGGAAGAGATTTCCACAAGCGAAAATTGAGTGAGAACAATAGAAGAGTAACCAGGAAGACAGTAGATAACGATTGACATTGCATTAACATTTTTGAAGATCAAAGTTGAGAGGAAAACAAGATGCCGGAAGAGAGTTCCACAAGTGAGACGTGCGATAGAAAACATAGCATAGAACAGTCATTTCAATTATAAAATGATGGGACCTTACCGCCAATCTAGTACTGCACTTAAATTCATAAAATCTACGTACCATATCGGAAAGTTTATCAGAAAAATTACCATGAAAGTATCTATATAAAATTCTGTGACTTCTGTCACGTCTGTCCCTCCGTCCGTCACACCCTCTAAAATAGCTAAATATTGACGGATCAAAACCAAATTAAAAAATATTGCTTACCCCGCAGTCCTATAAAATTAAACAAATTAATTAAATTTTTAAACCGCAAAATAGGGTTTTTTGTCAAAGTATTTTTCCAAACAAATCATATTCTAATTTCATCGATTGGTTTGCGAAGTTGAACGAAACGTTGAGTTTGTAAATCTTGACAAAAATATTAGCGAAAACTTCAACAATATTAAATACTGTGGGCACAGGGAGCTACATTATGGCAGTGGGAAAGTGACTGAAGCCGATATGCCAGGTCAGGACCAATAACATTGCAAAGTCTTCTTTATATGTTCAACTTTGCTACTTGCTGGACAAGCAAGAAGATATTCTATTTCACTTTTGTATGAAAAGAACAAGGAAATTAACAAGACTTAATTGAGTTGATTTTATCAGCGTTTTCAATCAAACGTTGAGCTTGGTTTTTAAAATTCTCAAAAAACTTGTCTGAGATTAAATATTAGAATGACATTTGAAAAAAAATATTCGGATGATATGTTTTTTTCTCTTATTTCACTCCCGGATAATTGCAGAATGGGTTGGTCCAAAAGTTCACTCGCACGTGCACACAGAGAGGACAAATGTTGTCGCCAAGGCATCACACAAGACTGAGGGTAATGGTCTGCAGTGTAATGCCTTAATAAACATGTAGTGGATTTAAGAAGGTTGCGTGAATATTTAAAATTGTTAGTAAATAAAATCTGCAATATCCACAAACATAAATTATAAGAAATGGCCAAATGGTAACGATATTCAATCACGACAAAAAATACATGTTTGAAACAACAGATTGAATTTTATATACACAATTCACAATTTCTTTGTTTGTAATGATGTGTGCAAAGGAATATTTTGCAGAAAAAATTCTTTGCTGTTTGAGAAATGTTCAATGTCTAAAAGTTGTCTGCCTTTGATTAAAAAGGTTGAATTTAATTTAATTTAGACAAAAGATTTTTCTATGAAAGATATAGAGTGAAAAAGTTTGTTGTGTAAATTTTTCTAATCTCTCATAAAGGAAGTTTGTTTTTTTGGCGGCACATAATTTTCGTGTGTATCTTTCGCGTGTGTGAGTCTCAAATGCGACGAAAATTCGTTTACTATTTCTATTTATAGTTTTCTTAACAAAGAAGTCGGCTCCAACGAGGCTTGGTAGCTGTTGCGAATTTTTCTGAGAAATGCGTGGGCGAATGTTGTATTTTTTTATTTTTTCGCCAATAGGATTTGAAACATTTAAATTAGGGATGAATTTGAGAAAGATTTTTTTTTATGTTGGTTGAGTCTATTTTTGCACAAATTTTGACTGTTTTGTTATGGAAATTTCTCGAGGCTTATTTTTATTTAACAACCAATGAAATTCAAGAAAATGTTTGAAATTGAAATGAGGGTTACTAAAAACATAGTATCAGGAGCAGCACTGGGGGGTAGTATTTAAACAACGCGAACCCTTGAAGTAACTCTCGTCTGGTTTTCCTCCTTTCGAAGTGTGCGACATGAACTTATCACACCAAAGTAAAAAGGGCTGTGAACGCTTCACACACAAACCCACCTACACAGGAAAATCACACTCAATTACATTCATTGACATTTTCGTTGTGTTTGCAAACTGCTTCTAGGAAAAGAAACTCTCTTTTTGTTAGTTTTGTTGAATAAATGTTATCTTGCATTGTAAATCAATCAGTCTCTGTTATTTTGTGCATCTACCTTTTCACCAACATTATTTCATGCCTTGCAAAATACTCTCCTAAGAAAACTTATACATTAATTATCGGAGGTAACCAATACACTACAGCTGTTTCAGATATATATTTAGAGCTTCTTGATAAAATTCAACGAATCTGCAATAGTATTGGTCCAGACCTGGCATCTCAGCTTCAGTCGTTTTCCCACCGCCATAACGTAGATTTGCTGTGCCGTTTCCATAAATAATTTGATGCTAATTGTTCTGATGAACTTTCCGTTATGATACTTAGACGTTATAAATTTAAGTGCAGTACTAGATTGGCGGCAAGGTCTCATCATTGTGTAGTTGAATCGGCTAGATGTAACCGCAAGTTCTATGCTAACAGTTTCTTCTCTCGCACTTCCAGCATGTGGAACTCTCTTCCGGTTTCCTGCTTCCCAGTCTGATTTTGATCTTCAAAAATTTAAATGCAATGTCAATTATAATCTTCTGTCTAATTCAAGTCCTGTCTTCTATCTATCCTTTCTCCTTAATAGTGTTTTATTCTTTTCATATTTTTTCACACTCACTAACCGTTTGCTTTGTAGTGACTTTATTTATTGCCTTGCTTAGAGTGAAATGATTAAAAAAATATTCACTTATATTCATTACCAAAGACTTTAATGAATTCTCAGCTATTCATCCATGCGTGTGTATTCCATTTTGGAAAACCCTTGTGCATGAATAAAAATGCATATAATGGAAATATTGATAGTGTTGTCAGTAATTAAAGTTAAAACTAGAGAAATGAATAAAAAAGTATTTAAAACAAAACAAAAGCAAGCGTTAGAAACGCGAATAACAAAAATAAAACAAAACAAAAAAAAACGACGTCGTTACGAACGAGGCAAACGATTATGGCGGCCATTACCGGAAGTCATAGCAAGGTCAATTTGTAATTTTCCCGTGATGTGCGAAAAATGAACCTGGAATTTCAACCGAAAAAAAAAATGGTGGGCGTAAAAAAAAAAAAAAAAAATCTGAGCCGAAGCACAACTTGCATTATGTGAAAGTTCTTCCGTAATATAAAATGAGCCTGATGGACTTAATAAGCATTTTCGAATCGTTTCATCACAGAAACGTGAAATGTAAAGAGCAAAAGCAGCATTTGTTGACATATTTAAAACGTAATATCGAATATTGCAAGGTAATTGTATTGCAGATATATCAGTTTGAACTTGTTCTTCACACGGGATGCTAATCTATCTATCTATCTATCTATCTCATTCTTTTTCCTATCTATGTATCTATTTTTTGTTTTTTTAACCATGCAACTATTTCAGTTTCTTTCCTTCTTTCAGTCTTCTTTCTTTCTCGCTTTCTTTCTTTCTTTCTAGCTTTCTTTCTTTCTTTCTTTCTTTCACAATTTCTTTCTTTCACAATTTCTTTTTCCTTTCTTTCTTTTTCAGTCCGTTTCTATCTATCTATCTATCTATCTATCTATCTATCTATCTATCTATCTATCTATCTATCTATCTATGTTTCTCTGTCTCTTATCTATCTATCTATCTATCTATCTATCTATCTATCTATCTATCTATCTATGTTTCTCTGTCTCTTATCTATCTATCTATCTATCTATCTATCTATCTATCTATCTATCTATCTATGTTTCTCTGTCTCTTATCTATCTATCTATCTATCTATCTATCTATCTATCTATCTATGTTTCTCTGTCTCTTATCTATCTATGTTTCTCTGTCTCTTATCTATCTATCTATCTATCTATCTATCTATCTATCTATCTATCTATCTATCTATCTATGTCTCTTATCTATCTATCTATCTATCTATCTAGCTATCTATCTAGCTATCTATCTATCTCTGTCTCTTATCTATCTATCTATCTATCTATCTATCTATCTATCTATCTATCTATCTATCTAATTCTGTTTTGTTCCGTCGTTCCTTCCTTCCTCCTTTCTTTCCTCCTTTCTTTCTTTCTTTCTTTTTCTGTCCTTTTCTATCTATCTATCTATCTATCTATCTATCTATCTATGTTGTATATTTTTTATTGTTTGGCGCCAAGCAAGGCAATAATGCCACTACGACGCAAAGGGTTACTTGGAGTGAAAGAGAATGAGAAAACTTGGGAAGGAACCAGAAGCCCAACCCTAAACAGGAAACAAGTGATAAACCTCTACTCCCCTTAAAAAACGTTAAGGGGTGTGAACCTATCAACCAATTCGCTATGTTTAAGGGAGATGAATGTTTGGTATTGAGGATAATGTGTGGTCATATATACTGCATGGTGACTGACAGTTTATCAACTAAATTGATCATTAAACTATTCAGAAGTAATTTCTATGTTCAAATTGTTTCTGACTCGCTCGCTCACACAATCACTATATATATATATATATATATATATATATATATATATATATATATATATATATATTGGTAATAATCCGTTGGTATAATCCAGACGAGTACTATTAACACAATATATATGTTAAAACTGATTCACAAAAGAGCGCTCTATGTTTATTCACAAAAAACAAAGAAAATTTTCTTTACAATTGAAATTACGATACCTTTAGTTAATGACCATTTTCACCTACGAATTTTTTTCGTAGGTGAAAATGGTCATTTACTAAAGGTATCGTAATTACAATGGTAAAGTATATATATATATATATATATATATATATATATATATTAGCAGCATGGCCCGGCGTTGCCCGTGCTTGATTTAAAAATCGTACGACTCATACAGCAATCAATATCACTTGACTTAAAATATTTTTGCCCTTCCTTGCCTTTAAAGGAGTGCCCTTTGCCGTGCTGATGTTGCTACATGCCTTACATCTCACACAGCGAATTTTTCTAAGCTCTATACTAAACATTAAATCTGTTACGAAAAAAGAACTAAACAAAATGAATACAAAACGATCAGCTTTAAAAAAGGACTCGTAACTGGAAAAAACGAATGAAAAAAGAATGTTAACAACAAATACTTTTTCACACCCAACCCAGTTCTGCGGAATCAGAATCAACGTTGACTTTAAGCAAGCGAATGAGCCAATTGGAGTAAAGTGCCATGTAGATTTAAATTTTTCCCACTTGTGACGAATGCAGCTATCGATTTTTTGCATGTTAGCATGCTAGTTAACATTTGTGTCAGTCAGCTGTTGGCTCTCACGCTGGCCAATAGAATCTTCCTGCCTATTCGTGGCAGCCAGCTATAGGCTCTCACTCTCGCCAGTAAAAAATGGCCGCAAACTACATGAAAACTGCCGTAGAAGCATGACAAAATCGATTATTTTCACTATCGATATGAGTTGGGAAATGCAAAGTCGGTCTTAGCCTTTCCGCTAACTTGGAGCATGTGCATGTAAATTTTGGTGCAAATCCGTCGAAAATTGCGGCCGTGCATTCGTTACACACACAAACACATCCTTCCTTTTATAGACAGAGATTAAGAAGAGAGAAATCACAAACGTTTTTGGCTGTAATGTGGATTTAAAAAAAAAATATTATACTTTATGGAAAATAAAGTATAATATTTAAAAAAAAATCCACTTTACAACCAAAAACATTTGCGTTTTCTCTCTTCTTAATATACACACTTTTCTATATATACAGTACAGGTAATAAATCTGTTGGTATACAATCTAAGTGGATTCTAATAATATAGAATATGAAAACTGATCCCAAAAAGAGCTATCTTCTTCATCTTTCTGCCTGTTTCTCTCTCTCTCTCTCTCTCTCTCTCTCTCTCTAATTGTCGGACTTAATACATTTCGTTATATGTTGTCATTGTTTACGTTAAGGCATGTTTTGTGAGCAGATATGATCGATCGGGAAAAATTGTCAAAGATTGTATGTTTTTGAACAGTAATTTAGACTTTGTTAACCAGACGCTTCTCTGTAGCTGAATGGTAAAGCACGTCAGGTCAAATGACGGTTTAACTTTATGAATACAGGTTCGATTCCTATCGGAGAACGCATATTTTCTACGAAATTTCTCGAACGTTCAGTCCGGTAAATGTAAATGAATACGGTTTAATTTAAAACAGAGCATTTAAATAAATTATATCTATAAAAACAACGTATAAACAGAAAATGCATTAAATAATTGTCGGACTTAATTAAATGCATAATATATATACAGTAAAACCTCGAATTAACAATCCCGGAACCAACAGACTCCGGATTTTATATAGTAACTTAAAAATAAAATACATATACACTGTATTTACATTTATACTATTATGATTTTGTGGTATACTGGTTGTTTTTTTGCCCCCCCCCAAATGTGCTTGATACCCCGTTAAACTGAGATTCCATTGGATATATATATATATATATATATATATATATATATATATATATATATATATATATATATATATATATATATATATATATATAATGAAATGGACAAAGTCCGACAACTATTTAAAGACATTTCTATGAAAATTTCTCGGACATTTAGGCTGGTAAATGTTATTTAATACTGTTTATTATAAACAGAGCATTTACTTAAATACTTGTATCTATAAAAATAATGTTAAACATAAAAATGTCTTTAAATATATATATATATATATATATATATATATATATATATATATATATATATATATATATATATATATATATATATATACGTTTTTATATATATGCGTGGTGTGGAATTTGGGTCTTGAGCCGCTGAAAATTTTCTGTGGGCCAGAGATCAGTCACCTACGAGAGAGAAATTCACTTCTATTTTGCAAAGGTCGGTAAAGAGCTTCTTCATTCTTTTCTTTTTTTTTTCTATGTGCCGCGTCCCTTCAGGACATAGCCAATCATGGCTCTCCACGAATCTCCTGTGGATCTTAACAGTATTTTTCGCCCTTTGCTAAGGCCTCTTACCCCCTCTCTCCGATCCGCCATCCATAGATAAATAAATATGAATAGACTAACTTCAAAATAAATTGATTAAAATTTCTTGTGACGTGTTTCATCCGATGAAAAATTTTCCAGTTTGTCATATTTTTCTAAACACACACACACACACACACACACATATATATATAGATGAAGTGACTTAGATAGATTGATAGATATAGTTAGATATCAACAGACTGAGATAGGAATATACTTGGAAAGACTAATTTAGATGATCAGACTGAGATAACACACTCACACACACAAGCACGCACACACACACATTTATTTATATATATATATATATATATATATATATATATATATATATATATATATATATATATATATATATATATAGCATAATGAGAGGCCACGTATACTTTCTTGATATGTATATAATATCTGGATAAAATGA
The DNA here is from genome assembly GCA_964036315.1 of Acanthosepion esculentum. Taxonomy (NCBI): domain Eukaryota; kingdom Metazoa; phylum Mollusca; class Cephalopoda; order Sepiida; family Sepiidae; genus Acanthosepion; species Acanthosepion esculentum. The sequence goes on along the minus strand of OZ038517.1, from coordinate 27,938,047 downwards.
ATGAAACAAAATTGGGTGTTTTTTTTATGAAAGTATTTATTTCTGTGTTTTTGTATATATTTATTAAATAAATAAATATATACAAAAACACAGAAATAAATACTTTCATAAAAAAAACACCCAATTTTGTTTCATTCATTTTATCCAGATATTATATATATATATATATATATATATATATATATTGCGTATATTTTGGCAGCATGTTTTCATTAAGACATGTCCCATTAACTAATTTAGACAAGTTTTCACTAGTTATATTTAATATGATCCTCTTGTTATTGCGGACAAGATTTTTACTGATATATATATATATATATATATATATATATATATATATATATATATATATATATGAACAGAGAGAAATAGATAGAGAGATATGAAATTGTGATTGATAATTATACAGCCTGCCTAAAGTTATAATGCAAATCAAATAATTCCTATTGCAGACGCTCTTTCAAGCACATTCGTGTTTGCTCAACACCTACAGAGCCAACCTGTGGTTTATACTGCAACTATGCTATATATATATATATATATATATATATATATATATATATATATATATATATATATATATATATATATATATATATATATATACAGCCTGTCTGAAGTTATTATGCAAATCAAATAAACCTCAATAAATCAAATGTTCTGAAGAAATATTTGTCAAATTTACACGCGTCCGTTTCCACCCTTAGTAAAATATTAAACTAAATTTTCTGACATTTTTAATGTCTAGTTTTTTTTTTTTAGATATTTAGAATTGACGAAAATGCACTGACTGAAGTTAGTATACAGATCAAACTAATATTAGCTTAAGACCTCTGAAATGTAATAAAAATACTTTTTCTTTCTGTCCATAATATATGTTGAAACTTGGGTAAAGGGAAGAATCTAACTGCTGAAAAACAGAAAATAACAAAGTTATTGAGTGAAGGGTTGTCCCAATTAGAACATCGAACGGTGAAGATGGCTGTTGAAAATATAATTAAGTTGTATTTATTTATTGAGGTTCCACTATATATAGCCAACACTGAACAAGATTTATTACGAGTATAGTAGCAATGTTTTAAAATGCAATTGAGTTGACTAACATTTAACTCCATGTTGCAATTTACAATCTCTGGTCACCCACCCTTACATTGGGAACGCTTGTTTACAAACCCTCGTAACAACAACTTTTAAAATAATTACAATCATAACAGAGCACTTTTACAAAAACGATTGTTTATTATAACCGATTATATCCTCCCTTCTCCATGTATATAATTCCATTACTTTAGTTTGATGTACGAGAGAAAATCATGGAAAATTGTAGTTTAAAAACAGCAAAATCGACCTTGCTAACCGAAATGCTCCTCTGTGGCGAAATCGGTAAAAGCACGTCAGGCTATATGACGATTCCGTATAGGTTACAGGTTCGATTCCTGTCGGAGGACGCATATTTTCTATGACAATGTCTTGGACATTCAGACCAGTTAATACTGTAAACTGAGCATGTACTTAAATATTTGTATCTATAAAAAGATCGCATGAACATAAAAAATGTCTTTATATATATATATATATATATATATATATATATATTGTCATTATTAAGGCATGTGTTGTTAAATACGACTAAACTTTTCCGTTTAATAATCTTTTTTTCTGTTTTTTCTTGCTTTATTGCAAGTTTTATATTTGGGTCTAAGTTGTTGAATAAAGACCCTAACGATTTGTGTCTAACTTGTTAGACACAAATATAAAAAACAACATATTACTCAATAATATATATATATATATATATATATATATATATATATATATATATATATATATATATATATATATATATAATTATTGAGGCATGTGTTGTTGACCATAGTCTATGAATATAGAATACAGCGCAGTACGTAATCTGTTCAATGAAACAACGTTAAAGATTAACACTGACGAGTCAGACACTCTACTGAATCTGACTATATCGCCAATACCACCAGCAGCTGTTCCGTAATTCTTCAGTCTTCAATATCAAAGGCTGGCTGTGCATATTCGGGAAAAAACATGGCCTTTATATACACGTTGCATTGAATATTTTGAGCCTTCTGATTGGTTAACTCTGATATTGGTGAACTATAAAATGAGTCAGCTCATTTTGGCTGGCTCACTAGTATACCAGGGTACCCAAAAACTCCAACATGTGTTGTTAAAGACTATGTGACTTTTCCGTTTAATAATTTTTTTTTTCTGTTTTTTCTTGCTTTTACGCAAGTTTTTATATTTGGGTCTAAGTTGTTGAATAAAGACCCTAACGATTTGTGTCTAATCCAGTTCCCTAATCTTTGTGACAATATCTAGATATATTTGGTGTGTTTCTGTAATTCTCCATTTCTTGAATGTCACTTTTGCACATTTATCTAATCTGAAATCCAAACCTATGTCGACACTGAAATATTTTAAATATTGAGGAGACCCTTGAACTCATTGTCGTTTTTGGCAAAGAGTTAATCCATGAGATCATCCATATAAAGTAGGTGATTGAGTACTTTCTTGTTTAGTCTGTAACCATAGCTATTATTGTTTAGATCATGGGTATTATGACAGACAAAACAGAATGGGTGAAAGGGAGTCTCCTTGAAAAATTCCTCGTCGGATATTCAGACGGTTGGAGATGGCAGTGCCTCTTCTGTGATTTAGGTGTAATGTGGTTTTCCACATTCCCATGCTGTGTTTAAGGAAATTTACTATCACAGGGAGATTTTGTACATTTCCAAAGTTCTAAGGATCTAACCGTGAGGCACATTATCAAAGGCTTTACGGTAATCTGTCCAGACTGCGCTAAGATTTCTACATTATCTCCTGCTATTTTCCAGGATCATTTTGTTTATCAGTAGTTGATCTTTGCAACCATATAAACCTCTCCTGAATCCCTTCTGTTCCAGTGGAAGAATGTTCTTTGCTTCGAAAAAAGATGGGATATAATTTAGTAAGGATAGGAGAAAAGAAAGAGTTATGCGCATATTACTCAGTAGATTATATATATATATATATAAATTTCTGATCTGCAAAAGGACAATAGGAATAAAGACAAAAGGAAAACTTATCTTAGCAGACGCGTTTCGTCCTGTGAATGACTTTATCAAAGCAAATATAAAGATTTTATATTGTGACAATTATTAATAAACAAGAGCAAAACGTATTATTGTCTTTAAAAATATAAAGGGTGTGCTCATGAATAGTCATAAAAAATCTCTTACTTTCGTGTTTCAGGCATAAAATTGTATCACCTCACGTCCATAAACTTGCCTGACTTTTACGCTAACCTGATGAAAAACCTGCTATACCCAAAATAATTTTGGAAATTCAGTAACATTTTTGCTCTTGTATATAAATACTTTTCACAAAATACTGACATTTGCCTTGATATATATATATATATATATATATATATATATATATATATATATATATATATAAAGGTAGTTGTCAATGTCTATTTCTTCCTATCTATCTATCTATCTAATTCTGTTCATTGTCTAGCTATCAGATATTAAATGATATTTTCGCGTGTTAAATAAGAAAAACAATCCCTTCTCTATGGTCGTCCATTAATTTGATTTTTGATAAAGTTACCTTTGCTCAACACCCCACCACAAACATGCACATGCACACACGCATACTCGTACACACACATGCCCGCCCACCCGTGTATATATATATATGTATATATACACCCTTGTGCAAATTAATTGAAACAAAAAGAATAATTCCGTTATTATTTTTTTTTTCGTATTTTTACAATGAAACATGACCTAGTGCATATATTAGTACTTCGTATGTCAATTTCACGAAGTCGTTCCTTGCAGATTGACCACAAAATTCTCGATTGGATTTAAATCAGGAAAGTTTCCGGGCCAGTCTATAGTACTTTGACTTGCTCACTGGTAAGGCTTGCCAGTGTGTTCGTGCAGCGTTACAATTTGTGTACGCTTCCTCAGAGTAATGTTCATCGCAGACAATGGCTGACAACTAATCGATAGTCGAGACAATAGTGTCTGATGCAATCACGGATGACGGAATATTTTTCAAGGACAAACAAATTTCATCATACCCCCGAAAATAGAATATATATATATATATATATATATATATATATATATATATACACAAAAAGTTCATACAAAAAGTAAATTAGTAAAGTTAATGATATAAAATGATTTTATATTTTTAACTTTAATAATTAGCATCTTGTATGAATGATTCATTGTAATATAAATTAAACTGCACCACATGTTTGATATATATATATATATATATATATATATATATATATAGTGCCCCAAAATATAAGTTTCAGGGCCACGGTATTACAGGATAATTATTTGATTTAATCCAATCATTCTTATCAAATCGTGAAATGAAGGTCGTCCCGAACCGGCTCGCTTCCAGATCCTTTCACACGAACGTGGGTGTCCCCCAAGGATCTATCCTGGGTCCTACATTGATTTTGATTTTCATCAATGAACTTATTGATGACATTAGTTCTCAATTAGGCATGTATGCAGACGACACTACCATTTACTCCTCTCTCAATAGGAAATCTGGCAAAGCTGAGAAAGTTAACCTGGCCGTTGATCTCAAATAGGACCGCCAATCAGTGGTCGTTAACTGGGGCAGGAAATGGCTTGTGAATTTTAATACCTCCAAAACGAAACTGCTCTCATTTAACCACCACAGAGAAACTTCCCTGCCCTCTATCAACATGACTGATGCTCGACTACACGAGAGTGTCTCACTTGGCCTCACTTTTTCCACTGGAACAACTACATTAAATCAATAGCTGTATCTACCGGAAGGAAAGATGGTTCTCTGTGTCGTGCTGGAAGATATTTCCAATCAGATTCTATCTCACACACTTACAAATCTACCATTCGTCCTTGCATTGAATACTGTTGCCAAATCCGGTCTGGTGCCTCTACCGATCATTTCGAGGTACTCGACAAACTCCAAAGAAAGATCTGTTATATAATCGGTCGTATTTTGCAGTTCACTGAAAACATTTGCCAACTGATTTACAGTAATGCCTGAAATCACATTAGTTATTTTAGCTATGCTTAAAACTAGGTACATTAAACTTTATAACATTTTTTACAGTTTATTTCTATCGCAAATACAAATAAAGTTATAATTTTTTAAAGTGCACACGAACTTTATAGACACGCTATATATATATATATATATATATATATATATATATATATATATATATATATATATATATATATATATCCGATGCGATGAGAATGAAAGTAATATATAAATTCTAACGTTCGCCGCGTTCATTCAAAAAAGAGCTCGATACAGGTAGTAGAGCGATAATTATTTATTTTCGACCCTCACCCGTAGATGTGCAGTTAAAATGCACTGAAACCAAGTTGCATCTTTGTTGTGAGTAAAATGGTTTTGTCTATATGATAAAATTATAATAAATAAATAATATTTATATATATATATATAGTTTTGTATTTAGGCACCAATCCCTCATTTATACAAGTTTCCTTAAAGACGACTGACAAGGTTCTGCGATTAACCATTTTATGCAGTTTTTCTTGTATTCGTATAAATGTTTACTTTTCTGTACATAAAGTGTGTAAAAACTGCCCAAATGTTCTCTGTATCCGAGCGCTTTCGGCTATTCTATTAGTCATTATCAGATATGTTTTTTTTAAACTGAAGATGTACATTTTTATATATGTCTATGTATAGCGATAGGAATGTTTTTATTTTTAATTTCATAAACACGGTTAGCACATTATGGCTAGTTGATAATATTGAGTGTTGGCTTTTTTCTCTTATTTTCCCATTATTTTTGCCTCCTTTTACAAGTCGATGAGTCTATTATTGTCCTATTTTCTACGCGTATGTATATTTATATTTTCTATATTTCTATTGCTGATATAATGGGTCTCTGGGTCTCATAGGGATAGGCAGATAGGCAGCGCCTCACACAGACTAAGCAGCACATCAACCAAAATTTTAACCCCACTTCTTGGCACAATGAGTTTCTTCCATATATATATATATATATATATATATATATATATATATATATATATATATATATATATAAACCTCTAGTGACCTCTTAAATAAAAAAAAACAGACATCAAAAGCAAATATATAACTAGTTTAGATATAAAATCTTTGCGTCCTGGGTATGATGATAAACTGCATCCGGTAGCAAAAACTCTGATCGGGAGGTTTTGAGGAGCGTAGAACCACATCTTAATTGCTGTTGTTTCCAGGTCCACCTTAACCCAGAGTAGTAGTACCTGTTAGAGTCCCAGCTATAGGCAAATGGTTAACCCCACGAACTGGGGTCAAACACTATAATAATACATTGTGGTAGTAGAAGTAGAGAAACGTCCCCGCCCATCCCCATAAGAATGGTTTTTGCTCGACTCCGTGAGAGCGTCTCACGGTACTTTCTTGGCCTCAAGTTTTCAACTGACTTGAAGTGGAACAATTACATTGAAACAATAGCTGCATCTGTCTCAAGGAAAGTTGGTTCACTGTGCCGTGCCAGAAGATATTTCTAGTTAGATTCCATCTCACACACCTACAAATCTACCATTCGTCCTTGCATTGAATATTATTTCCATATCTGGTCTGGTGACCCTACCGTTCCTCTCGAGATACTCGACAAACCCCAAAGAAGGATCTGTAATGTAATCGGTCCTGAATTGGCTTCTCGACTTCAGGCACTTTCTCACCGACGTGATTAGTCTTCCCTCTGTCTTTTCTACAAATATTTTCATGACTACTGCTCTGAGGAGCTTCTTTTTTTTCCTGGTGCCCCGACTACAAGTGAACTAACAGGATATAAGACATGTTCGTCAGCAGGGTGCATAAAATCCAAGGATGGAACGCTCATATTTGAGAAGGAAAAACTTCTTCAGCGCTGGAACAAGTATATTGGAAAACTCATCCACGACGAAAGAGAACAACCGGCAGTACACGGAATTACCGACGGACCTCAAATTCTAAAAACGGAAGTAGAAGCTACAATGGCCAAATTGAACAGAAACTAGGCGGCAGGGCCAGACGGAATTGTAGCAGAGATGCTGATAACCTTAGATTATTTTGGCATAGACAAGATTACAGAAATAATAAATGAAATCTACAACAGTGGTAAGATCTCAGCAGTTCTATTTTCATAGCACTGGCTAAGAAGGCAGGCAAAAACGAATGTGAACTCCATCGAAGAAACAGGCACATGAACCACATAACAAAACTCGTCATCAATATTCTGATGGACAGAGCGCGTAGCAGAATCAGGCCAGAGATTGGACAAGAACAGCGCGGGTTCGTTAAAGACTGCGGAACATGGAACATGATATTCATGTTCTGAATATTATCCGAAAGTGCAATGCAAATACAAAAGGACGTGCACCTATGTTTTATAGACTACGCAAAGGCGTTCGACAAAGTACGCCACGAAGATCTGTGGGAACTGCTCAGCAACCTTGATATACTCGGAAAAGATATTAGAATAATCAAGAACCTATACTGGCAGAAAACGGCCTGCATACGGATAGAAAATGAGTTCAACAGATATATAAAAAGAGAAAGGGGGCGTAAGGCAAGGATGCGTCTTCTCACCGGACTTATTAAACCTATACAGCGAGGCAATTCTGAGTGAACAGGAAAGACTACCATGAATCATCTTGGGTGTTCAACAAACTTAACAGCATAAAATACACAGATGACACAATGCTGATAGCAGACACGGAAAGGAAACTACAAAAGCTCCTACAGAAGGTGTCAAAGGAGAGCGAGAAGAAGGGACTAAGCAGAAACTACAAGAAGACAGAATGCGTGGCCAGAAGCAAGAAGATGACCCCGAAATGCAATTTACAGATTGGGGACATTAAAATCAAGCAGATGCGGAAATTTAAGTATCTGGGATGTCTTCTGACAGAGGACGGTAAGCGAAGAAGACATATTGGGAGAGCCGAAGACGTTGGTAACAAAGAAAAGAGTATTGAACTGCTACGTGATGCCTGTCGTCCTTTACGGCAGCGAACGTTGGACGGTCTCCACAAAGATGAAGAAGAGACTTGAGGCAGCAGAGGTATTATTCTACAGAAAGATGCCGAGGATATGATGGATCGAGAATGTGAGCAGCGAGGAGGCTTTGGAGAGGATGCAAATACTTAACATCAGGGAGAGGCAGCTGAAATTTCTGGGACATGTAATGAGAAAGGAAGGCTTGGAAAATCTGATACTCACAGGGCGAATCGAGGGAAAGCGAGACAAGGGGAAGCAACACGTGACATACATATCAGGTTTAAGCAAGTGGATGACAGAACAGGATGACAGAACAACACAAAAGGACTGACCAAAAATTCATGTTAAAAAAAATAAAAACAAATGAAAACTACAGACAAAAGTTCATTTTCTCCATCAAGACATTCATTTCTGTAGTTCACTGCTACCAGCAAGCAGATTTTTGTTTTCTCCTGATGATGGCCGTGTTGGCCGAAACTAGTCGAGGAATCTAAATGCAATAAAAATAAAAACGAAAGAATATTAATATACTACCCAGAGTGTCTGAAGATTTTAATTTTTTAATATTTTTTTTATTGTTCAATATATATATATATATATATATATATATATATATATATATATATATATGTGTGTGTGTGTGTGTGTGTGTATCACTGGGCGAATAGAGGGAAAGAGAGACAAAGGAAAGCGACGCGTGACATGCCTAGTAGGCTTAAGCAAGAACAGTTTTAGTTTGTAAAAAAATAGCAACATGATTACGCTACAAGATAATTGGCAAATGTTTAAAAAAAAAAAAATTTGACTAAAAATATTGACCCTGAAGATGAACAATGATGTTCGAAACCACTAGGTCATCGTATGGACAATACATATTTCGAAACCATTTTCAAATAAAAAGTCTCATTAGAGAATATGAGAAAATTCAAAAGAAAATATGCAAGACTATGTTGTCTTTAACATTCAATACTACATGTTTAAAAGAAAAGTTGCTGTCAAATTACACACACACACACACACACACACACACACACACACACACATATATATATATATATATATATATATATATATATATATATATATATATATATATATGTATGTCATATGGTCAAATTATTGACGAGGAAACTGTTTCCCCACCAGGCTTTTCTGGTGAGTACGGTAGACTGTCTAGTTACCTTACTCACGAGAAATTTTTAGGTTCCTAAATTTGCTATATTTTTAACAGCATGGTACCAAAACTGCGTGCACCATTGTAGGAGAAACCGCACTTTGATCCATTGTTCTTTACTGAAAAAATGAGAAATTCGGACGAAAACTATTTGTGCTTGTTGTATGTATATAAGTGTATGCGAATGGTGTGTGTGCGAGTGTGTGTCTGTGTCTGTGTGTGTGTCTGTGTGTGCTTGGACACTGTAGAAAGACGCGCCTTAGTGCAGATATACCGACAGCAGCGAGTTGTTTAAATTTTAAAATGAGCTTATTAATTTGGTTGGAATTTAACAATACCCGTTAAGTATTCTTGCTTGCCTAAATGCAGCATATATATATATATATATATATATATATATACATATATATGTGTGTGTGTGTGTGTGTGTGTTTCTGTGTGTTTCTGTGTGTGTGTGTGCTTGCGAGAAAAACAATTTCATCTTTGCTTATTAGAGTATATATCTACACAAACAGTACAAACAGTTGAGTAAACACTTATCCGCAGAAACGTGCCCCGTGAATGTTACGGGAAATCACGCACAGAAAGAAACAGTTAAGTTGGTATTCATTTGTCGTCCATCACTCTTTCTTTCTTCCATTCGTTCTTCTCTCCTTCTCTGTGTTCATCGCACGCACACCTGTACATTCTACATTAACGTGAATACTTCTCCTTATCTATAGACACATTCAATGTATCCTTCTTTCTTTCTTTCTTTCTTTCTCAGTCTGTTTCTATCTATCTATCTATCTATCTATCTATCTATCTATCTATCTCAAAACTGTGACACTGCATTCACATGGCAATTCACTGATAGTAAAGAAAATGAAACACTCCACAAAAGTATTCGGGTAATAGAAAATTAAATAGATATTTACATTATTACATTATACACACATTATATATATATATATATATATATATATATATATATATATATATATATATATATATATATATATATATATATATATATGAAGAAATATAGTTTAAAGGTGTGCTATATTTATGGGATAAAGTGCTCAATATCAGAGATGCAGCGTATCTAAATATAAAAGTGAACATTGAAGTCAACACTCAGAGGCAACAGGTTGTTTCATGCTTGACGCAATAGTCATATATATATAATAAACGTTTACTTATATATTTGTTTTTAAGCAGTTTAACTGACATCTACCGGTTTTTATTTTCGAATGGCATTAATAAAGAGATAGTGTTCTCAGGCAGGTTTCGAACCTGCATCGCCGTGATATAGAGGAAACGGCGTGCTCCAGTGTGATCTGCAATGCTCAACGTAACGGCGAAATAAGGCTTAATTACTCATATATATATATATATATATATATATATATATATATATATATATATATATATAAAATGTTCATCTTATACAAGGCCCAAGAAACATTCTAGGTAAAGCGTTACTGAAGGAATTTGCTGTGTGAGCCGGAATACTATGTGGTACGAGGTGCAGATTATGATGATATGTGGGAAAGATAACGGTTACCCTAGACTTGTACATCTTAAGATTGTAGTGATCGATTCTACAAAGTAGTGGGTCGTGGGTAGAAGCTGTTCAAGTGGAACTTAATCTGAAAAACGTAATGAAATATGAAGGAAATGAGTGTCGTTTGCTACAGTGTACCTGGCATGGTGCGTCCTAGTTCTGAAGATTAGAACTACACGCACATACACACGCACACATATTAGGCGGCATATTTTCATTCAAGCATGTCTGTTGAAATAATTTAGACGTATTATGTCGATTTATTTTGGTTTCGATCCTTTCAAGTCCACGAATTAATTTCTTGGCGGCTGTAGAAAATTGATTAAGAAAAATTCCAAAATTTTCTTTTAAATAATTTTTATTATCCCAAGTAATTTCAATTTTATCTGAGCCCGTCTTCAGGGGTTACATATCTATGGATGTCTTGCATATCTATGAATGTAGTATGCTTGTATATATGTGTGTGTGTGTATGCGCAAATATATAGAAAAATAGGAAAGAGCACGTTAGGTAAATAATATGGAGTTCATTAGTATTTTTGTTTTTATTTTTAAAAAACAGTGCTCCATACAGAAGTAGAGCTTAAATTATAATTATTTTTTATTTTTTTAATCATATTTTTAAAAAAATAATTATAATTTAAGCTCTACTGCTGTATGGAGCACTGTTAAGTATGTATACTTATTCATATATATATATATATATATATATATATATATATATATATATATATATATATGAAGAAATATAGTCTTAAAGTGTGCTATATTTATAGGATTAGAGCGTGTGTAAATATAAAAGTGAACATAGAAGTCAACACTTAGAGGCGACAGTCTGTTTCATGCTAGATGCAATCGTACGATTGCACTAGCATGAAACAGACTGTCGCCTCTAAGTGTTGACTTCTATGTTCACTTTTATATTTATATATATATATATATATATATTTATTTTTTATTTAGTAAATCGATAGATTTAGTCATTTAAATTTCTAGTGAAAACAATTTATGTTTTTTCGTCTGTTGGCCTGAATTTTCTCCAATATTCAGGACGGAAGACGAAAATAAATATATTGTTTAATAAATAAACGCAGCGCCTACGCAAATATGGTTATCTACTAGTTATAATGTTTAAGTAATTAAAAAAGATGCATTATTTCAAGCGTTATTATAGAGGATACATCGTATTTGAAATAGACGTCTCGTTTTTATTTATCAACAAACGCGTGTCAGATTTGTCCGCTTGAACATTCGATAAAAGCCTGGTAAAGAAAAATGCGTTTGCCCGGCCAGAACTGAACCTGTAACAGAAACTACAGTTTGGTCCAATGCTTTTTACCGCTCGATCACCGAGAACGTCGCAGTAAGCAAGGTGATATTTTCGCCCCCCCTTTTTTAAGGTAAAGCACATCCTCCCCTCTCTGATTATTTTATTTTTCTCTTTCTACATATCAGTCCACGGATCCGAGTTACATGCAACAAGCAGTCATCAGGTAGACATTATTTCGTACGAACCATGCTGATTAGAGGTAATTTATATCCTATGCATGTTATTAATACCAGGAATTTGCATACGCAACCAACACGGATGCGTGTTCTTTATAACAGATTTCTCTTGTGATTACAGGCCGCAATCAATTAGTTCCTTTTATTCAACAGATTATTACGCATATCCTGTATTGTCATTAGCATCACTGTCAGGCACAGGTTGAATTTTATCCTCCTCTGACCATATACCATTTATTTAGCCAATATCCTCCATATTATTTCCGGGACTTCATTGCCATTTTCTACTGCATTCCCCAAAAATACAGAGACATGTTTTCCGTGAACTGCAAAACCGTATTTTGTATTGCTAATGATGGAGGACATGTGGAAACTTAAATAAAATTTCAATAAAACCTTAAAAAATATAGATTTACTTCTTTCTAATCCTTTTTGCAAATTATTTCTATCGCAAATACAAATAAAGTTATAAATTTTTTTAAAGTGCACACGAACTTTATGGACACCCTGTATATATATATACTACATTTCAAAAGTTTGAAGCTACCTCCAGAATTAGCATGGGATGAACTTGACAGAAGAGTGAAAAAACTAAACAAACAAAAAACAAAAAAAAATTGAAAAAGAGCTCTTAGAGTTATTGAAAATACAATGAAATCAATTACGTTGAGAAACTTTTACAACGAATGCCAAACATTTGTGCTGCAGTAATCAAAAATAAATGAGGATATTTTGACGAAAGCAAAATTTAATCTGGAAGTGCTTTTTTTTCTTTTTGTCATCATAACATTTCTAATAAAAAATCATGTCACACTTTTTTTTTTTAACTATATATAATAATTTTCTCTTATTTACAGTACAAAACTACTACTTTTGGGAGAAATTTAAAAAAAATACCAATAGTAACTGTAGTGTATATATATATATATATATATATATATATATATATATATATATATATATATATATGTATAAATATATAAAAACTCTCTCTCAATATATATATATATATATATATATGTCTGTATATATATATGATAAAATATAATTTTAAGGTATGCTAATTTTATGGGTTAAATTGATCAAGTGGTAGAGCGTATGTAAATATAAAAATGAACGTTGAAGTCAACACCCAGAGGTGACTGTCTGTTTCATGCCAAACGCAATTTATGGCCTGACGATTGTGTTTAAGCATGAAACAGACTGTCACCTCTGGGTGTTGACTTCAAAGTCCACTTTTCTATCTATCTATCTATCTATCTATCTATCTATCTATCTATCTATCTATGTGTATAGCATTCCTTAAAATTATATTTCATCACACACACACACACACACACACACACACACACACACACACATATATACATATATATATATATATATATATCTATGATAAAAATATTGTTTTATAGTATGATATATTTATGAACAAAAGAGCTCAATATCAGGGATAGAGCGTGTATGTAAATATAAAAGTGGACACAGAGATCAACACCAAGTGGAGACAGTCATGTTTCATGATTGTATCAGGTCTGAAGATTGCATTCAATCTTGAAACAGACTGTTGCCACTCGGGGTTGACCTCAGTGTCCACTTAACACTGTTCTCCAATAATCATCTGACAGACCGCTCTCTGCTTTCCACCAGTATGGCTGATGCTAACCCTCAGAAGAGTGATTCGGGATAACGTTCTCGGCTAACACGAAGCGGAAAGACTAGATTGATTCCACTGCCAGGTCAGCTGCTAAGAAAGTTGGTTCACTGTGACGTTCTAGACATTCTTTCTCTTCAGAATCTGTATTACATATCTATAAATCAACCATTCACCCATGCTTAGAATATTGTCAGATGTAACCGTAAGTTCTATTGCAACTATTTCTTTTTCTCGCTGTTCGCACTTCTTGCTTGTGGAACTCCATGCCTTCCAGTCAACTTTAATCTTTCAAAAACTCAAATGCAATATCAATCGCTATCTACCGTCTTCCTGATTACTATTCATTTGATATCGCTCCTTAGTAATGCTTGTGTTTTCAAATACTTCCACTCCTAGTAATCCCTTGTGTCTTAGTGGCTTTACTGCTTGCTTGAGGTGAACTCGGTTATATATATATATATATATATATATATATATATATATATATATATATATATATATATATATATTCGTCGTAATAAGACAGTGTGTATTTATACAGAAGGAATATACATATACACATGCATGCCGACGAAAACACAAGAAAATGGAAATAGATCTGAGAACACACAGGGGTCATTAAAAGATAAGAACGCGGATAACCCCTTCAACATTTCTCGGACCAATCTTTATTGTTTTATAACTCGTCACGCAGAACTTTTCACTGCCAGTTCAAGAAAGACATTTGGATCACTAACACACAAAAAAAGAGAATGTCTCATATCGAGAATATTTAACATCGAAAAACAAGAGAAAATTAATTATTTTTAATAATGTGTGGAAATCTCCACGCTTTGCCCGATGAAGGTAGCGAGACAGGAAACACGCGTAGCAAAATTATGGAAAATAAAGCATAATATTTTTTTTTAAATCCACATTACAACCAAAAACGTTTGCGGTTTCTATTTTCTTTTTAATATACACGCTTTTCTCTTGTTGGAACTACTATAACCTCTTCCCTTTATATATATATATATATATATATATATATATATATATATATATATATATATATATATATATGTGTGTGTGTGTGTGTGTATATTAACGACTAATATCATATATATATATATATATATATATATATATATATATATATATATATATATATATATTTAACGTGGACTCTCTCATGGTATATATATATATATATATATATATATATATATATATATATATATATATATATATATGTTCTCAGAGGCATCATGAAACAGCCTGTCGCCTCTGAGTGTTGACTTCAATGTTCACTTTTATATTTATATTTACATACGCTCTATCTCTGATATTGAGCACTTTATCCCATAAATATAGCACACCTCAAAACTATATTTCTTCACACACACACACACACACACACACACACACACACACACACACACACACACACACATATATATATATATATATATATACACATGTGTATGTATGTGTGTGTACTGTACGTGTTTCTTTTTCTTGTCTAAGGTTATTCTTAGATCTGCTCGTCGAACCAGCATTATATATATATTTTTTTACACATGATTCTCTCATACATTCATATCTGCTCAATGCGTATCCAAATGTAAACAAAGTCCGATAATTATTTGTAAACACTTCTTTTTATGTTTATACGTTCATTTTATAGATACAATATCCGATATAGATATATGTCCAGAAACGTTCATAGTAAATATGCGTCCTCTGACAGGAATCGAACCTGTATCCTATACGGAACCGTCATTTAGCCAGAAGTCCTTTAACCGCATGCGCCACATCGGTTAAAGCACGTCAGGCTATATGATGGTTCCGTATAGGATACAGGTTCGATATATATATATATATATATATATATATATATATATATATATATATATATATATATATATATATATATATATATATATATATGCATTTTTATTTTAACATTCTTTTTATAGATACAAGTATTTAAGTAAATGCTCTGTTTATAATAAACAGTATTAAATAACATTTACCGGCCTGAATGTCCGAGAAATTTTCATAGAAAATATTCGTCCTCCGACAGGATTCGAACCTGTATCCTATACGGAACCGTCATATAGCCTGACGTGCCTTAACCGATTGGCAAGGTCGAATTTTTTTATAAACTTCAATCTTCCATGAATTTCTCACGTACATTCATAACTGCTCATTAAATGTTATTTAATACTGTTTATTATAAACAGAGCATTTACTTAAATACTTGTATCTATAAAAATAATGTTAAACATAAAAATGTCTTTAAATAATTGTCCGACTTTGTCCATTTCATAATGTGTGACGTCATTTGTTTACATTTGATACGCCATGAGCAGTTATGAATGTACGTGCGATCCTAATGTTTAAATATTTGGCCGAGCAACATCTAATCTGACATCAATTTCAACATAAGGAACGCGTTATTCCATGAATTATTAGTAAGTTAATGCCTTATTAATTCTTGTTAGTGAAGAGATTTCGTCATTATTACATTAACATTGTGTCATGGGAACTTACGCATAATAATAATGGACTATTCCGGACATCATAAATACTGATCCTCAAGAGGAAGGTCAGACAGAGTCAGAGAGAGAGAGAGAGAGAGAGAGAGAGAGAGAGAGAGAGAGAGAGAGAGAGAGAGAGACAGAGTCAGAGACAGAGTCAAGAGTCAGACGATTACTGTAAGACATTGGAATAGTGATACTTGTCGAGACAACATAGTTCACTCTAACCAAATCTGATAGTCATTACTAATACTTCTACTTCTTTGTACATATTTCTGTTTGTAATATATCTGTATTATTCCATACCCGTGTTCGAGTTATTCTGCATTGGTTCTACCTTGGACCATCACCGTGGTACAAGGAACTTTGACCATAACAAGTGGCGACGAGGTAACCCAAAGGAAAAACGAACTCTACGCGGAGGACATACTTTTTTGCTATCCGTCGCACATAACAGTGGTCGACGAGTAAACTCTAAAAAAGTTCTACGCGAGATTTCTAAAAAAAAACCCAGTTCTACGCGAACACACAAAAAAATAATTTTCTTTTTGGATATCAATTTCACTGGCAACAAAGGAAAGTTTTTTTTGCGTACACAGGTTTCAGAATATCAGGTTACACTAAAGTAAAATACGTACACAAAATTACGTTAACATGGAAGATTTTAAGTCAACCATTGTGGAACTTATCAAAATCCAATTTGAACCACAACAAAAGTACAAACAGAAACATCTTGAATTACAAGAATTATTGCTACGTGTAATGTTAAATAAAGAACAAATTTCCGAAAATAAAACAGTTCTCTCACAAGACGCTATTTAGAGAACTATCGAAGATTTCACGTACGCACCCGACGAAGATAAAACCTTTGCAAATTACTTCCGAAGGTACGAAGATCTATATGAATTTGACTGAAAAGATTGGTCAGACACACGAAAAGCACGTCTATTACTAAGAAAATTAGGCACATGCGAATATACCAAATTCGTAGATTATATCATTCCAAGAAAAACAAATGAGTTAACTTTCAAAGAAGCCATAAATCTGCTGATAGAACTTTTCAGCCATAATACCTCACTATTCCACAAAAGATGGAAATGTCTGAACCTAACAAAAAAGGACAGTGAAGATTACATAACTTTCGCGTCTATTGTCAACAAATTTTGTGATGACTTCAAATTATCGGAACTCAGCGCGGACAATTTCAAATGCTTAATATACGTCCAAGGACTGGTTTCAACCAAAGACGCGGAAATGAGACGCAGAATCCTTACTAAATTGAAGAGTGAACAAGATTTGACACTTCAAAAACTAGCCGAAGACTGCCAGAGATGCATCAGTGTGAAGAAAGACTCAAAAGACATAGAAGAAGCTGGCATACCACACATACGTAAAGTACGAAGACAAACCAACTTTCCCTCCTCAGAAACCAAACCAAACCAATTCCCCTCTCAAGAACAGGTAAAACAAAATTTTCTAACTCTAAAAGTCAATATCAGAAAAAACTACCACCCAGTCCATGCTATCGCTGTGGGACTTGGCATTGGTTTAAAGACTGTACATACCGTTTTAAAACTTGTCTAACATGCAAAAAAATAGGACACAAAAGTTCTCATTGTTGGTCTAGAAGAGAAAGCAAAAGCAGAATAAGAATCACAAAGACTGACCAAGCAGATGAGACCAACATAAGAAAATACGTACAAGTAGAAATGCAAAACAGAAAAGTCAGGCTACAGCTGGATTCTGGCTCAGACTTAACTATTATAAACCTACAAACATGGAGAAAACTGAACAAACCAACCATGTTAAAAACGGATAAAATTACTATATCAGTTACGGGGAGAAAGATACAATTTGAGGGTGAAGTAATTACAAACATAGCATTTAATGGAATGACGAAAAAGTTAAAAATGTACGTGTTAAGAAACACAGAAAACCTATTTGGAACGGACTGGATGCAAAAATTCGAAATGTGGGATCTACCAATAAGTACGTACTGCCAAAATGTAAAAAGCTTACCAACCGAGGCAGACAAATTAAAAGAGAAACTAAAAACGAGTTTCCCCGAAGTATTTTCAGCAGGTCTCGGAAGATGTAAGAAAATGGCAGCAAATATCGAAATAAAAGAAAACGTTCAACCTATCTTCAAGAAAAAAAGGAGCGTACCGTTTGCGCCAATAGAAAAAATTAATCAAGAATTAACTAGACTCGAAAACACTGGCATATTGACAAAAGTAGAATACAGTAAATGGGCCGCACCGACGGTCTACGTCAAAAATAAATCAAGAGAAATTCGAGTTTGTGCTGATTTTTCTACAGGTTTGAACGCAGCAATAAAGGACTACCACTATCCGCTACCCATTCCAGAAGAAATATTCACTAAATTAAATGGCGGAAATTTTTTTTCAAAAATAGATTTAAGTGAGGCGTACTTGCAAATTCCAGTCGATGAGGAAAGTTCAAAACTACTGTGCATAAACACACATAAAGGATTGTACAAATACCAAAGACTACCATTTGGG
This sequence comes from Acanthosepion esculentum, assembly GCA_964036315.1. Lineage (NCBI taxonomy): Eukaryota > Metazoa > Mollusca > Cephalopoda > Sepiida > Sepiidae > Acanthosepion > Acanthosepion esculentum. Next base: position 27,919,060 of record OZ038517.1, on the reverse strand, counting down.
ATTAAGGTCGCGCCGGCTATATTCCAACAGACAATGGATACGATGCTGGCCGGACTAGAGTACACAATTTCATACCTGGATGACGTATTGATAAACAGTGAAAGCGTCGAACAACACTGGCAACATGTACAGGAGGTGTTTAAGAGAATACAAAGTTATGGATTCAAGGTAAAAGAAAACAAATGCGATTTTTTCATGAAGGAAATTAAATACCTTGGCCATATCATAGATCAAGAAGGAAGACGACCAGACCCTGAAAGGGCAACAGCAATAAAAAAAAATGCCAGTTCCTAAGAACATAACAGAACTGCAAAATTTTCTAGGCTTAGTGAGTTACTACCAGGAATTCATACCTCACATGCATAAGCTTCGCGCACCACTGAACGAGCTGCTAAAGAAAGAAAAAGTTTGGCAGTGGACAGATCAATGCCAGGAAACATTTGAAAAAATAATTAAGACGTTAACATCGGATTTATATTTGGCACACTACGATCCTAAACTAGAAATACTTATAGCAAGTGAGGCAAGCGCCTACGGAGTCGGCGCGTGTATATTACATAAAATGCCAGATGGGACAATAAAACCCATCGCACATGCTTCTCGAACCCGACTACTAGCGGAGAAAAATTACTCACAAATAGAAGCTCTGGGAATTATCTTCGCGGTCACAAGATTTCATAGGTATATCTATGGCAGATATTTTACTCTACAAACGGATCACAAACCGTTACTAACAATTTTCGGTTCGAAAAACGGTCTACCGGTTTACACGGCAAAGAGGTTACTTAGATGGGGAACAATTCTTCTAAACTACAATTTCAGATTTGAATATTTACCAACGAAAAAAATCGGGCATGCGGATGGTCTGTCGAACCTTATACCAACAAAGACAGAGCCATTGGAAGATACGGTAATCGCAGCCCTAAGAAATGAAGAAGATATCAGGACAGTACTAAGTTGTACAGTTAGAAACCTCCCAGTCACACTACAAGACATAAAAAATGAAGCCAAAAACGACGAATTCATAAAAGAAACAAAAGCAAAAATAGCAGAAAAAAATGAGCAAATATCGGACAGCTTTTCTCTATGCGATAATGTGCTGCTTTACAACGGAAAGGTTGTAACTCCCAAAACACTAAAAAAAACAAATCCTAAAGGATTTCCACAGGGGACATCCTGGAAAAAATAGAATGAAGTCGCTAATGCGAAGCTATGTATATTGGAAAAATATGGACCAGGATATTACTCAGATGGTGGAAATGTGCAAGGGTTGTAACTTAGCAGCCAAAGCACCGCCAATCATCCATAAACCATGGCCAGAGACTGATCGTCCGTGGTCAAGAATACACGCAGATTATGCAGGTCCAATTGACGGGTTCTACTATTTGATCATAGTGGATACTTATAGTAAATAGCCGGAGGTATTTCGTTGCAAAAATCCTACTACGGAAACTACCATAAATTACCTCCACGAACTATTCGCTCGGTTTGGAGTAGTGGATTGCCTAGTCACAGATAATGGAAGGCAATTCATATCAGCGGACTTCTAAGAGTTTTGCGAAAATTATCAAGTAAAACATATAAAATCCCCGCCATACCACCCAAGATCAAATGGACAAGCGGAGAGATTTGTTGATACACTCAAAAGAGCGTTACGAAAAGCCTATGATGTGCCTACGGAAAAAGAATTACAGCAATTTCTTCAGGTATATCGAATTACGCCAAATAATGCTACGCCATCGAAATTATCACCCGCAGAAGTGATGTTTGCTAGAAAAATCAGATCAGCATTTGATAAATTGCTACCGAGTCAAACGAAACAAGTAACACAGCGCTACGCACCAAAAAGAAAATTACTCCCAAGAGAAAAAGTTTTTTAAAGCATATAAAAATAATACATCTTACTGGGAGCAAGGGAGAATTGAGAAAAGAATCGGCAATATGGTTTACATAGTACAGGGACAAAAATTCTCACATAGAAGACACGTAAACTAAATAAGGAAGAGACCGTTACAGAATGGTAATGGTCCACCTCAAGAAGAGGTGATGGACAGGATTTTCGATACATTTGATATAAAAAGACCGCAAACAATGACAGAACCAAGAAAATCGTCCATAAAAAGAAAGTACACAGAACCTTTGGAAATAGATCCCCCCCAAAAGATATTAAAAACCCCTGCTACGCAAAAGCTTCGGAAGGGGGTGTTATGGAAACATAGTTCACACTAACCAAATCTGATAGTTATTACTAATACTTCTACTTCTTTGTACATATTTCTGTTTGTAATATATCTGTGTTATTCCATACCTGTGTTCGAGTTATTCTTCATTGGTTCTACCTTGGACCATCACCGTGGTACAAGGAACTTGGACCATAACACATTGCTAATTAATTCTTTGTATAATTACGTTTTTATAATATATATATACTGCACAATTATATATATATATATATATATATATATATATATATATATATATATATATAGTGAGAGAGAGAGAGAGAGAGAGAGAGAGAGAGAGAGAGAGAGAGAGAGAGAGAGAGAGAGAGAGAGATGACGATGGACTTTTCTGTCAATTCCGACAACCAAATTCTGTGTTGTATGTGACAATTTAGTCCCGCTAGTGACCTGCATATAAGTACACATATTGTGCAACAACGAGGATCTCGAGACATAGCGACAGGAGTATTTGCTGAGGCTTTTAGCCGTTGTCTTTCGTCTCTCAGCCGGTCACTACGTCTGATTTCAAAATTTCTGATACCGCTCTGGCACAAATATCTCCGGTTATTTATATCCAGGGTAACACACTCGAAGTTAGTATGAGGCACATTGACAGCTGAGGGGTTTTACTCTTTAGCCTGTCTTTATACCTGAGCCGCGGCCGCCCAATAGTCCTTTGTCCATTGTGAAGCTGGCTGTTCATGAAGTCCTTAAGTATTCTGACATCACTCATCCTTGCAACATGACCAGCCCAGCAAAGCTGTGACTGCATCAGGAAGGCCTCAATTCCACCAATGTTGCATTTTACGAGATCAACATTGGACACCCCTTTCGTCAAAATTATAGCCACAGATCACGCAGTGACAATTTCTTTCTGGAAGACATCCAGCTGATTGATATGGGACCTGTATGCCTGTATGGAATCAACGATTCTGAACTGTATGGTCAAAACGGTTGCTCTATAAACACGTACTTTGTTGTCCAATTTGGTACCGCACTCATTCCATAGGCATCAAGGGATGCATTTGCATTCATCTCACCTCCAAAATATGTAAATGACTTCCCATACTTCTTCCCAATCTATATAGGCGTGTCAGGGATTTGATGAACTGGTGGAGACTGTCTGGTACCCTAAATCTTTTTTGGGGGCAGGGAAGCGGCTGGTGGATTACCTCCGTTTTCTTTTTGCTAATGGTAAGGCCAAAAGCTTTGCATGCAATAGAGAAGAGGTTAACGAGTTCTTGGGCTTCCTTTGGGGATGTTGCCACAAGTGCAGCTTCATCAGCAAACAGCATTATAATATTCAACATTTTGCTATCTGTCTATATTTCTGAGATGAGGTATTATATACACTATTTACATTATTCGGGCTATTGTTCTCATCTTTGTTGCCATATTTATTACAAAGTTTTGGCCGTTGTACGCTCCGGCCTTCTTCAGTATCTGTCTATATTTCTGAGATGAGGTATTATATACACTATTTACATTATTCGGGCTATTGTCCTCATCTTTGTCGCCATATCTATTACAAAGTTTCGGCCGTTGTACACTCCGGCCTTCTTCAGTATCTGATGATATTTCTGAGATGAGGTATTATATACACAATTTTCATTATCCGGGCTATTGTCCTCATCTTTGTCGCCATATTTATTACAACGTTTCGGCCGTTGTACGCTCCGGCCTTCTTCAGTATCTGTCTATATTTCTGAGATGAGGTATTATATACACTATTTACATTATTCGGGCTATTGTCCTCATCTTTGTCGCCATATTTATTACAACGTTTCGGCCGTTGTACACTCCGGCCTTCTTCAGTATCTGATGATATTTCTGAGATGAGGTATTATATACACAATTTTCATTATCCGGGCTATTGTTCTCATCTTCGTCGCCATATTTATTACAACGTTTCGGCCGTTGTACGCTCCGGCCTTCTTCAGTATCTGTCTATATTTCTGAGATGAGATATTATATACACTATTTACATTATTCGGGCTATTGTCCTCATCTTTGTCGCCATATTTATTACAAAGTTTCGGCCGTTGTACACTCCGGCCTTCTTCAGTATCTGATGATATTTCTGAGATGAGGTATTATATACACAAGTTTCATTATCCGGGCTATTGTCCTCATCTTTGTCGCCATATTTATTACAACGTTTCGGCCGTTGTACGCTCCGGCCTTCTTCAGTATCTGTCTATATTTCTGAGATGAGATATTATATACACTATTTACATTATTCGGACTATTGTCCTCATCTTTGTCGCCATATTTATTACAACGTTTCGGACGTTGTACGCTCTGGCCTTCTTCAGTATCTGTCTATATTTCTGAGATGAGGTATTATATACACAATTTTCATTATCCGGGCTATTGTTCTCATCTTCGTCGCCATATTTATTACAACGTTTCGGCCGTTGTACGCTCCGTCCTTCTTCAGTATCTGTCTATATTTCTGAGATGAGATATTATATACACTATTTACATCATTCGGACTATTGTCCTCATCTTTGTCGCCATATTTATTACAACGTTTCAGTCGTTGTACGCTCCGGCCTTCTTGAGTATCTGTCTATATTTCTGCGATGAGGTATTATGTACACTATTTACATTATTCGGTCCTTCTCTTAGACCAATTGCCATCCAAGACTATAGAATCCAGTTTGTCCTGCTATTTGCCCATAGCTGGAGGGAGAAGAAGACGATTCATACCTTTCCCAAGGTTATTAGCACGTAAGTGAATGTAATGGATTCGACTGTAATTCCAACTCGGCTCTTCCCTCCTCTTTCTCTCTCTCTCTCTCTCTCTCTCTATATATATATATATTATAAAATTATATCACACACACACACACACACACACACACACACACACATATATATATATATATATATATATATATATATATATATATATATATATCAGTGATATCATTTTTGGGGATTGGAATAATCATTACAGTAATTGATGGAGTCTAGAAGAATCCTCTACAGAATGCAGAAAGCACCGGACGGCGATTTCGTGCTATTTCGGACTCATCAGCAGAGCGCATCCACTACCGAGAATCGAGCCCGGACCGTTACGATGCAACGCCTGCGTCATACCACTAGTGCAACGGTGACGAAAAAGTAACTGACTAGACTCGACATAGCGCCGCTACTCACAAATTCCGTGTTGATACTCATCTAAGTATTCAAATCTAACGGGTTGTGCCCCAAGAGCAACGTCTTCCTTCGCCGTTCTATCTCATGCATATATATATATATATATATATAAAAGTGGACATGGAAGTCAGCACTTAGAGGCGACAGTCTGTTTCATGCTAGTGCAATCGTCAGGCGACTAGTGCTGTTATTTTTCTCGGCTATTTATATAAGGGTCAGTGGTGCATTATGGGTAGTCTATTTTGGCGGTTACTTTTACCGGAAGTGGCTTATTTGTTTATTTATTTATGTCAAATTGTTTTGCTTGTTTTTTGTTTGTTTTTTTATTTTTATTTTTATTTTTTATCTTATATATTTATTTATTTATTCTTTTATTTTGATCGGTGTTTTTGGTTAACGTAGTAAAAATTTGTTTATATAGCTTATTGTTGGTAGTCTATAATGGCCGTCATTACCGGAAATCGCTTGTTCGCTTATTTATTTGGGTCAAATTGTTTTGCTTGTTTTTATTTATTTTCATTTTTATTTTTTATCTTATATATTTGTTTATTTGTCATTGATTAAATCTGTTTGTTGAATTTGTGGTTTTTTCTGACTATTATTTAGGTGGGAACAGTTTTTAATTTATCTATTTAGGTTGGTTATCTTTATTTGTTTTTGTTTTGTTTTGTTTTTTAAACGGCTAGTTTATCGTAATCGGTTGTTAGTTTATTTATATATTTGGATGTATTTAGATCGATTTATTATACTTGTAGTTATTTATTTGTTACACTATATCTTTTTGATATTATCTTTTATTAATGTTTTTTTTTTTTTTGTTTTTATTTTTATTTGTATAACAGTTATAACTTTCGTCCGTTCTTTTGTTTTGATTTTGTTTCGTATATTCTAACAGGTGTGGTTTTATGATTTGTTTGGAGTAATTTATTTTGCTTATTTTATTGTTGTTTGTTTATATATTTATTTATTTTTCTATTTTAAGTTACGTAGTAAAAATTTGTTTTCATGTCTACATTTTGAGATTAGCTCGGATCTTTTATTTAATAATTTATTTTCATCTGGGAAGGTAATGATAGCTATTTTTTCCTCCAAGCAAAGTTTGCAGGTTTTTGATAGGTTGTTGTAGGCTGATGATTTTTTCCTTATTTTCCAAGATATTTTTGGTGTGGTGTGTGTTTTGTTTTTTATTTCCCAGATATACTTAGAAAGCATTGTGCTGTTCGCATATTTACTATTTGTGAAAGACATTTTGTGTACATAATTTCTTTGTTTCCATGGTCCTTCGGTTACTCCTATATATACTTTTTCTTCATTATCTGCTGATTTTGTCGTGGCTTGGTAGATTACGTTGTTTTGTAAGCAATTACCGTTTAAGGGACATTCGTTTTTTATTCTGCAGTTGCACGTGGGTTTAATTTGTTCGTGTGGTTTGTTAATAATTTTTCTGTTGTGCTTTTTTAAAAGCTAAAATAAACAGTACAGCAAAGCTAAAATAAACAGTACAGCAAATGTATTTATCGCAGCCGACAAAACAAGAAATTTATACAAACTAACCCCTCCTACGCACAATAAATTACTAAAGAACAACATAACCAAAACATACAAAAAGGCACCCAAAACAATAGAACACGATATAAATAAAGAAGCTAAAGCAATCGCTCAAAAATTAGACCTAGATGACCGAATAAGTTGCATGAGCAAGACGCAAGCCTTTATCACACTAAAAGACCACAAGGAAAATTTCAAAACCAACCCTGCATGCAGACTCATAAACCCAGCCAAAAGCGAACTAGGTAAAATAAGTAAAACAATACTAGAAAGAATTAATTCTGAACTTAGGAAGAAGTTAGGAGTAAACCAGTGGAAAAACACAAAAACAACCATTGACTGGTTCAACAGCATAAATAACAAACAAAATTGCCACTTCCTACAATTAGACATAAAAGAATTTTACCCATCCATAACAGAACGTACACTAGATAAGGCCATCAACTTAGCTCAGGAACAAATAATAATAAAACCAAACGAAATCGACATCATTAAGCACTCACGTAAATCATTATTATTTCACCATGAAGAAGCATGGATAAAGAAAGATGGGATATTTGACACTACAATGGGAAGCTTTGACGGTGCAGAGACATGCGAAATCGTAGTGTTACGAGGAAGCATTTCTATAAAAAGTGTTATTTAAAGTAATTAAAATAGTTTAAATGTATAATAGGCCACTCTAGATTGTCCCAGTAATAAAATCCAAAAAGTTTTAATTCACTAAATAGCTTCGATCAGTAAATAGCTTTTGGAACATTCTAGAAAAATCGAGAACGCTTTAGAAGGTCCCAGAAAATTCTACCTAGTTGTTTCGGTCCCCTATAAATAGGTTTTTCAAAGGCACCCAGACAGTTTGTAAGTTGCTGTCGCCAAGCTAACTCCGGTAGATTCACGGATTCAAAGTCCAACCGTAAGAATCCTTCTACATTTTCTCCAGCCACGGAACGTCTGCATGAAACCCTCCTGGGACCAGTGGTAAATAGATATTTTGAACTTTTCATTGACCAAAGAATGTTATTTTAATATTGTCTTTGAATTCTTGTAAAAATTGAGTGGTCTGTTTAAAACTTAGCGGTTGTCCATTCCAAAAAGGTAACTACCTTCCTTCTTCCTCGTGAACTCCTTACCTGACCCCGTATTTGACCTTCTCGGTTCCTGCCTTAGGCAAAAGATAGTAGTTTCCTAAAATCCATTATTGTTAGCTTTTGTATTCATGTTTGTTAACTGTTAATTTTTATGTTGTTAATGTAAATAAATTGTCTCATTACCAATAATCACACTTCAGGTTTTTATATTTTTTTTGTTACCACCACGTGTGCGAAACATATTGTCTATCTTATCGCACGTGAGCGTAACAAATTGGGGGCTCGTCTAACGCGATAGAATTGTTGACAAAAGTATAAAATAGCTTAACTCGTTAACAATAAAATAAATAAATAAATTGAATTAAAAGATAGCATTCATTAAGTTATTTTCAAAATAAAATAAGAGAAGTAACATGCCTTTTTCAGTGGAAAATTTTTTAAGTTTAGCCGATTTGGGCGAAGTATTAAAAATTTACGAAAATCGGAATTAGTACAAATTGCTGAATATTTCGGTTTAAATACAAATCTAACCATGAAAAAAGCGGAAATAAAAAATATTGTAGCTACAGAATTAATTGAAAAAGAGTTTTTAGACTCAGGTAATATTGTTAGAGACGACCAAAGTAGTCTACATCTCAAATTAGAAAAAGAAAGAATAGAACTAGAAAAAGAAAAAATAGAGTTAGAAAAATTAAAAATACGAGAAAATCGGAATCAGAATTCTGATAATTTTTCCTTAAAGACGTTTGATATAGGTAGATATATAAAACTAGTGCCTACATTTTTCGAAAAAACAGTGGAAAAGTATTTTCCTCATTTTGAAAAAATTGCTGTAAATTTAGGATGGCCTTATGAGATCTGGGCAACACTTTTACAGACGGTTTTGGTGGGCAGAGCTGCCGATATTTACTCGGCACTCAGTATTGAAGATGCCTCAGATTATAAAAAAATAAAAAATGCGATACTAAACGCATATGAATTAGTACCGGAGGCATATAGGCAGAAATTCAGAAAATATAAGAAATTCGAACGGCAGACTTATGTCGAGTTCGCTAGGGAAAAAGAGGACCTTTTTGATAGATGGGTTAGGGCGAAGAAAATAGATGACTATGAAAAATTACGACAGCTTATTCTTATTGAAGAATTTAAGCAATGTGTTCCAAACGAGACTCGAATGTATCTCGAGGATAAAAATATAAACACTATTAACGAAGCCGCAGTAATGGCTGATACGCATAGGCTAACGCATAGGAGTTTTGAAAAAATTAATATAACCGAAAACCAGTCAGGTTTTACACAACAAACCTTGTCTGAATCCCACCCTAATGTATATCATAGAAAATATACACAAAAGAAAATAAGAGATACACAAAAGAGTTTTGTCCCAACGGAATCGAAAATCTTCTGTGCATACTGCAAGAAGGATAACCATATCATATCCGACTGCAGAATCTTAAAAAGAAAACGAGAAGAAAATAACTCTTTTCAACCTCATGCTTTTACTCAGCAAATTAAAAATGATTCCTCTCCTCAGCTTTTCTCAAAAGTAGGTGATGACGAAAACACCGAAAACGCCTGTATAAAAAATTATAGACCCTTTTTATCCCAAGGCTTCGTTTACAGCAGCAACCCCGATGAAGCTAAGCCTGTCCAAATCTTGCGAGACACCGGGGCGTCTCAAACCTTACTGTTAGAAAGGGCACTTAAATTATCGGAATCGACCTTCACCGGCGATTTTGTTTTGTTACAAGGCGTGGAGTTAGGAGTAATTAAGGTCCCCCTTCACAAAATTTATATAAAATCAGAATTGGTGAATGGTCCTGTCATAGTCGGTGTACGACCAACCCTACCAGTTAAAGGTGTCTCCTTACTGTTAGGCAACGATTTAGCAGGTGACAGGGTAATAGCAGAACCAATTGTCTGCGATAAGATAGAAAAAAATAAAGAATCGTTGGTTGAAGAAGACAGAGACTTATACCCTGATTGTGCGATTACTAGGGCGAGAGCCAAGAAACAAATTTCAGAAAGTGATGACTTAGCAACAGATGGTCTGTTACAATTAAATAAAACATTTATATCACACAATAATAATCCTCCTCAGAAGGAAAATAACACAAGAAAAAAGAAAAGAATTTGCCACATTAATATGTTAAAAAGTTATATTGACAGAAATGATCTTAGTAATATTAAGCCAATCTCAACCTTAACAAACATTGATATTACAAATCGATCTGAAAATGATATAGACAAAGAGGAAGATGTAGTTTTTAGGGAGAAGGACATGGGTCAAGATAGCCATTTAAAAAACTCGGAAATCCTTTCTAATTTAAATGTAAAATTTGAACATTTATCAAATGAAAAAAGACAAGAAATTCATGATTTGGTCAGTGATTTCAAAAATCTTTTTCCTGATGTTCCTGAAAAAACGACAGTTGCTGTACACGATGTTTTAGTTGGAGAGGAAAAACCCATCAAACAACATTTTTACCGGGTAAATCCAATCAAGCTGCAGCAGTTGAGAGCAGAAGTGAAATATATGCTGGATAATGACATCATCGAACCAAGCCAAAGTCAGTGGAGTTCTCCTTGTATTCTGGTACCAAAACCGGATGGTACTTACAGATTCGTTACCGACTTCCGGAAAGTAAATGCAGTAACTAAAAGTGATTCTTTTCCAATTCCTAGAATTGATGACTGCATCGACAATCTTGGAAAGGCAAAATATGTCAGTAAATTTGATCTGATGAAAGGTTACTGGCAAGTACCCTTAACTGACAATGCCAAAGAAATTTCAGCCTTTGTGACTCCGGATGGTTTATACCAATATAAAGTTATGGCGTTTGGGATGAAAAATGCACCGGCAACCTTTCAAAGGATGATGCATTCCCTTCTGCATAATATTCAGGGATGTGAAGTCTATATAGATGATGTAATTGTTTACAGCATGACCTGGGATGAACATTTACACATCATCAGAAAATTTTTTCAGAAGCTTGAAGAAGCAAACCTATGTGTGAACCTAAGCAAGAGTGAATTCTGTTGTGCAAAAGTAAACTATTTAGGTCACACTGTTGGACAAGGACAGGTTAAGCCTATCACAGCAAAAGTGGATGCCATCTTGAAGTACCCTATTCCAACAAATAAAAAACAATTAATGAGATTTCTCGGTATGGCAGGATTCTACCGAAAATTTTGTAAAAATTTCTCATCTATAGCAAGTCCTCTCACCGACCTCCTGAAGAAGAACGTAAAATACAAATGGAGTGAAGCCTGTGATGGGGCTTTCAACAAAATCAAGTCAACCCTCATTGGTGGCCCGGCTCTTGCAACTCCTGTTTTTTCAAAACAGTTCAAACTGCAAATTGATGCCAGTGATGTCGGAATGGGTGGTGTTTTAATTCAAGAAGACGATGAAGGTATTGATAGAGCCATTGGATATTTTTCAAAAAAGTTAAACACCTGCCAGAAGAATTATTCTACCATTGAAAAAGAATGCTTGGCGGTGTTATCAACTCTACAACATTTTGACTTTTATCTTAATGTTACTGTTTCTCCTGTTCTGGTCTATACCGACCACAATCCACTAACTTTCCTTCAAAAAATGGCGAATAAAAATCAAAGACTGACAAGATGGAGTCTTCTCCTACAAGAATATGATATCATTGTAGTACATATTAAAGGAAAGAACAATGTCATTGCAGACGCTTTATCGAGGATATAAAATTATGATTTTATAGTGAGAAAAGAATATTCATTGCAACAAAAAAAAAAAAAAAAAATGAATAACTTGACTGATTTTCTCTTGAAAGTTTTTCATTGTCATTTCAAAACTTTACTCTAAAGGGGGGAGGTGTTACGAGGAAGCATTTCTATAAAAAGTGTTATTTAAAGTAATTAAAATAGTTTAAATGTATAATAGGCCACTCTAGATTGTCCCAGTAATAAAATCCAAAAAGTTTTAATTCACTAAATAGCTTCGATCAGTAAATAGCTTTTGGAACATTCTAGAAAAATCGAGAACGCTTTAGAAGGTCCCAGAAAATTCTACCTAGTTGTTTCGGTCCCCTATAAATAGGTTTTTCAAAGGCACCCAGACAGTTTGTAAGTTGCTGTCGCCAAGCTAACTCCGGTAGATTCACGGATTCAAAGTCCAACCGTAAGAATCCTTCTACATTTTCTCCAGCCACGGAACGTCTGCATGAAACCCTCCTGGGACCAGTGGTAAATAGATATTTTGAACTTTTCATTGACCAAAGAATGTTATTTTAATATTGTCTTTGAATTCTTGTAAAAATTGAGTGGTCTGTTTAAAACTTAGCGGTTGTCCATTCCAAAAAGGTAACTACCTTCCTTCTTCCTCGTGAACTCCTTACCTGACCCCGTATTTGACCTTCTCGGTTCCTGCCTTAGGCAAAAGATAGTAGTTTCCTAAAATCCATTATTGTTAGCTTTTGTATTCATGTTTGTTAACTGTTAATTTTTATGTTGTTAATGTAAATAAATTGTCTCATTACCAATAATCACACTTCAGGTTTTTATATTTTTTTTGTTACCACCACGTGTGCGAAACATATTGTCTATCTTATCGCACGTGAGCGTAACAGTAGGCATTTACTTACTACACGAACTAAGCAAAATAATAGATAGAAATGACACAGGGCTCTACAGAGATGACGGTCTCATAATCTTAAGAAACTGCAACAAACAAAAGACTGATAAAACTAGAAAAGCAATAATTAAAATTTTTTACCTTGGGAAAGGTATGAATCGTCTTCTTCTCCCTCCAGCTATGGGCAAATAGCAGGACAAACTGGATTCTATAGTCTTGGATGGCAATTGGTCTAAGAGAAGGACCGAATAATGTAAATAGTGTACATAATACCTCATCGCAGAAATATAGACAGATACTCAAGAAGGCCGGAGCGTACAACGACTGAAACGTTGTAATAAATATGGCGACAAAGATGAGGACAATAGTCCGAATGATGTAAATAGTGTATATAATATCTCATCTCAGAAATATAGACAGATACTGAAGAAGGCCGGAGCGTACAATAAATATGGCGACGAAGATGAGAACAATAGCCCGGATAATGAAAATTGTGTATATAACAGCACTAGTCGCCTGACGATTGCACTATCATGAAACAGACTGTCGCCTCTAAGTGCTGACTTCCATGTCCACTTTTATATTTACACACGCTCTATCTCTGATATTGAGCACTTTACCCCATAAATATAGCACACTTTAAGACTATATTTCTGTATATATATATATATATATATATATATATATATATATATATATATATATATATATATATATATATATATATATTTCATTAAAACGGCAGACATGGTACTACGGTTAAGCTTTTTATTTATTTTTTCTTGAGTTCGAACAAGAGCTTTCTTTTCTGGACAAAGAATGTGTAAAAACTGTCCAAATGTTTTATAGTTCCGAGCGCTTTCGGCTATACCTTTAGCCATTATCAAGGATGATTCGATTTTTCAGCTTAATTGAATGTGTGCATTATGTGTATAATTTAGTGTATTATAGAGATGTTTTTTTATTTCCGAATACGGTTAGCACATCGTGACCTTGTTCGTAGTTAATATTATTAAGAGTTGGCTTATTCTTTTTTCTTATTAAAGCCTCCATTATTTTTAATCTTTTTTTTACAAGTGGATGAAGTTATTATATTTGTGTTTTCTACTTGTCTGTCGTTTTTAATGAAACATGCATAAACGAAGGATTGCTGCCTAAATATATATATATATATATATATATATATATATATATATATATATATATATATATATAGATATATATATATATATATATTTGGTTGGATTGATGTGAGTTTGTGAACCTGGATCAAAGTTGAGAGGAAAGCAAGAAGCCGGAAGAGAGCTCCACAAGCGAAAATTGAGTGAGAACAATAGAAGAGTAATCAGGAAGACAGTAGATAACGATTGACATTGCATTTGAATTTTTGAAGATCAAAGTTGAGAGGAAAGCAAGAAGCCGGAAGAGAGTTCCACAAGCGACAATTGAGTGAGAACAATAGAAGAGTAATCAGGAAGACAGTAGATAACGATTGACATTGCATTTCAATTTTTGAAGATCAAAGTTGAAAGGAAAGCAAGAAGCCGGAAGAGAGTTCCACAAGCGAAAATTGAGTGAGAACAATAGAAGAGTAATCAGGAAGACAGTAGATAACGATTGACATTGCATTTAAATTTTTGAAGATCAAAGTTGAGAGGAAAGCAAGAAGCCGGAAGAGAGTTCCATAAGCGAAAATTATGACCCCCCCACCCCCAATTTGCTATTTTTTGTGTGAACCTCTAGTAATGTTACATGGATCTTCAGGCGTCCATATGGACCCCGGTGGAGAACCACTGGTCTATGGCAATACACACTTGGCGCAAGGTTGCTAAGACTGAAGCATAATTTGGCCACGCCAGTTGAATTACATGCAAGGAAACCATGGCACTGCAAATGCACCGATATTATGTGAC
>OZ038517.1:27897015-27899515 GCA_964036315.1 Acanthosepion esculentum | reverse complement strand
GGAAAAAAAAACGAAAGAAGATATTTTATGAGATAAGAAAGAAAGAAAATGGAAGGAAGAAAAAAAAACAACGAAAATTCTGTTAAATGAAATACAATGAAAACATGAATAACTAAAAATAAAAATAAAAACATGGCGTTTACCAAAAATAAAAAATAAGAATAAAAAATAAATCAGTAAACTGACCCCCCACCAAAAAAAAGAACGAAAAGATGAATGAAACGATTTGATTGAAAAAAGAAAAGAAAAAAAGGAAAGAAAAGATGAATGAAACGATTTGATTGAAAAAAGAAAAGAAAAAAAAAAAGAAAGAAAAGATGACTGAAACGATTTGATTGAAAAAAAAGAAAGAAAGAAGAGATAAACAAAGGAAAAGACTTTAACAATCGCCTGTTTTCAGATCACAGCTCAGTGATTAAGATATGGGGCTTGCGTTCGCTCCATCCCATTTTTCGAGACTGGTAACTCATCTGGAAAAAGGAAAACTTTATTTTCGAATCTGGTAAATACTCCGTATATTCCCTTTCTTTGTGACCTGCTTGACTGCTAGTCTTCTAATAACCGTAGCATTAAAAGTAGGTAATTTAAAAACCCCTAAAAAAAAAAGACGGAAGTGAAGGCAGAAAAAAAAAGAAAAAGAAAAAAGAAAGAACAAAAGAAAGGAAGGAAAGAAGGAACAAAGAGATGAAGGAAGAATAGATTATACAAAATGTAACTAATATCTGTTTGTATATATGCAAGAAAGATTTACTCTTAATGTCCAGGTGTGTGAGTGTGTGTATATAAATATATATATATATATATATTTATTTTTTTTTTTGCATCTGCGTGTAAAACAAAGACACATTTTTTAATTATCTATCTATGGGAACAGAAAAGTGAATTAGTAAAAGAAATCAAAATGTATTAAACAAAAATAATTTTAAAAAAATATGACAACTGTTTTTAAATTGCGAAAAAGGTATTAAGAAAAAAGAGAGAGAGAAAGAAGGAAAGAAGGAGAAAACGAGAGAGTGAGAAAGAGAGAGGAAGAAAGGGGGAAGAGAGAGATAGAGAGAGGAAGAAAGAAAGAGAGAGAAAACAAGAGATAGGGAGTAAGAGAGAGATAGAAAGGGGAAAGAGAGATAGAAAAGGAGAGAGAGAGAGAGAGAGAGAGAGAGAGAGAGAGAGAGAGAGAGAGAGAGAGAGAGAGAGAGAGAGAGAGAACAAGAACAAGAAAGAGAGACCGAGAGAGAATGGTAAGGGAGAGACGGGTCAGCTGGTACGAATAATACATTCACAATAACATTGTAGAAATTTAGACAAAAATAAATAATAAAAAAAATAAAATAAATGAAAAATATTAAAAAAAATTTTTTTAACAATAACAGAAATTTTTTTAAAAATCCATAAAATTACAACCAATAAAAAAACTCTTAAACCAGACACCCCCACTAAAAAATGAATAAAAATTAAGTATATATATATATATACACACACATATATATATATATATATATATATATATATATATATATATATATATATATATATATATATATATATATATATATATATATATATATATATATATATGTATGTATATATATATATATATATATATATATGTAAAGATTAAATATAGTAATATAGTTTAGGAGGAAAACCCCCGAAGAGTTAACTGATAAAAAGAGAAATTGTCTAAGAAAAAATTATTAAAAAATAATTATATATTTAATTAGAATAAATTAAAAAAATAAAATAATAAAAAATATCAACGGTAATAATAATAATAATAATAATAATAATAATAATAATAATAATAATAATAATAATAATACCCGTTACGTTGATACAAAGTAGGAGGTGTCCTAACTGGAGTACCAGCCACCGTTAGCCCGCTAGTACGAGCGTCCATTTAACCGACCGGCCCGACAGCTACTTAGAGAGATCGTTCAATCAAGGAGAGTTTAACAGACGCTATGGAGAAGCTCTTCCGTGTTCCGTCTTGTTCTCGCAGCTCCACTTGCACCTTGGAGTTGATCTTCTTTCTTTACAAAGTTGGTGAGTCGTTGCTCGATGCCACCATCCGGCCCTACATTATCCAGGCGACGTGTATGAACGTCGTGCCTTTCGCGAACCAGACGGTATGCGAGGAGATAGGCTATTACCCCGCGGTTGAAGATCTCGTCCAGCCGGCGGCGGCCTTCTACATCATGTTGCACCGTATCACGCTCTACGCCCCGGCTATTTTCCTTGGACTCTTCTTCGGCGCCTGGAGCGACAAATTCGGACGCAAGATCCCCATTATTTTCCCGAGTATGGGCAGCGTCATCGGAGTGGTCTTCTATATAAGCAGCATGATCGAAAGACGGTGGAGTATCCTGTTGATAATTGTTGGCGGTGTATTCCAAGGGGCCCTAGGAAAAAGTTCGGTGGTCACCATGGCGGTCCATAGCTACGCCGCCGATATTACGGAAAAAGAGCAACGAACGAAGAAAATGGGAAAAATCTTATCTAT
>OZ038517.1:27887015-27892015 GCA_964036315.1 Acanthosepion esculentum | reverse complement strand
CAGGAAGAGGGTTCCACAAGCGAGAAGTGAGAGAAAATAAACTGCTAGAATAGAACATACGGTTGGATCTGAGCTAGTTCGACAAGTAAAACGATGAGACCTAATTGCCAATTTAGTCCATAAATCTTAAATTTATGCAGTCAAAGCGCCATCAGAACAATTGCAATGAAAATATTTGTAGAATGTTTTTTTTTAGAATAAAAATATTTTTTCTGGAAACAAGTCCTAACAATTTAACCCATAAGTGTGGGGTGGAGAAGAGCTGGATTCATACCTTTCCAAAGGGTATTAGCACGCAAATGCACGCAACGAACCCGACTGGAATTCGAACTCTGCTCTCCGACTTCTCACCCTAACCACTATTCATTACATTGCTCGCACGTGCTTATTGACGCTGAAAAAAAAAACACATATGTACACATGTTAAGTGAGGGGGGGTCATAGATTATTTTCATATTCTCAGATAGCATTTTGAAGCTCGTAATTCTTTCTAATGTGCCGCGTCCCTTCACGATCATGGTTCTCCACAACTTCCTATCCTTTCTTCTATGCCCGTCCTGGGTATGACGATAAACTACATCCGCGTCCTGGGTAAGACAATAAACTATGTCCAACAGCAAGGCCTCTGCTCAGGAGGTGTTGAGGAGCATGGAACTACTTCTTAATTGCCGGTGTTCCCAGGCCCACCCTGACCTGGCGTGGTAGCACCTGTTAGGGTCCCAGCTATGGGCAAATAGTTAATCCCGAAACTGATGCAAAAAGCCTTGTGAAAGTGTAAAAATAGGTTTTAATACCAGAAATTCTTTGTAAAAAATTATTAGCAGAAATAAATTTTTCAAGGAAAAAATGAAACTATTACCAGCTATATATTTTTGAAAAAAAATATTACCAGCAATACGTTTTTTAAAATAATATTACCAGCAATACATTTTTTAAAATAATATTACCAGCAATACATTTTTTAAAATAATATTACCAGCAATACATTTTTTAAAATAATATTACCAGCAATACATTTTTAAAATAATATTACCAGCAATACATTTTTTAAAATAATATTACCAGCAATACATTTTTAAAAATAATATTACCAGCAATACATTTTTTAAAATAATATTACCAGCAATACATTTTTTAAAATAATATTACTAGCAATACAGATTTTAAAATAATATTACTAGCAATACAGATTTTAAAATAATATTACCAGCAATACATTTTTTAAAATAATTTTTACTAGCAATACATTTCTGAGGAAAAAAAATATTACCAGAAATAGATATCTGACAAAACAAAATATTACCAGGAAAAAAAAAGATGTCGGCATTAAATAACCCATTGGTGTTCATATGCCGTAAACCAAACCAAACCAAACCAAACCTTTCTTCTATGCAAATTTTGATTCTTTACCCTCCCTCTTTTTTTCTCGGGGGTCGGTCCGTTGGAAGTTTTCCTCTATCTCTTGCCTTCAATATATCCTGGGTGTGTTAAATTCTCCTAGCCTTCTTTCTTCATTATGCGTCCCCAATATTTCCACTGTCTCGTTTTGATTTTAAGTATAAGGTTCCTTTTAGTTCCCGTTTCCTTGAAAACTTCCTCATTGATCACATGTTCGGTACGCGTCATTTTCATCATCCTCCTGTAGAAATAAATTTCAGGTGTTTCTAGTCGCTTCTTCATCCGCGAGGAGATTATCCAGCATCCACTGCCATATAGGAGATTAGATATTACATAGCCTTTCAGCATACTGTGTTTCAAATAATACTTTTTCAATCTCTTAATACTTAGCTTAGTTTCATGAAGGCCGCTTTCGTTCTTCCGAAACAGTGCTCTCGGATTTCCGTGTCTTATTTTCTGTCGTTTGTTGCTAAAGTACCAGTTAGTTAAATTTCTGTGCCTTTGATTCTGTGTTTGATTTTTAACATCCTCAGTGTGTAGCTCAGACCTTTGGCTGCCTCTTTTGATGACGGTCAGTCTTCTTACACTTAACAGTTAGTCCTTTCTTCTTGCTTTCTTTGACTATTTTGTCTAAGAGCTCTTTCTATAAAAATACTAAAACACTACCAAGGAGTTAAATTTAAGTCAGTAAGTTATGTGCCATGCGTGATACACGCTTAGGCGATCATGTATCTTTCGATACATGGCTGACGAGGCAGAATTTTTTCCCGCAATAGGTTGCCATTTCTTTCTGCATTAGACCAGTTGCCATCCAAGGTTTAGAACCCGGTCTGTCCTGCTGTTTACCCATAGCTGGAGGGAGAAGAAGAGGATTCATACCTTTTCCAAGGGTATTAGCACATAAGTGAATGCAATGGATTTGACTGGAATTCGAACTCGGCTCTCCGATTTCTCAATCCGAACCGCTATCCACCGTGTCGCCGTTTGATTTTGACGTCTTCGGTATGTAGATAACACCTTTGGCCTCTCTTACTGAAGATTATACATTCAGTCTTAACTTAACAATTAGCCCTTTCTTCTTGCTTTCCCTGATAGCTTTGTTTAAGAGCACTTTCGCTTCTGAGTTTTCAGTCGTCTCTATAAAACATCTAACAGATATTTGTTGATGTTACCAATTTGAAGCTTGCACCCCGGACTCTCTCTCTCTCTCTCTCTCTCTCTCTCTCTTGAAGACGAATATATATTCTGTTTTTCCCTTTTGACAATTGATAGTTCATAATAAAAATTATATATCTAAATAAATAAATGACAAATTCCGTCCGTCCATATGTATGTCTGAAACCCGTTTATCTCGGGCCACACTTGCTCTACAGAGACATATTATAATTTTTAAAATCGGGTCGGGATTGAAAATCTGCTATTCCTCTGGCGCTTGAAAATCCAGCATTGGGATTTGTGTCCAGTACTCTTTTCTTTGTTACTAACGAATTTTTTTCTGTGACTTAATACTTTGCTTAGCTTTTGGAAGGCATCTTTCGCTATCCCAATGCGTCCTCGGATTTCGGTGTTGCATTTTCCGTCCTCTGTTAAAACACCCCCTCGATATTTAAATGTTTGTGCATGTTTTATTTTGGCATCTCCAATTTGTAATACGCATGTTTCGTTGTCCCTTTTGCTGACAACAGTCAAAAATTCAAATTTTGAAACAACTGAAAAAAATTAGTGATTTTAAAAATGTGTGTGAATTTAACAATTTTTTGTTTTAAATTCAGTTTAAAATATCTCGAAATCTTTGTGAACTGATGAAGTCAGTTTTATTTCTTGAAAACACCAAGGAATCAGAATTAAAGTGAGACGTTTGGTGATGTGACGTTTTGAAGTTCCGCAGAGTTTGTGATTTGAAGAACTCAACAGAGCTGAACTGCTACAGAGCTTATGATTTGAAGAACTCAATTTTCGGCCTGAATTGGAATTTCGACCCAAATCGGTCTTTTGGAAATTGGACTTATAGTCGGAATCAGAATTTAAGTGAAGTTCTGAAGTTCTATGGAATGAATTGAGGAATTCAAAGATATTTCTTCAAAATTATCATTGCTGGTTTCTAAGCTGGACCAGAAGTCCCTTTAGTTTTGGGCTAGAGTCTCAATGAGTCCTCCACAGGAGTTAGCTTAAAAATCCGAAAGGAGTGCATCTTGTAAGCTTATAGTCTTGTAGTTTCTGCATAAAAATCACAGATGGATACGTTTCTCCTAAAAGTTTCGATGCCAAGTATGATATAGGATTTATATATTACTTCAAAAATTATTTTTAGTGGCTACCCGTATTAGATTAAAGCAGAACGAATAAATACATCCATTCTGCTCAAATACGGGTAGCTACTGAAAAGAATGTTTGAAGCAATGAAAAATATGTCGAATTAAAAATAGAAATCCATTAATTTTTGCATATATATATATATATATATATATATATATATATATATATATATATATATGTGTGTGTGTGTGTGTGTGTGTGTGTGTGTGTGCATGTGTGTTTAGGCAGCAATCCTTCTTTCATGCACGTTTCATTGAATTATAACTATTATTATTATTATTTTTATTTCCTTTGATATCTGGCGTTTACACATTTCTTTCCGGGTCCCGCCCAGGGACCTAAGGTTAGAAATGGCATCATGACACTTTCCACTGCAAAAAAAAAAAAAAAAAAAAAAAAATTACATAGATAAAGCCCTTCGTAAAGTGTGGGCTGTACTTGTCAGAACAATTTTTTGTATCTCTTTTAGGCATGGACTTCCAGGCATCCCTTCAATCAGCCTACTGGAATCTTTTCCAACCAGTACAAGGACTCCAAATATAACAGGAATTGTTGATGTTCCCATGTGCCACATTTTTGAGATTTCTATTTCAAGGTCCTTGTATTTTGACAGTTTTTCGAATATCTTTAAAGACACATTGCAGTCTGCAGGGACTGCCATATCAATAAGGAGGCATTATTATTATTATTATTATTATTATTATTACTATTATTATTATCTTTTATACATTCATACAGCATTATTTCCTCTATTTCTGGAGGCGGTGGTTGAAGCCAATACCGATTTTATTGAATAAAGTTACTCTTTAGCATTTCAAGATATTTTTGTGTAATTTTGGTAAATATATCTGTTAAAAAAGATGTCAGTGTTTTTGCATAATTTAGACAACAATTTATCCCTTGAACCATTTATATCTCTCTCTTTATGTATATATATATATATATATATATATATATATATATATATATATATATATATATATCTGTTGTAACCAAGAAAGGGTTACTGAATGAGGAATATGCAAAACGGGGTTTGGAAATGAAAATGGTAATCATTATAACATCAACAAAATACATTACTCGCCAGCGGCGTGAAGTAGGTAAACCACTGCTAGTGGTGGACTACTTAGACAGCATATTACCCCCACTTACAATAGTGTCCAGCGTATTTATGAGGATTGGGACATACCCATTAGTGTCCATAGGTACATTATATAACACTATCTATCTATCTATCTATCTATCTATCTATCTATCTATCTATCTATCTATCTATCTATCTCAGT
>OZ038517.1:27857015-27882015 GCA_964036315.1 Acanthosepion esculentum | reverse complement strand
TTTTTATTACAATAACAGAGGTCCAAGAGGTTTTCGAAGTCGAGAGCGGTGTGTGTGCAATAATAATTAGGTAAAATTATGTTTGAAGATTTCACGATATTCTTCTGTTATTAAATAATAAATTCATCCCTACAGATTAACATGTTAAGAATTGAAAAAGATCTACTGAAACACTCACATGTGAAAACCTAATAATGGTAAGGACTTAACGAAATAAGTACTTATTGTTTATATTATGAGTAAATTAGTATTAATATAAGATTCTATTGGACATAAAATAGGAGATAGGTTTTCGGTTGTTACGCAGTAATAAATTGATTGTTTGGTTTATTCGTTTTTACGGCTTAGCAACCCTTTGCGGATTATTTAAATCCAGAAAATATTTTTAGGTTGTGAAAATGTATTTTTGGAGTAGGGGGATAATAATGATTCACTGAGACAAGTCTTACTAATTAACCCATAGCCGGGGGTAGAATAGGCGGATTGAAACCTTTCCCGAAGGTATTTGCGCGTAAGTGAATATCATGAATCCAAAGGGAATTGGAACTCGGCTCTCCGGTTAACAATTCCAAGCCGTTATCCATTACACCATCCACACATCCAAGCTTGCGGTATGTGATATTTCCAAGCGGTCACCCATCTAAATACTGACCAGAATCGACGTTGTTTAACTTCGGTGCTTAAATATTTTTTAAGTTGATTGCCTCAGAGAATTACATAATAATATAATTGAAAAAAAAAGAAGATATTTAACGGTTTATTTACGAAAAAGTAATAAAAATAATAGTAAAGACTTAACAAATATGCAGTTATTTGATGTCCTGGTTAAACTAGTATTAATATAAGATTCTACAGGACATAAAGTGGGGGACCGATTTTCTATTGTTATTAAGTAATAAATTGACCGTCTATCTCAAAATGAAATGTTCATTTAATAATTCAAAAATATATTTAAACACTCTCTTGTGAAAACATTTTAGTATTTGTAAAGACTTCAGAAAAGATACTCTTTCTGACGGCCTGGTTAAACTAGTTTTAATATAAGATTCTACTGGACATAAAGTAGGGGATCTGTTTACTGTTGTTATTAAGTAATAAAAAGATCTTCCTAAAATTACTATATATTAAAAATTGTAATCGATAAAGTATATTTGACTAGATTTTTTTATGAAATCCTCACATTGTTTAGTTTTTTGTTGAAGTTATCATTAACATTTTTTGCCGAGATTTAAAAACTCAACGTTTCGTTCAATCTCGCAAATCAGTCAATGAAAATTGAACAAGCTGATTTGTTTGGAAAATAAATTGACAAAAACAAATACATTAATAATTTTTTTAATTGAAATTAATTTTATATGACTTCATGGTAAATAATATTTTTTTAAGAAAATTTATTTTTTTCCTTTTTAACAGCGAAGAATAAATTCTTAGGATTTCTTACTCTTGAGCATGTAACATACAACAGGTCATACGTAAATAATTCTTTCTGGAGTCAAATTCCAACTTTTTGAAGCATTTGACCTTGTGATTTGTTTATAGTTCTCGCAAACGCAAGGCGAACTGGAAGCTGTATTTTTGTATGTAAAACTTAAAGAAAGATTATTCAAAAAACAATATTGCATTTTTATTAAATAAGTATTTGTTATTTTCATCATTAAATTGTTTTTAAAATAATGGGAATATTTTTTATGTTAAATAATAAAACTTTTAATTCACCCCACAAAAAAAATTATGAAAATTTATTGTACTAAACTACGCATACTAGTAAGCACTTGCTTGTTTGCACTTTTCACCAAAATTTGTTTCGATCGCTCAGTCTATGGCGATTTTAGAGAGTGTGACGGACGGTTAGAAGTCACAGAATTATATATATATATATATATATATATATATATATATATATATATATATATATATATATAGATATATATATACTGAGTGAGTGAGTGAGTGAGCGAGCGAGTGATTGAGAAACAATTTGGACATAGAAATTATTAATTCTAAATAGTTTAATGATCAATTTAGTTGATAAAGTGTCAATCAGCATGCATTATATATGACCATACTTTATCTTCAATACCAAGCATTCATCTCCCATATACATAGCGAATTGCTTGATAGGTACGCACCCCGGTTCACACTCATTAATATTTTTTTAAAGAGGAGTAGAAGTTTATCTCTTGTTTCCTGTTAAGGATTGGGTTTCCGGTTCCTTCCAAAGTGTTCTCATTCTCTTTCACGCCAAGTAACCGCTTGCGTCTTAGTAGCATTATTGCCTTGCTTGGCGTGAAATAATAAAAAATATAAAACGGAAAAAGATAGATAGATAGATAGATAGATAGAAACGGACTGAAAAAGAAAGAAGAAAGAAGGGAGAAAGAAAGAAACTGAAATAGTTGCATGGTTAAAAAAAACAAAGATAGATACATAGGAAAAGAATTATATATATATATATATATATATATATATATATATATATATATATATATATATATAAATGTTATAAAATCACTACAAAAATAGCTATTTTGTTTCAACACTTCTGGTAAGACTTGAGAAAACACCAGAAGTGTTGAAACAAAATGGCTATTTTTAGTGATTTTATAACATTTTTTTGCTATAATTTTCGAATAAATGTTTATATATATATATATATATATATATATATATATATATATATATATATATATATATATACAAATAAAAACGCACATCTGAAAACCTAATAAGAGTAAGGACTGAACAGGATATGTAATCGCTTTTTATGACACAGTTAAACTAGTATTAATGGTTAGGAAGTTGCCATATATGTCGACATTACGGATTTATTTAATATCGAATTTTGTATGGAGCATACAGTAAGTATCGAACTCATGATTAAGATTCAACCATACTAATCTCGTTAACTAATGACCCCCGGTGAGGATGAATCCTTGTCAGTTTTGTTTAGCAGTATATCAACCTCTATGGGTTATTTAAAGATGGAAACTAAATATTTTGAATGCAATTGTATGTCTTCAACTACAGATAAAATGTAATATTGGCCATTTTGCTATAAAATGCATTGTTGGTAATTCTACTATAAAATGTATTGCTGGTCATTTTGCTATAAAAATGTATTTTTATACTTTCATAGTGTTTTGTTTTTATTTGGAGGTTCACTATTTACCCATAGCTGGGACACTAAGATGCTACCACCATTAGACACGGTGGAACTAGGAAAAACCGCAATTAAGATTTGGTTCCATAATCCTCAAAACCTCCAATCTCCTGATTAGATGTCTTGCTCACACTTTCATAATCAGAAAAAGTGATTCCTGCGGGCTATAGAAGCTGAACAGGCAGGTATGAACCAAGGAGAAGATGAACCATATTAAAAAAATAAATTAAGGTGATATTTGTCTTCCATCATACGCTTTTACTACTGATAAAATGTATTGTTAGTCATTCTATTATAAAATGTATTGCTGGTATTTTTACTATAAATAGGTATTGTTGGTAATTTTACTATAATTAGGTATCGTTGGTAACTATGTAAAAATATATTGCTGGTATTTTTACTATACAAATGTATTTTTTCTACTTTTATAGTGCTTTGTTTTTGATTGGTGGTTCACTATTTTCCGATTGCTTAGATCCTAACAGGTACTACCACCTCGGGTCAGATTGGACCTGAGAACAACAGCAATTAAGAGGTGGTATCCACGCTCCTCAAAACCTCCCATCTCCTGGTCAGAGGCCTTACTGCCGGATGTAGTTTGCCGTCATACCCAGGACTAGTGAAGAAGAAAGTATATTGATATAAGTTTTTACTGAACACAAAATGGGTGTCCAGTTTACTATTGCTATTAAGTAATAAACTGAACACCCATTAATTACTACATATTAATTATTGGACAAATAAATCCAAAGACACAAATGAAAACCTAACACGCTCAAGGACTTAACAAAATATGCAAAATATTTTTTCTTAGACTAGAATTAAACAAATGTCTAGTGGACATAAAGTGGGGGAACAGCTTTATATTGCTATTAAGTAATAAATCAACGAACCCCACAATTACTACGTATTGATATAATAATTGCTAAGAGATATTTAACATATCTGTCAGTGAAAAGTGAAAGTGAAACTAAAAACAGTTAAAAAGCTGAACAAGTATCCGAATCTTGCTCGCGAAGATACGAACATATTGTGGCATATGAAAGTGACGATATATATATTTAACGTATCGCACGTCAAAAACTAACATTAGTAAGGACTTAACAAAACATGTCGAAGTTTTTACGGCTTATGTAAACTCGAATGAATGCAACAAGAACTACCCGTAAAAGTTTCCCGCTTTTCATATTTGAATTTTCGGAATTATCTTAATTCTCAAGTTAATGATTGAGTAAATTCAAGAAGTTCTACGACTATAAAATAACCGTTGAAATTCTCTTATTTCATCGTTAAATATTTGAGCTTAACAACTTTAACAAACTATTGTAATAACATTCATAAATATGAATACCCCTTGTTGTTTTAAGAAGGAAGGGGGTACACATGAAAAGATTTGAAATTGACAACTTTTTCCATTTCACTGAAACATATTAAACACATCTATCTATCTATCTATCTATCTATCTATCTATCTATCTATCTAGCTAGCTAGCTAGCTATCTATTTCTCCATGAGAAATGAAAAGGTCTCTGATATGATTTTTTCCGTCTTTCCACGCGACCAAAACAGAACAGTCCATTATTTATGGGATAATGGTAGGAGGCGTTATACACTACTTTCTTTCTTTCTTTGAAACCAAGTAGCGTTTCTGACATGTCTTTTACGTCTTTCCTCGATCAAAACAGAATAGTCCATTATTTATGAGGTATTAGTAGGAGACGTTAAAAACGCCATTCTTCATTCATTCTTTCTTTCTTTCACTGAAACCAAGTAGCGTCTCTGATATGTCTTTTCCCCTCTTTCCACGCAATCAAAACAGAATAGTCCATTATTTATGAGGTATTAGTAGGAGACGTTAAACGTTTCTTTCTTTCTTTCTTTCTCTGAAACAAAGTAGCGTCACTGATATGTTTTTCCCGTCTTTCCATGCGACCAAAACAGAACAGTGCATTATTCATGGGGTAATGGTAGGAGAGGTTAAACACTTTGCACTTCATTTCTTTCTTTCTTTCTTTCTTTCATTCTTTCTTTCTTTGAAACCAAATTGCGTCGCTGACATGTCTTTTACATCTTTCCCCTTGATCAAAAGGGAACAGTCCGTTATTTATGGAGTATTGTCAACAAACGTTGAAGATTAATATCTTCCTTAAACCAATTAGCGTCTCTGATATTTCTTTGTGTCTTTTCACGAGAACAATACGGAATAGTCCATTATTTATGGGGTATTAGCAGGGCGTAACGGTTGTTATAAGTGAGGGAAGCACAGCGTTATACTAAAATATTCTACTGGACACTGGATTGGCATTACATCGTCATTACATAATAAATTGATCACCTCAGAATTAGATATTAATATAATAATTACAATATATATATATATATATATATATATATATATATATATATATATATATATATATATATATGACGTCACACATTATGAAACGGGCAAAGTCTAACAATTATTTTAAGACATTTTTATACGTTCTTTTTATTTTTATAGATACAAATATTTCAGTAAATGCTCTGTTTATAATAAACAGTATTAGCGGCATTTACCGTCCTGAATGGCCGAGAAATTTTCATAGAAAATATGCGTCCTCAAACCTGTCTCCTACACAGAACCGTCATATAGCCTGACGAGCTTTACCGATTTCACCACAGACGAGCGTTTCGGTTAGCAAGGTCGATTTTACTGTTTTTAAACTACAATTCTCCATGATTTTCTCTCGTACATTCATATCTGCTAGATGCGTATCCAAATGTAAGCATATGACGTCACACATTATATATATATATATATATATATATATATATATATATATATATATATAACCCTACCCATACATTAAAATATTATAGATCTGTTGTTTAGTTTTTACTTTTTTTATTAGGTATTGCCTTGAGTGTCCTGTCTGATTTTTTATAGGATAAATAAAAATGAAAAACGCCTAAAACCGCAAAAGGTTTTATTTTGAAAAACTGAATTAAAAGTTCAATATAAAATGAATTTGTAAATTTAAAAAATAAGTTTCATTTTATTTTTTGTAAACAAATAAAACTGGTTTAATTCACACAAATGCCAGGCCTGAATACAGAATCTATATGGAAAGGCAAGTAACTTAGTACTGCTCTAGGGTTACATGGGAAAGTGGTTTCACACACACTATGCGCCTCCCACGTCGATCGCATAAGAAATGAGGCGTTTCGAGACACCAACAGATAATAAACAAACAAGACACCATGTCCACGCTCAAGAAGAAAAAAAAATATCTTGGCATTTTTTTAGGATGATAAAAACGAAGAATTCGTCATAAGCTCCATAAATATAGAACATTACTAACAATGAATAACGGTGATGCCGACGAAGACGGTTCCTTAAGAAACGGATGTTGACCAATCATATATGTACAAACCAGGAGCAGATTTAGAGAAACAAAAATCCTGAATGAAACGGCATAAACTATAAAAGTATATATTTGCATTTTTAAGGATGATAACAAAGAATGAATGACTTCTTTATTTTTTACGGTTTATCAACACTTTCTGTGTTATTTAAAGCCAAAACATATTTTGGACTATAAGAACATATTTTTCTTTGCGAGTGAATATTGCTAACAAATTGTTAACAATTTGTTGTAGAATAACAGTTTTTTTAAAATCACCATCACAACGAAATACAGATTTCATCATAGTTACCATAATTTTGTCTTCGTAATTTACCCCTGAGGATGATCTTGGAGGCGGTCGAAAGTCATTGGGGAGGAAAAAACTACGGCGCCTTCCTTGATGAATTTCATCTTAACATCAAGAAACTGAAGACTAAAAAATGATTTACTTTTTTCCAAGCTAAAATATCATATAGTTTAAGTTGGAGGGGGAAGGGGTTACAAATTTAAAAAAAGGTTCTGGCTTTTTTGACGAATCAGGATACAAGTATAATTTAAGATGGCAAAGCGTAAATATAGGCTATGGGTTAGATGTGGGTTTGTAATTTCTGCATGTCGATACAGCGTATATATTTTTTTTAATAGTTTCCATTTTACTGTTGGTGTTTTATTTGTTTCTTTTAAATGCAAAAAATATTTGGATACAGATGTTTAGTAACGATACTCATTATTTTTGAAGGAAGAGAAATGTTGGCTGTACCTTAATTTAAAATTATTCTTAGTGCTACCAATATAGAATTTTTTAATATTAGGATTCTCAATAGATGAGATAGTACATTGGTAAACTGTAGATTCTGTGAGACATCTATTATTCAATGGACAATTTATAGGATTCCAAGAGTTACATAATTTTTCTTTACTTTTCTTTATTCTTATTTCTGGGAACTATTTTTTTTTTATTCTGGTTTAAGTATTTATTTAAAATTTTATTTCTGTGTTTTTTTTTTTAAATAATTTTTTCTAAATTGTCAATACAGTGTAGTACTGATAATTTAGAAAAAAAATTCATTCTTTCGTTTTTGCTGGTTGGAACATTTATGATAAGACAGGTGTTTTCAATAATTTTTCGCAATTATATCTGGTCTATATATGTGTATATATTATATCTGGTCTAAATATGTGTATTTACAATTATATCTGGTCTAAATATGCGTATTTACCTATGAGTCTGACATTTATCTAATTTCAACTCGATTTTTATTTGTTTATCTTGATAGTTTTTGTACCCCACACAGTTCCAGTACTAAACTGTGAAAATAAATCAAACTTATAGTGAATTCACACAGAAAAACACCCGGGTCTTGCTCGATCATTGGAATTTAATAGCTTCGAGCCTGGTCAGCACCTAGATGGTAGTTCGCTTCCGTATTGTATGCGCATCAGGGCAGTGGTTCCGAAACGTTTTGGGTTGCTTACTCTCTTGCGGACCCAAACACAACCCTAACACCCCCAAAATATATAGACACATTAAAGTCTTCTTTTGATTGAATTGAACTGGATAGTCAACTTTGGATTGTTTTTTTTTTGGTGATAGTATTGCATTTCAAATGATTATTATTTCCCATAATAATTGTTATATAAGTGGGATACACAGGTCAACATCGACCATGAGACCTGGAAAACCGTTGCTGCAAATCGACCATCCGAGAAGGGTGTGTGGAACCGATAGTTTTGAATCCAGCCGTCAACATGCAGATGCTGTCAGGTGGTCCCGACTTGCCCAGCCGCGTTCACCACCACCAACACCAACACCACCAACACCACCACCATTAGACTGCTTTGTGGCTCCTGCTCACGACACTTCAGGAGTAGGCTGGGCCTTCACAGCTATCTCCGTCACCGTCACCAGAGGGGAGAAAGGGAAGTAGGAGTGAGGATGACGATCCCGATGCTCGGATGGGAGCGGGTGCTGACATCAACGACGATTGCATCTCAAATGAGTGTCTTAGTATTTCCTATGATAATTGTTATATAAACAGGATACACTGTAAAGTGAAAGCAAGATATACTTCAGCTATAATCTGAGTGTGTGTGGTGGATGTTCTGGTTAAGATGTGCCAGTGCCACCCTTTGGCTACCCACTTTTTTCTCTAAAAAAAAAAAATGGGTAGCCAAAGGGTTTTTATTTTCCTGCTGAAGTACATACTATATGTACTGAAATACATACTCGGATTGAGAAATCGGAGAGCCGAGTTCGAATTCCAGTCAAATCCATTACATTCACTTACATGCTAATACCCGTGGAAAAGGTATGAATCCTCTTCTTCTCCCCACCAGCTATGGGTAAATAGCAGGACAGACCAGGTTCTATAGCCTTGAATGACAACTGGTCTACCGCAGAAAGAAATGGCAACCTACTGCTGGAAAAAATCTGCCTCGCCAGTCATGTATCGAAAGATACATGATCGCCTAAGCATGTATCATGCATAGCACATAACTGACTGATAGAGTAGCGGTACCCAAACTTTTTTGGGTTGCCGTCCCCTTGCGTACCAAAACACAACCCTAACCCCCCCAATGTATAGTCAGCGTTTGTTTGGATTTTTTGTGTGCTAATATTGCATCTCAAATGAGTATTACCTATGAAAATTGTTATATAAACAGGATACACTGTAAAGTGAAACCAAGATGTACTTCAGCTACAATCTGTGTATAGCTGTTCGCTATACAGGGTGTCCACAAAGTTCGTGTGCACTTTAAAAAATGTATAACTTTATTTGTATTTGCGATAGAAATAATCTATAAAAAATGTTATAAAGTTTAATGTACCTAGTTTTAAGTATAGCTAAAAAAACTAATGCGATTTCAGGTATTACTGTAAATCAGTTGGCAAATGTTTTCCGTGAACTGCAAAATCGTATTACCCTTTGTGTTGCTAATGATGGAGGACATGTGGAAACTTAAATAAAACCTTAAAAAATATAGATTTACTTCTTTCTAATCCTTTTTACAAATTATTTCTATCGCAAATACAAATAAAGTTATAAATTTTTTAAAGTGCACACGAACTTTATGGACACCCTGTGTGTGTGTGTATATATATATATATATATATATATATATATATATATATATATATATATATATATATATATATATATATATATTCTGGTTCATATTTGCCATTGCTCCTCCCTGGGTTTTTCTATCCACCCCACCCCCATTAATTTGTAGATTTTGGCATGGTGAAATATATAAGTATAAACTAGTGATTCCCAAATGTTTTCGGTTACAGCCCCCTCGTTTACCGTAATAATTGTTATATAAACGGGATACACTATAAAGTGACAGCAAGACACACTTTTTGTTAATCATATCACCCCATGAAAGGCAGTGAAGCCACTAAGACACAAGGGGTTACTGAGTCTGAAAGAACAATAAAAAACGAGAGAGGGAGCGAGAAGAATAGAAAACAAATCAAGAAGGCAGTAGATAGCGATTGACATTGCATTTAAATTTTTGAAGAGCGAAGAGAGTTTCACAAACGAGAAGTGTGAGAAAAGAAATTGTTAGCGTAGAATTTGCGTTTACATCTAGCCAGCTTAACAGTGAATTGATGAGATCTTACCGCCAAATTACTACAGCGGTTAAATTCATAAATTCTCGATATCATAGCAGGGATTTAATCGGAACAATTACCATTGTAGTATTTATAGAAAAGACGCAGGGAACCTGCATTACGCTCTGTGGAAAGTGACTGAAGCTGAGGCACCAGGTTCAGACCAATAATATATTTTCACTATTAGGTTTTCTCCAGTGTGCAGGCTGGTAGACTTAATACACACAGTTGAAAAAACACACACACAAAAAAACGGGGCATCTATTTAAAACACGGGTATTTACTAAAATAACGTCTAAATTAATAAATATGTGAAAAAGAAGAAAGGTGCGGTATCTGTCTATATTTATCCACTGTGTCCTCAAGGACACATGACACAGTGGATAAAGGCATTAGTTAGATCCAGTGACAGGACCCAAAAAGTGTGAGTTCAATACCTGATTAAGGCAGCGGAGAACTTGGAGAGGGGAATTAACAGGAAATAACTGATAACTGACATCCATTAGACATGGCACGTGGAACTAGAACAGTCTACCCCAGTGAGCGAAATAAAGGGTTCAGTTCGACATTCAAACCACCTGAAGAAGGCCGGAGCGTACAACGGCTGAAACGTTGTAATAAATATGGCGACAAAGATGAGGACAATAGTCCGAATAATGTAAGCAAGGTGCGCTAGATATTTTTGCGATTCTAGGCATTGACAAAGAAATTGCAAAACAACTTCAAATTCTAGCCAGTACTTTCCTGCTTAATTATCAGTAAGGTTTTTGATAAAAACACGAAGCCATAATATCTGTCATTGGCTGTGGGTTAAATAGCTGAACATATAAGGCTCTTTAGCTATAGGAAGGTAGGTCAAGATTAAATAACAACTTAAATCCCCTGATAAAACGTCATGGCTCATTACATCAGCAGTCTAAGAAAAATTAGGTAGATGTTAGGAGAACAAGAGAAAAGTAATCAAGGAGAGAGAACAATAGTAGAGAAATGAAGTTGCTAGGAAAATAGAAGAGTAATCAAGTAGAGAGGACAATAGAATCGTAATGGAGTAGCGAGAACAATAGAACATTAATCAAATAGCAAGGACAAGAATAAACTATTGAATAGAGAGTAGACTACAGGTGTAATCAATTAGGAAGAGCATTAATAAATCAATCAATTTTCTAGGACATTAGAAGTGTAATGAAGTAGCGAAATCAACAGAAGAGTAATCATGTAGCGAGAACAGTTTTAATCAAAGAGCGAGAACAATACAAGAGTAATCAAATAGAGAGAACAACAAAAAAGTAATCAACTAGGGAGGACAATAGAAGAGTAATCAATTAGCGAGAACAATACAAAAGTAATCAAGTAGGGAGAACAACAAAAGAGTAATCAAGTATGGAGAACAAAACAAGAGCAATCAAGTTGCAAGAACAACACAAGTGTAATCATGTAGCTAAAACAGTAGTAATCAAGAAGCGAGAACAATACAAGAGTAATCAAGTAGGGAGAACAACAGAAGTGTAATAATGTAGTGAGAACAGAAGTAATCAAGAAGAGAGAACAATAGAAGAGTAATCAAGTCTCGAGAACAAGAGAAGAGTAATCATGTAGCGAAAAAAGTAGTAATCAAGAAGTGAGAATAATACAAGAGTAATCAAGGACAGAGAACAACAAAAGAGTAATCAATGAGGGAGTATAATAGAAGAGTAATCAAGTAGCCAGAACAACGGAAAAGTAATCATGTAGCGAGAAAAGTAGTAATCTAGAAGCGAGAACAATACAAGAGTAATAAAGTAGAGAGAACAACAAAAGAGTAAACAAGTATGGAGAAAAACAGAAGAGTAATCAATTCGCGAGAACAACAGAAGAGTAATCATCTAGCGAGAACATTAGTAGTCAAGAAGCGAGAACAATACACGAGTAATCAAGTAGTGAGAACAAGAGAAAAGTAATGAAGTCCCGAGAAAAACATAAGAGTAATCATGTAACAAGAACAGTGGTAATCAAGAAGGGAAAACAATGCAAGAGTAATCAAGTAGAGAGAACAACAAAAGAGTTATCAATTCGGGAGAACAATAGAAGAGTAATCAAGTAGCGAGAACAACAGAAAAGTAATTATATAGCGAGAACAGTAGTAATCAAGAAGCGAGAACAATACAAGAGTAAACAAGTACAGAGAACAACAAAAGAGTAATGAATTATGGAGAACAAGAGAAAAGTAATCAAGTAGCGAGAACAACAGAAGAGTAATCATGTAGCAAGTATAGTAGTAATCACGAAATGGGAACAATGCAAGAGTAATCAAGTAGAGAGAACAACAAAAGCGTAATCAATAAGGTAGAATAGTACTAGAGTAATCAATTAGCGAGAACAGTACAAGAGTAATCATGTAGCGAGAACAGTAGTAATCAAGAAGCGAGACCAATACAACAGTCATCACGTAGAGAGAACAACAAAAGAGTTATGAATTCGGGAGAACAATAGAAGAGTCATTAAGTAGGGAGAACAACAGAAGAGTAATCATGTAGCGAGGACAATACAAGAGTAATCAAGTAGTGAGAACAATGCAAGAGTAATCAAGTAGTGAGAACAACAAAAGAGTAATCATGTAGCGAGGACAATACAAGAGTAATCAAGCTGTAAGTACAATAACAGAATAATCAAGTAGCGAGAACAATGGAAGAACAACCAATAGGGGATCAATAGAAGAGTAGCGAGAACAATAGCAGAGAGTGAGATATTCGCCTACTGTCTCATGTGGTTGGATGCGGCACAAGGCCAAGTTTAATGTTGGGTACCCGGGACCGTTGTCCGGTCAGAAATTCCCATAGACCACGTAAAAACTGGGTCGGGTAGCTGCTTACTACCACAGTCTTGTCTGGGTTCCTCTAAGCACACCTTAGAAGTCATCCATAGCAGAGAGTTCACCCGAACAATTACCATGGAAGTATATAAATATAAAGTCACAAGGAAGCTACATTTCCAGTCAACTTTGATCTTCAAAAATTTAAAGGCAATGTCAATCGTTATCTACTGTCTTCCTGATTACTCTTCTATTGTTCTCACTCAATTGTCGCTTGTGGAACTCTCTTCCGGCTTTTTGCTTTCCAGTCAACTTTGATCTTCAAAAATTTAAATGCAATGTCAATCGTTATCTACTGTCTTCCTGATTACTCTTCTATTGTTCTCACTCAATTGTCGCTTGTGGAACTCTCTTCCGGCTTTTTGCTTTCCAGTCAACTTTGATCTTCAAAAATTTAAATGCAATGTCAATCGTTATCTACTGTCTTCCTGATTACTCTTCTATTGTTCTCACTCAATTGTCGCTTGTGGAACTCTCTTCCGGCTTTTTGCTTTCCAGTCAACTTTGATCTTCAAAAATTTAAATGCAATGTCAATCGTTATCTACTGTCTTCCTGATTACTCTTCTATTGTTCTCACTCAATTGTCGCTTGTGGAACTCTCTTCCGGCTTTTTGCTTTCCAGTCAACTTTGATCTTCAAAAATTTAAATGCAATGTCAATCGTTATCTACTGTCTTCCTGATTACTCTTCTATTGTTCTCACTCAATTGTCGCTTGTGGAACTCTCTTCCGGCTTCTTGCTTTCCAGTCAACTTTGATCTTCAAAAATTTAAATGCAATGTCAATCGTTATCTACTGTCTTCCTGATTACTCTTCTATTGTTCTCACTCAATTGTCGCTTGTGGAACTCTCTTCCGGCTTCTTGCTTTCCTCTCAACTTTGATCTTCAAAAATTTAAATGCAATGTCAATCGTTATCTACTGTCTTCCTGATTACTCTTCTATTGTTCTCACTCAATTGTCGCTTGTGGAACTCTCTTCCGGCTTTTTGCTTTCCAGTCAACTTTGATCTTCAAAAATTTAAATGCAATGTCAATCGTTATCTACTGTCTTCCTGATTACTCTTCTATTGTTCTCACTCAATTTTCGCTTGTGGAACTCTCTTCTGGCTTCTTGCTTTCCTCTCAACTTTGATCTTCAAAAATTTAAATGCAATGTCAATCGTTATCTACTGTCTTCCTGATTACTCTTCTATTGTTCTCACTCAATTGTCGCTTGTGGAACTCTCTTCCGGCTTTTTGCTTTCCAGTCAACTTTGATCTTCAAAATTTTAAATGCAATGTCAATCGTTATCTACTGTCTTCCTGATTACTCTTCTATTGTTCTCACTCAATTGTCGCTTGTGGAACTCTCTTCCGGCTTTTTGCTTTCCAGTCAACTTTGATCTTCAAAAATTTAAATGCAATGTCAATCGTTATCTACTGTCTTCCTGATTACTCTTCTATTGTTCTCACTCAATTGTCGCTTGTGGAACTCTCTTCCGGCTTCTTGCTTTCCAGTCAACTTTGATCTTCAAAAATTTAAATGCAATGTCAATCGTTATCTACTGTCTTCCTGATTACTCTTCTATTGTTCTCACTCAATTGTCGCTTGTGGAACTCTCTTCCGGCTTCTTGCTTTCCACTCAACTTTGATCTTCAAAAATTTAAATGCAATGTCAATCGTTATCTACTGTCTTCCTGATTACTCTTCTATTGTTCTCACTCAATTGTCGCTTGTGGAACTCTCTTCCGGCTTTTTGCTTTCCAGTCAACTTTGATCTTCAAAAATTTAAATGCAATGTCAATCGTTATCTACTGTCTTCCTGATTACTCTTCTATTGTTCTCACTCAATTTTCGCTTGTGGAACTCTCTTCTGGCTTCTTGCTTTCCTCTCAACTTTGATCTTCAAAAATTTAAATGCAATGTCAATCGTTATCTACTGTCTTCCTGATTACTCTTCTATTGTTCTCACTCAATTGTCGCTTGTGGAACTCTCTTCCGGCTTTTTGCTTTCCAGTCAACTTTGATCTTCAAAAATTTAAATGCAATGTCAATCGTTATCTACTGTCTTCCTGATTACTCTTCTATTGTTCTCACTCAATTGTCGCTTGTGGAACTCTCTTCCGGCTTTTTGCTTTCCAGTCAACTTTGATCTTCAAAAATTTAAAGGCAATGTCAATCGTTATCTACTGTCTTCCTGATTACTCTTCTATTGTTCTCACTCAATTGTCGCTTGTGGAACTCTCTTCCGGCTTTTTGCTTTCCAGTCAACTTTGATCTTCAAAAATTTAAATGCAATGTCAATCGTTATCTACTGTCTTCCTGATTACTCTTCTATTGTTCTCACTCAATTGTCGCTTGTGGAACTCTCTTCCGGCTTTTTGCTTTCCAGTCAACTTTGATCTTCAAAAATTTAAATGCAATGTCAATCGTTATCTACTGTCTTCCTGATTACTCTTCTATTGTTCTCACTCAATTGTCGCTTGTGGAACTCTCTTCCGGCTTCTTGCTTTCCAGTCAACTTTGATCTTCAAAAATTTAAATGCAATGTCAATCGTTATCTACTGTCTTCCTGATTACTCTTCTATTGTTCTCACTCAATTGTCGCTTGTGGAACTCTCTTCCGGCTTCTTGCTTTCCAGTCAACTTTGATCTTCAAAAATTTAAATGCAATGTCAATCGTTATCTACTGTCTTCCTGATTACTCTTCTATTGTTCTCACTCAATTGTCGCTTGTGGAACTCTCTTCCGGCTTCTTGCTTTCCTCTCAACTTTGATCTTCAAAAATTTAAATGCAATGTCAATCGTTATCTACTGTCTTCCTGATTACTCTTCTATTGTTCTCACTCAATTGTCGCTTGTGGAACTCTCTTCCGGCTTTTTGCTTTCCAGTCAACTTTGATCTTCAAAAATTTAAATGCAATGTCAATCGTTATCTACTGTCTTCCTGATTACTCTTCTATTGTTCTCACTCAATTGTCGCTTGTGGAACTCTCTTCAGGCTTCTTGCTTTCCAGTCAACTTTGATCTTCAAAAGTTTAAATGCAATGTCAATCGTTATCTACTGTCTTCCTGATTACTCTTCTATTGTTCTCACTCAATTTTCGCTTGTGGAACTCTCTTCCGGCTTCTTGCTTTCCTCTCAACTTTGATCTTCAAAAATTAAAATGCAACGTCAATCATTATCTACTGTCTTCCTGATTACTCTTCTATTGTTCTCACTCAATTGTCGCTTGTGGAACTCTCTTCCGGCTTTTTGCTTTCCAGTCAACTTTGATCTTCAAAAATTAAAATGCAATGTCAATCGTTATCTACTGTCTTCCTGATTACTCTTCTATTGTTCTCACTCAATTTTCGCTTGTGGAACTCTCTTCCAGCTTTTTGCTTTCCAGTCAACTTTGATCTTCAAAAATTTAAATGCAATGTCAATCGTTATCTACTGTCTTCCTGATTACTCTTCTATTGTTCTCACTCAATTGTCGCTTGTGGAACTCTCTTCCGGCTTTTTGCTTTCCAGTCAACTTTGATCTTCAAAAATTTAAATGCAATGTCAATCGTTATCTACTGTCTTCCTGATTACTCTTCTATTGTTCTCACTCAATTGTCGCTTGTGGAACTCTCTTCAGGCTTCTTGCTTTCCAGTCAACTTTGATCTTCAAAAATTAAAATGCAATGTCAATCGTTATCTACTGTCTTCCTGATTACTCTTCTATTGTTCTCACTCAATTTTCGCTTGTGGAACTCTCTTCCGGCTTCTTGCTTTCCTCTCAACTTTGATCTTCAAAAATTAAAATGCAACGTCAATCATTATCTACTGTCTTCCTGATTACTCTTCTATTGTTCACACTCAATTGTCGCTTGTGGAACTCTCTTCCGGCTTTTTGCTTTCCAGTCAACTTTGATCTTCAAAAATTTAAATGCAATGTCAATCGTTATCTACTGTCTTAATTTTCTTTTTATTATCCCCCCCTCTTTAATAGTCGTTTTTCTCATGTTCTCTAACAATCATTAAACCTTTGTGTCTTAGGGACTTCCTTGCCTTGCTTGTGGTTTAACGATTTTATAAAATCGTGTAGGACTGTCGTATAAACGACCATCATAATTCTCACTGATGGTGCACATGCATTGACACGTTCATGAAACGCACAGAGTATAACTTTTCTAACGGGTTCTTTTGTTGGGATAGATATAGGGGCAATTTCCGAACTACAGTGAGTCCCCGTATCCACGGAGTTAGGGACCAGAACCGGCCGCGAATAGTTAGAATACTTGTAACCGCCCCTCCCTGCAAAATTGCTTATAATTACCTCTTTAGATGGTTTAAACCCCATATGCCTTAAATTTTCATCCTAAACACTTTAGAAACATTTCAGACCCTTTTAAAAGCATTTTTGAAAAATAGTATTGGTGACCATACACTTAGCGTAAATTTTCTTTCATACGTACAATAACCATTTTTAATTACGCATAGATCGATACAACCATTGAAAATACGGCATAAAATATGTGTAACAAGACATAAAATATAAAGTTTAAACATTTTCTAAAAACAGAACTGTGATGATGCTATCAGATTTAGCATAAGCCACTTTTAAGGCTCCAGTCGCAGACACTAACAAAGAACAAAGCCCAAGTACTACGCATGTTTTTGCGTTTGTTTTTTTACAATGAAGATGAACAGTTCTGCCAATTTTTACCATAAAAATGGAAAGTCATATGTCTTAAGTCATTTAAATAACAGGAAAATAATACAAGAATATTTTGAATATGTTCTATCGAAAAAATACGCGAATGGAGGGAGTTCTCAGCAAATAATTTTTACATATGTTCTTCAGAAAAACACGCGAATATTCGGGGTTTCCGCGAATAACAAGTACGTATGTTCTAAAGAAAAATCCGCGAATGTGTGAAGCCGCGAATAGGCGGGGTCTCACTGTATATTATGAAGAATATTCCCATCATCTGAAAAAGATATAAATTACTCATCGTAGCATTACTAAACAACAGAGAGAAGCCATACTTGAATAAATTTTGTTCATTATTTTTATCTCAATAATCGGACAGAACGTCCGTTTCTACATGAGACTACTACTACTACTACTACTACTACTACTAATAATAATAATAAAAAAACAAAAAAAATATCCGTCCGTACTCTGGGGGTGCTGCAGTCTGCAAAGGTATTGAGGAAGTTTCTAGAGATTTTCAGCGACTTGTTAATTAGCCATATCACCAATCTGGCGCGAACATGCAAAGGCATGAAATAAAATAATAACAACAACAACAACAACAACAACAACAACAACAACAACAACAACAACAACAACAACAACAACAACAACAACAACAATAATAATAATAATAATAATAATAATAATAATAATAATAGTAAAATCGGAGCTCTAGGTCTCGTGAGAAAAGAAATGGACAATTTTGCTAACAATGTCCCAGGTAACATCAACATACAAGTTGCCTAGAAGATCGCCCTACTAGGAACACCCTATATACTAAGAAAACTGCTACCAATTAAATGACTATCTTCCTATAGGATCCAAGGACTATAGTTTGGACCCAGCTATACAGGATACAAAGCAGGAAACATAACATACACAAATAATAATAACAATAATAATAAAATATAAAAATCGTCACGATAGAGTGGGGCAATATTTACACTGGACAATGTGCAAACACTTTGGAAAAGGTGTTAATAAACACTGGTATGAACACCACCCAGCACCGGTTACAGAAATAGAAGCCATCACAATTCTATGGGATAAAACCACCTTTACAGACAGGAAAGCAAATAGGCCGGACATAATTGTCAAAAATTGAAAAGAAAAAAAAACCTGCCTAGTAATTGATATGGCTTGCGCAGCGGACTGTAACATATCAACCAAAGAATTTGAAAAACTATCGCAGTATAAAGACCTGAAAATCGAAAAAGAAAAAATATGGAAATTTAAAACAAGAATAGTACCAGTCATAGTAGGTGCGCTTGGAATAATAAAAAGGAAACATATTAAAAAAACAATCCGATCTTAAGAGAAATACAAATACAAAAAATTGTCTTGATAAGTACAGTCTACACACTAAGAAGAACTTTGCCCATGTAACGCTAGGGATGTTATAGGAGGTAGAAAAACAAATCATGAAATGTAGCCATAACACACCACTACCTGCCTTAGGTCATCCCGCACACTTGGTAGGTAGTGTGACCATAGCAGAAATCGAAATATAATAATAATAATAATAATAATAATAATAATAATAATAATAATAATAATAATAATTGCCTACTAATTGATATGGCTTGCCCAGCGGACTGTAACATATCAACCAAGGAATTTGAAAAGCTATATAAAGATCTGGAAATCGAAATAGAAAAAATGTGGAAATTGAAAACTAGAATAGTACCAGTCATAGAAGGTGCGCTTGGAATGATAAAAAAGGAACACAACGACACATTGAAAATATCCCTGGAAATTCCGGCTTAAGAGAAATATAAAATAATTGTCTTGATAAATACACCCAACACTCCATGAAGAACTTTGTTCATGTAACACTAGTGATGCTATGGGAGTTAGAAAAACAAATCATGAAATGTAGCCATAACAACATACCACAACTTGCCGTGATCTTCCCGCACTCTTGGTAGGTAGTGTGACCATAGCAGAACTCAAAATAATAATAATAATAATGATAATAATAATAATAATAATAATAATAAACAATTTCTTGACTGTGCAATTGAAGACCTGTCCAGTTTTCTTCACATATTTTGGTTGAAAACTGAAGGGGAATACATTTTTTTAAAAAAAA
The DNA here is from genome assembly GCA_964036315.1 of Acanthosepion esculentum. Lineage (NCBI taxonomy): Eukaryota > Metazoa > Mollusca > Cephalopoda > Sepiida > Sepiidae > Acanthosepion > Acanthosepion esculentum. The sequence continues at coordinate 27,862,196 of OZ038517.1, read as the reverse complement.
GTAACGAGTTTTACTGGTTCCATGTAACTTTTTACTGCTTGCCGGAGGGTCGTGTCACCGGTGACTAAACTGGATTTTCTAGTAATAAGGGTAACTAGACACCCAGCAAAACTTTAAAAAAAATATTTAAAAAAAATGATAAAACAAAGGGCGGATGAGCCTTGTAGTAAGGTCAACGGCAAACTAACAGAACGTGGGTAAACCTGGGCTCCAGAGCTACGTATAAAGACAGTGCGGTGACGACCCAGCCTTGCTTTTAGTGGGCTTCCAACAACGGCCAAGGAGGAGGGTTCCCCCGATGGAATCAATGGTCACGGATACGTGACCAAGGGGAGCCCTCAAATTTAAGGACATCAGCTGTGTTTTGACGTGAAGAGGGATGGACTCCATCAGTTCTAATTACCCAATAACTAAGCATGGATGAATAATCTTAATAATTATCTTTGATAAATTTGCGAACGACTAAATTCTGTCTGTGTGTCTCCAACTTACATTGTTAAATAATAATAATAATAATAATAATAATAATAATAATAATAATAATAATAATAATAACAATGAAATCGAAATCTCAAAAATGTGGCACATGGGAATATCAATAATACCTGTTGTAGTTGGAGCCCTCGGATTGGTTGGAAAAGATTCCAGTAGACTAATAGAAGGGATTCCTGGAAGCCCATGCCTTAAAGAAATACAAAATATTGTTCTCACGAGCACAGTCCGCACCTTACGAAGGGCTTTTATCGATGTAATTTTTTTTTTGGCAGTATAAAATGTCATGATGCCATTTCTAAGCTTAGGTCTCTGGGCGGGACCCGGAAAGAAATGTGTACACGCCAGAAACCAAAGGAAATAAAATAATAATCACAACAACAACAGTATCATTAAATATTTTCTTTGGTATTCTATTGTGAACAAGAAGTCTGCATGTCATTTTCTGTCATAATCTGAATTAGTAAATTGTGCTTTACAGTCAGATAGAACCTTGCCTGACGATGAAGATCTTCGTAGCCGAATGGTTAAAAGCACGTCAGATGAAACGGCGAGTTCTTCTGCAAAGTCGGACGCGAGTTCGAATCTTGTCGGAGAGCGTATTTTTCTTTAAGAAGATTTCTCGAATGTTCATGCCGGTAAACGGAATAAAATATCGTTTCAAATAAACGGAGTGTCTACTCAAATATGGGTGTCCACTAAGTATAACGTTTAAAGGAGACAAAAAGATAATGGAAAGAAGACAAGATGATGATGGAAAGGAGACAAGAAGATTATGGAAAAGAGAAAAAAGATGCTGGAAAGGAGGCCAACAGATGCTGGAAAGGAGACAAAAAGATGCTGGAAAGACAACAAAAAGATGATGCAAAGGAGATAAGATGATGATGGAAAGGAGACAAAAAGATGATGGATAGGAAACAAGAAAATGCTGGAAAGGAGGCAAAAAGATGCTGGAAAGGAGAAAAAGATGATGGAAAGGAGACAAGATGATGATGGAAAGGAGAAAAAGATGCTGGAAAGGAAACAAGATGATGATGGAAAGGAAACAAGAAGATGATTGGAAAGGAGGCAAAAAGATGCTGGAAAGGAGACAAAAAGATGCTGGAAAGGAGAAATAACCACGACATTCGACCCATACACACACACACACACACACAGACACACACACTCACACGCACACAAAGAGAAAAAATCAACCTCAAACCAATAACGAGGGCATAAATTAATTTTTAACTTCATGTAATAATAAGAAAAATGAGAAAATCTGCAGTCATTTGCTGAAGTCTCCTGACGAGTGGTCGTTCTGTGTATGACGATAAACTACATCCGGCAGCAAAGCTTCTGATCGGGAGGTTTTGAGGAGCGTGGAACCACCTTTTAATTGCTGGTGTTCCCAGGTCCACTCTGACCTGGGATGGTAGCATCAACTATGGACAATTAGTTAAACCCGAAACTGGTGTAAAAATAGATTTTTATAGTAAAAATACAAGAAAAAACATTTTTTGAAAAAAATATGAGCAGATTATTATTTTAAAAAATAGTACAAATAATACATTAAAAAATATTAGCAATACATTAAAAAAATTACCAGTAATACATTTTTGGAAAAAAAAACGATTTATTTATATAATGTACTTTTTTAATAATGTACTTTTTCACGTGAACTTTGAAATTTGAAATCTAGAACGCTGCATAAGCAGTACCCCCTCCCCCCCAAAAAACAAAAAAAAAACGAACAGTTGAAATGCTTTAAATTCACAGAAACACATAAACATACTTACAGACAACTTAACTCCTTGAAGGTGATCTCATGAGATTGAAAGTACTGGGGAAAATAAAAACTATTCTAAAGAAAAATGTTGCCATTTTTCTTACTCAATTTTCTAAACTTACCAAAAAATTAAACTGCGAACTTGAAAGTATATTTATATATATATATATATATATATATATATATATATATATATATATATATATATATATATATATATGTTTGTGTGTGTGTGTGTGTGTGTGTGTTGCTCTGTTTCTTTTTGTATTTAAGCCATTTTCATATATATATATGTATATTTTCCATAAATAAGTGAAACACCCACTATTTTAACAGTAGGTGATAAATGTTAAAATTTTCATTTTAAAACGATCATAATTCAGTCCTCTAATGACATGAACATCTCGACATGATATCTGCAGATACGTGAAGGCACAAAATTTAAAGGAAGATATACACATTTTATCTCCAGATACGCGAAGACACGGTAACGACGGCAAGACATCGATATATATATATATATATATATATATATATATATATATATATATTTATATATATATATATATATATATATATATATTATTAAAGTTAATGATATAAAATGGCGAAATCCTTTCGATAACAAAATTTTTATCATACGCAAGTACTTTCGACTGTACATTCAGTCATCTTCAGGCATGGAAACTCTATAAAAAAATATAATGCGAATCATAATTATAATTTTCGTCTCGGATGCTACCTGAATTTTATTAAAAACAAAATAATTTCCATGCCTGAAGATGACAGAATATACAGTCGAATGTACTTGCGTATTTAAGAAAGAACTTATACAGCTTATAATTAAAAAAAAAACACGGATCGTAACATTCATCGAGTGATTGGTAGGTTAATGCATCTTTAACATTTTATTAGCGAAGGGATTTCAACATTTTATATCATTAACTTTAATAATTTACTTTTTGTATGAATGATTCATTGTAATATATATATATATATATATATATATATATATATATATATATGTGTGTGTGTGTGTGTGTGTGTGTGTGTGTGTGTGTCTGATTGAATAAATTACAGACATTATGTCTGCTAATTTTTAACAAAATCCGTTTATACTCACGAATAACCTTCCGTGTATTGATGTTAAAGGATGAGAGAAACGTGCTATAGCTGTTTAAATTTCTTTTATTTTCATTTCCCAAGTACTTTCGATCTTTTTCAAAGATCATCTTCAGGGGTGCAAGTAAGACAAAACTATATGTTGTCCATTAATATAAGTATTTATACAAAGTTTTGCGTTGCTATCCATTACCGTAATTTTTTCATTATGCTTTTAAATGCAAAACGGTTGACAATGTGCTGAGCGATCATTAGAACGTGAAAAAATATCCATTATGGAATTTTTTCTCACTATGTTATAATGTCATGGTCACGCGCGCATTAAAGCGTGAAAATCTGTTCCTTTACAGGCATTTCAGAACATTACTGCAGTATTCATAGTTGATTGTGTTCAGTGCCGGCTTTATTTTTTTTATATAAATTGCTTCTAGTATCTGTAATCTAAATGTAATATATATATATATATATATATATATATATATATATATATATATATATATATATATATATATATATATTAAATAAAAATAAAAACAGACCACTTTAAGGTTCCATGTAATAAATTATTTCACCACAGCCCTTTTAAAGGACCGCGGATTATCAGACTTTACTTCCAAATGTTGAAACGAAAAATGAAAAGAAATTTACACATTTTTGACGGGCAGTACTAAGCATATGTATGTGTACATGTATGAGTGACTGCACATGTAAAAGAACGTATGTATATGTGAAACTTGTATGGATGTGTATACAATATATGACAGAGCATGATCTCTAATATTACCTTCAAATATCACTCCATATTAACTTAAAAACTAAACTTTAAGTAAGAGAAATTACCAATCTAAAAATAGTCGCAAATTAAATTCATGAATAAAATTCAAACTGATAGAGATATCACCTTAATAATCAATTACAACTAGTAGTAAACTTATATTTGAAAATAAAATTTTAGTATTTTAGTGTAAATTCTATGAATATTTTTCTAATCGACTATTACATGTTAAATCCCAAAAATTGTTGTAATAAAGTTTTAAAAAAAAACTTAAATCGCTAAAAAAATCAAATGAAATTCCTTATAGACTGTTTAAACATTCAAATTTATATCAAACATTATAATATTTATGAACTCTTAAAGTAAAGCAAAATAACGGCGTCTATTTCGGGCCTTTCATTCCAAAGAAAGTTAGTGACACTTTCTCTCATGACTTCTTTCTCTCTTTTTCTCTTTATGTCTTTTTTCTCCTCTCACCCTTCTATATTAATATAACTTCCGTTAAGTTAACCGATTTAATGTGTCAATATCTGGACTTCCACAAATAATATTAAATTTGAAAGAATAGAAATTTTACATCTAATTCAATCATGTCTCTCTCCCACCTCACTTCCTCACTTCGTTAATTTACATATGCTTAGTACTGCCCGTCAAAAATGTGTAAATTTCTTTTCATTTTTCGTTTCAACCTTTGGAAGTAAAGTCTGTGATCCGTGGTCCATTAAAAGAATGCATGCCAAAACATGGGTACACGTATATGTACTAATTAATATATATATATATATATATATATATATATATATATATATATGGATATCAGCTTCACTGTCACTGCCCGTGATCATTCATGGGTAAATGCGTATTGTTGAAGAGGACAACTTTGAAGTTCTTCATGACTTTGAACAACGAGGACTCATAAAATAGAATTAGTGATTGCACCAAAGTTATCTTGGTGACTTCACTTTTGATAAATCGGGAATCTTGTCCCCCAAAAATGCAAACAAAGAAAGGAAGAACAGAG
>OZ038517.1:27682015-27852015 GCA_964036315.1 Acanthosepion esculentum | reverse complement strand
CAGTAACACTAGAATCAAGCAGACGTGGAAGTTTAAATATCTGGGAAGAGTTCTGACAAAGGAAGGTAAGTGCAACACTGAGATCCGTAGACGTATTGGGATAGCCAAGGATGCATTCCAAAAGGTGATTTTATCATGTATCTCGTGTATCATGCGGGTTCCTTTTTTGAGAGACCAAATCACAATAGACTAACCTCTTTTCCTCTATCTCTTTATCCCATCTTCTAGTTAAATAAGTTAAAAAGTAAAAGAGAATGATAGAAAATTCGCATGATACGCGAATATATACGGTACATATACGTTGGCTAGTGACTGAAACGTTCGCTTTACGACCACGCGACCAGGGTTCGTATCTCGGACGGTGGTTGATTTGTCAGGAAGACATCTCAGCGTGGAAATTGCCAGAAAAAAAAATCATACCGAAGGCCAACCTAAGCGTTGTGAGTGAAATTACATAGACGGAAATGTTCGACGATGGTTGTCCAGCACAAAGTCACAAGTCATCGTGACCGAGACTTTTGAGCCGCCCAGCCTTGTGAGACTGTATGTCACGCGAGATAGCACGCTTTTTCCCAGAAACTGTAACTACGGTTGGCTCAGCATAATTGCAGTATAACCACACATATATATATATATATATATATATATATATAGTATATGTCAGTTTTACAGATATATATATATATATATTTTAAATAAAAACAGACCACTTTAAGGTTCCATATAATAAATTATTTCACCAGAGCCCTTTTAAAGGACAGCGGATCATCAATCTGATGATCCGCAGTCCTTTAAAAGGGCTGTGGTGAAATAATTTATTATATGGAACCTTAAAGTGGTCTATTTTTATTTAAATTATTAGCTCTGATTTACATTGAGCTCTCTGGATTTTATCCTCCTTGGGTCTACACATACAGATTATTTATTTTTTCGTAAACTATATATATATATATATATATATATATATATATATGATGAAATGTAACTTTGCTGAGTGTGGGTTGCTTTGTTTTAATGTAGATGGCCTCAAATATCTGAATTTTTTTTTTACTATGTGTATATGTGATTATTGCTTTGTTATCTGTTAATATCTGTTTAATATTATTTTACGTGACTATGTTTTTTTTTCAAAGAAATGCTGTTTAATAGAATTAAGATCAGAAAGGTGACAGGTAAGTCTACGGGAGAGTGTAGTTGTAGTAAAACCAATATATGTAGTGGGTTTATTATTAGTATCAAATATACAATCTCTGAACAGGCATGTAAATTGATACACTACATTAGATTTTTGGGAGTGGATTTAGTTGTGTGGTTGTAGGATTATTAGGGACTATGAAGTCAATTGTTTTAAATTTTTTTATAATGTATGATGAGCGTAACTTGTTTATTATTATTATTAATAGGTTTAATATTTCTACCTATTATGTTTCATCATGTTTGTAATTGTTTTGCACTAGGTTACTATAGTATAAGTTAATAGTATTATGTCTATTTAGACGTATAATATTATTATTTATATTATCAATTTTATTAGAGGTATTATTAAGTTTATTGAGATACATATTAATTTGTTGATCAATGACGGAATTAGGGAATCCATTATTAACAAGTGCTATTTAATGTTATGTATTCTTTATAGAATATGGTTTGGGATATTTAACAAGATACGAGTTAATGCCAGTGAGTTTCTCTACATTGGAAACCCACTAGGATAAACTCGTGTCGTCTTAATTAAAATAGTGAATACCCCCAACAATATAAGTTAGCCTTTATAAAAAACTTAATCCAACGCACACAAATGATATCTTCTTCCTAAGCCATATTCTATAAAGAATTACATAACATTAAACAAACAACAAATTTATAATTGTATTTAGAAGTTTATCACTTTCCCCTAATGTTATTTTCATTCCCTTTCAGAACCATATTAAGAATGAATGTACAAGAACACGTCTTTGGTGAACCCGCTCCTGGATTTCGCTGCATGGGGTTTCACAAAAAAAAACAAAAGTTTATTGCTAAAAGATGAGCTTAAAGAACACATTCAGTTATCAGTGCAGGAGATAACTTCTGAAATGCTTCAGAATGCGTTTCGCAACGTTAAAGATAGATTTGAAATTTGCTGACGGAGCACATGTTGAAAATTTTCACTAAAGTTTTAACGTAAGATTTATAAAGCTATTTGTTTTCTATTATAATTAAGTAATAAAAAATAAAATCGTGCCAGATCTTTTTTTTTTTAAAAATTTGCCAACTTCAGTGAAATACTTAATTCTGAGACACTCTCTCTATATAACATCTGTTATGAACGTAAATATATTTTTAGTTACATGAAATATTAAATGCGTATATAAATATAAAATTAATTGATCGCTAAATATGGACTGACTATGACAGATCTATAATATCAATAATAACAGCGATATATATATATATATTTTTTTTTTATTGATATATTTTTTTTCATGTGTAATAAATGTACATAAAATTATAGTATTTTATGTTCACTTCTGTTTAAATATAATTAGAAGGTTACCTATAATTAATTAGATAACTTTCTTATGAAATTTTATCTCACTCTCAACAGACTTATTTTAATATTTTTTATAAAATATTTTTTTTATTACATTTTACGGTATTATTTGTATTTCCATTTCATTTCATTATTAATTTTGATATTTCATTTATGGAAAAATGTTATAACTGAGGTAATATAAAAATAAGATCATATAAATTCCATAAGGTAGGTACCTAATACTTGTAGGTACCTAATACTTGTAGGTACCCTTCTCAGATTAAATTGAAATATAGTTATTTAATACTTCCGCTGACAGAAAGAGAAACAAGTTTTTTTTAAATCAAAAGTTAGAATGTTCTAAAACGAAGGAAAAATTAAAAAAATAATTAATAAATACTTTGTCCTTTCCTCTTAAAAATAACAAACATTTTGACGATAAAATTTTGTTTTCGTCAATTTTGGGGTCTTTTTCATCATGCTATGGTCTTTTTTATCGATCTCATAGAGGCTCCTATACGCATATATATATATATATATATATATATATATATATATATATATATATATATATATATATATATATATGCGTATAGTAGCCTCTCTGAGATCGATATATATATATATATATATATATATGAATGATTTTTTGTGTGTTTTTATGTAGTGCGAGCACATGTGTGTGCGTGTGCCTGTATATGTATTGTAATGAAAAAAAAAAGAAAACAAACTGCCATCAATAAAAATCAGTTCAATGGCTACGTATGGCATTCCAGATTTTATTATAAATCAGGGCTAGACCAACCTCACATGCGCGCACATACATATGCTCCCGCGCGACCGAACACTCACACCTGTGCGCAAAAACACGCACACACACAAAACACGTACACACATACACAAAACATGTACACAAAAGACACTTCATCTGCCCACTTGCATACATATACGCACACATTCCCTCTTTCCTCGCCTCTCTTTCTCCCGCTCTCTCTTTCTCACTCTCTCTTTCTCTCTATCTCTCTCTCTCTTACACATGCACGCACATAGATACTTGTGTAATCTACCAAGAATTAATTAACTCCACCTTTCAATGCAACATATTTTTCTAACTTTAAACGTTGTTGTTAGCGGCTACTCGTATTTAAGTGGACGCCCTGCTTATTCTAAACAGTGTTTATTTCGTCGACTGGCCTGCGTTCCTCCTTTGTAGGAGGAACAAGCGTCTGATCTGGCGTGCCTTTACTGCTATCTGAATGAGTGAGCGTGCTTTAAAGGCAAAATAGAAACTTGCGTTATTGTGAGACACTTTGTGGTGAACACCCTGTGTGTTTAACGTGTTGTCATGCAGCATATCTCGGCGATGTTCATGTAGTTTGCAGGTTTCTGGATGTTTTGCCGATATACAACATTGGACTGATTTAAAATACAACGGACAACAACGGCTCTACTATATATATATATATATATATATATATATATATATATATATATATATATATATATATATATATATGTAAACCCCACAAACATTCCGGTCTCTGGTCGTCAGATCTGATAACGTAATTTAATTAATTGTCTCTCTTATTCTCGAAAATTCCAACGCATTTAGAAGATGCCGTATACAACAAACGCGTCGTCTTGAAGCTTTTCCAATTTGTCTTATAATCTCCATTTTTGTTTCCGATACTATTTTACATCCTACAAATATGTACACACACACACACACACACACACACACACACACACACACACACACACACACACACACACACACACACACACACACACACATATATATATATATTGTGTATATTTTGGCAGCATGTTTTCATTAAGACATGTCTCATTAAATAATTTTCACAAGTTTTGTTTACTTATTTTTATTACGATCCTCTTATTATTACGGCTAAGTTTCTTAGTATCCTTTATAAAGGAAGAAAAAAATTACCATGTTGATGCATATTCATTTTATTCAGAGTACTTTTGACATTATCACAATGTCGTCATCAGGATCTTGTTTTTTCTAAAACAAAAATTGTTTTCATCATTTTTATAAGACAAAATTGTTGCCGTGCGGAGTGAAAGACGCTAAGGTTATGTACTGTACAAAACCTATTAAAACTAAGTATATATATATATATTAAAATAATAGTAAAGAACAATGAGATTTATATATACAATTTATAGATATATACAATTTAGAGATATATATATACAATTTAGAGATATATATAATTTATATCTTAGGTCGGTACGAATAAAAATAAAAATATTAAAAATGTAACTAAATATTTGAATGCCTCTTTTGAAAAGATCATTATTGAAATTTATATAAAAATAAAAATAAAATAAAAAATTAAAATTAAAATGCCAAAAGTATTGCTATTAAAAACCAGACGATATGTTGGAACATGGACACTACCGTAAATTTCTACTTGAAAACAGGGAGTTTGTATCAATAGATACATCTGCGCATTTACGTATCCTACCATAAAGAAGAAATTTTTGGCGAAAGTAATGGATTTATTATTATTTATTTATTCAGATTTAAAAAAATAATCCTTTCTTTATAAATTCATTTGTTTATCTTACTGTGTTTACGCTTTGTTTATGAAAAAGTGCAGATATATTTATATTGATAGTCGGAGAAAAATCTATATTTAAAGGCAATATATATATATATATATATATATATATATATATATATATATATATATATCATGAAGTCAACACTCACAGGCTGTTTCATGTTGGACGCAATCGTCAGGCCGCGAATGCTGGATTTTTCCTCGGCTATTTATATATATAGGTCAGTGGTGCATTGTGGCTAATCTATTCTGGCAGTTATTTTTACAGGAATGGCTTGTTTATTTATTTATTTATTTGTTTGTGTTAATTTATTTGTTTTTCATTTTCATTTTGTATTATTTATTCTTTTCTTTTTTTGATGTTTTATTAACGTAGTAAAAATTTTTGGAGGGGATTTGCTTAGGTTGCTTATTCAAGTCTGGGAAGATAATTAAAACTATTTATTCATTCGATGTTTAGATTGCTTGCCGTAGTCTCTTCTGTCATTTTGGCGGGTGGACAGTTTTTAATTTATTTATTTGGATTGATTATTTTTATTTGTTTTTGCATATTTATGCTTATTTTTATTAGTTCTAACGGTTATTTTAGCGGGGGCGACTTGCTAATTTGTTCATTTATTTATGTATTGGGATTAATTTTTATTATTTTTTCTATTTATTTACTTATTTTTTTATTTTGTATATTTTTATTTATTCTATTTGGTTTTCGATTTTTCAGTAACGTAGTGAGTTTTTTTTATCGATATATAGCTGTTATAACTATTTTTACGTTCAACTTTTGGATTGGTTGTTGTAGTCTATTCTGACAGTTATTTTTGTGGGATATATTTACATACGCTCTATCTCTGATATTGAGCACTTTATTCCATAAATATAGCACTCCTTAAAACTATATATATATATACATACTGTGTTATAAATGTAGCGAAAGTGCTCTACTGATGATCAGGAGCTGAATATGAAGAAATAGTCTTAAAGTGTGCTATATTTATGGGATAAAGTGCTCAATATCAGAGATAGAGCGTGTGTAAATCTAAAAGTGAACATAGAAGTCAGCACTTAGAGGCGACAGTCTGTTTCATGCTAGTGCAATCGTCAGGCAACTAGTCTAGTTGCTAGTTGACTAGTTGTCTGACGATTGCACTAGCATGAAACAGACTGTCGCCTCTAAGTGCTGACTTCTATGTTCACTTTTATATATATATATATATATATATATATATATATATATAATATATATATATATATATATATATATATATATATATATATATATATATATATATATATATATATGTGTGTGTGTGTGTGTGTGTGTGTGTGTGTATGCTATCCCTAATCTGGCATTCAAAATTCGAAAAATTAAACCGCACTTTTTTTATGGAGTACAACTAACGGAAAGTGAGCCCGAGTCCAGTGTAGCAGTCTAGAATGTCCGGCTGTACTGCTAGTCCGGCGGTATTGTAAACAAACAGGCGCCGCCAGCTGTTATCAATATGGGGTTAAAAACAGAAAAGAACAAAGTTACAGCAGTAAAGTCGGCGGCATTTTGCGAACACTAGCGAAAGAATAATTATAGACGATCTGGTGAAAATGTGTGAGCAGTTACTTACTGGGCTTGAAGAACGCAAATGTATCAATGAGCAGGAAATTGTGCTCAGTTTGTTTTAATTACAGAGAGATTGCTGACAGCTGATGTGCTCACGGTGATAACTGAAATTGTTTACCAAGCACTCCACAATAACGGAGAAGCTCGTCCCGTGGCTCTAGATATCGCCAAAGCATTTGATAGGGTCTGGCATGCCGGCCTTCTTCGTAAGATTAAAGGATACGGAATTTCAGGTCGATTATTTGACTTAATACGATCATTCCTGTCAAACCGTGTAATGAAAGTTGGCTTTAACGGATTCTCCTCCAGTCCCTTCCCCACGAACGCAGGGGTTCCCCAAGGCTCTATCATAGGCCCTACTCTGTTCCTTATCTACATTAACGATCTTCCTGATGACATCAGTTCCCAAGTAGACATCGATGCAGGCAAAACAACTATTTACTCCTACCTAAATAGCAAATCTGGTATCGCTGACAAAACTAACCATACCGTTAGTCTCAAAAAGGACATCCAATCGGTTGTAGACTGGGGCAGGAATTGGCTGGTTAACTTTAATGCCTCTAAGACAAAACTGCTCTCTATTACTCACCACGGGGAACCATCCCTGCCGCCCATTAGAATGTCTGACGACCAACTCCACGAGAGCACCTCTTTGCAACTGCTTGGTCTCACACTGTTCACTGACTTGAGATGGAATAATTACATTGAATCAATTGCTTCATCCATCGCAAGGATAGTTGATTCCCTGTGTCACGCCAAAAAGTTTTTCTCGCCCGAGTCCATCCTTCAAAACTATAAATCAACCATTCGCCCTTGCATGGGATACTGCTTTTATATATGGTCTGGTGCCCACGCTGTTCGCCTTAAGGTCCTCGACAAGATTCAGAGACGGATATGCAATGTGGTTGGTCCTGATGTGGCATCTCGTCTACGGTCGCTCTCTCTCACAGACGTGCTGTCACCTTCCTCTGTCTTTTCTACAAATACTTTCACGGTTACTACTCTGATGAGCTACTTTTTCTAGTTCCCAGACTGCATGAATCTAAGTGTGTTACTCGGTTGGCATCACGGTTCCACCCTTTCACTGTCGAAACGGTTAAATGTGGCCATCTCTTCTACTCCAATAGATTCATGTCTCGCACCTCTTGTCTGTGGAATTCCCTTCCTATTAATTGTTTCCCTGATAGCTATAATCTCCAACTATTAAAATGTAATGTCAATCGACATCTCCAGATGCCCTGACCTATTCCCTGTCCTTCTCTTCATCCTTTCCTCTATCACTCCTCTTTACTCTCGTTCCTACTCTCTGTAACCCCTTGCGTGCTAGTGTCATCCCGCCTTGCTTGGGGTGAAATGTTAAAAAAAACAAAACAAAAAACGATGTTAATGAAGAAGACGACGCTCACATAAATGTTTACAAAGGCACGCCATAGGGACGCAATATCATCACGGGAGCCAACATCGGACACCCATGTCCTTCGTGGCTACGATGATAGTAGCACCATTGATCCCCCTTCTGGAACATTGTCACGGTAAAAGAAAGAGTATTGTGAGATAGAAGACTTTACATATGTAACAGACCGTGGTAGCTCACAACTAGACGTGTGCACCAGTGACAGTCAGATGACTTTCTAGTTTTACCTGATGATCTCAGAAATAATTGTCCTTACAGCATGTGTTTATAGAATGTATTTATCCCAATAATACATTATATATTAGTGTATTTTTCCATATAGTGTTTTATTGTGTCATATTTTCGTTATTCTATAATGCAGAAAATGTTGAACAACCGAAACACAGCCGATTCCAAGGATTAAGGACCTATATATAGTCCATTAAACAGACAAAATGCTTCGCTGTATCACAGCTCCTCAGTGTGGCTAAACGTCTGATTGTTTCAAGTCGAGATCGAAACCCGACCGATTTGACATCATTCAGATATCTTACCACAAGGCCATCATCGCACGCCATGCTTGAAGAGTAATGCTTAATAGCAGTAGGATCCGCTGTTTTTTAAGACCCCCTTTCCTTAGAGAGCTCAACCAGATTTCCGGGAGCATATATATATAGTCATCCACAGACAAATATATATATATATATATATATATATATATATATATGCGACGATTGCACCTAGCATGAAACAGCCTGTCGCCTCTGAGTGTTGACTTCGATGTTCACTTTCATATTTATGTTTACATACGCTCTATCTCTGATATTGAGCACTTTATCCCATAAATATAGCACACATTATAAGAATATTTTTTCATATATATATATATATATATATATATATATATATATATTTTAAAACATTTTTATGTTTATACATTCTTTTGATAGATACAAATATTTAAGTAAATGTTCTGTTTTATAATAAACAGTATTAAACAACATTTACCGGCCTGAATGTGAATGATGTTTAATACTGTTTATTATAAACAGAGCATTTACTTAAATATTTGTATCTATAAAAATAATGTATAAACATAAAAATGTCTTAAAATATTTTGGGGACTTTGTTCATTTCGTAACATTTTGCTGTAGTAAGATATTTTCTCGGTAGATGGCATTACATTGGCGGCCCTTACAAGAAGTTAAAAATGCATGTGCAACAATCCCACTGGGCACATTGGCCAATGTCGCCCAAACAGTATTTCGCCGTACGAGTCAATGTCTGGAAGCTAAATGTCACCATTTTGAGCTTCTAATGTGATTGTATTATCCAAAGTTAACTTATATTAATCTCGTCATATCTGAATACATTTCAAATGATATTTTCGGTCATGACTCACTCTCTCTCTCTCTCTCTCTCTCTCTCTCTCTCTCTCTATATATATATATATATATATATATATATATATATATATATATATATATATATGAATAGAGAGAAAAAGAAAAAAATTATCTTAGCCGACGCGTTTCGTCCTTTGATCTACTGCTTCGGTAACGTTGGCCAATGTGCCCAGTGGGATTGTTGCACATGCATTTTTAACTTCTTGTAAGGGCCGCCAGTGTAATGCCATCTGCCGAGAAAATATCTTACTCCAGTAAATGGTGTTATCGCAATTTACTAAAACTACGAAAGACAGGTTTTTCCGTTCCTGTAGTGTGAAAACTTTTTCTTTTGCGGACATTTACAGGACTTTATCGAGACATTTGCCTTGACCGAGTCCGCGCCGGCTAAGATAAGATATACACTTATCTTTATTCATTATATCTTAAATCTTTACACACACACAAACACACAAACGCAAGCAAATACATACATACATACATACATACATACATACATATATATATATATATATATATATATATATATATATATATATATATATAGATATGTATGTGTGTGTGTGTGTGTGTGTGTTTGTGTGTGTGTGTGTGTGTGTTTGTACGTGCGTGCGAGCGTTTGTGAGCAAGATTAATTTCAACGAAAATATGAAATTGAATGGAAGGAATGTTTATCATAAGCTGTTCCATTTTGAATGAAATTAGGACGAGAGGATCATTGAAGCGATCTGATAATTCTTTATGATGAAATGCTACTTCTGTTACATCTGTTACTATATTTAATTTAAAGTATAGAATGGGTAGGTAAATATACCAACCGTTATGAGACAGATATAATAAAAAAATACCATCAGCGTAGCATAATATCTGCTCTGGAAGGAACTCTGTTGTGTTGGGTTGCGTATTTCTTTTGCCTTTATTTTGCAAAATCCCTTTAGTGACACGATAGATTCGAAGTGTAAAGATCAGTGGTGAGGTAAAGCGGGAAATTATAAAAAGAAGAGGGAGACGTACGAGTAATGCATTTGGCGAGACCGTATAAGCGTTCTATATCGACGATAAATAAAAAGTTATAAAATTTAAAAAAAATATAGTTACAGTAATGGATAAAACGTAATTTTCTTTTTAAAATTTAAAAATGGAATGATAAATTTAATCTTCGATATTGTAGACTAGGCTAGCCGGTGCTAGGCTAGGTTAGTAGTTATTCTCTCTTTCTCTGCTCTGCCAGTTGACCTATGACCTATCTGAACTTCATCGTTCAGTACAGTTTATTTTTTTAGAATTTGTTGTTTCTCTTTTAAGTTATTGTTTGTAAGCTAATTCTTTTTTGTTTATTCACACGTTTTTGCTTGTAAGAAACCAACAAATATAAAAATAGGGGTGAGTTTTAGGAAAATAAGCGTGATTTTTAGGGACTTGGAACGGATAGGAAATATTATCATTGATTTCAATGGAAAAAAAAATTATGTATGAATAGCAAAACAACAAATTCTATTAACCCAACCAACCATAATCAATATTCTAAAATTAAAACAAAAAACAACTTCACTATTTAAGCACTAGTTTCTTAATAACGAAGCACAGTTTACATGTACCTCCCTATCATGAACGGAACCGTCATTTCATGGGAAATTTGTTGTTTAAAAACAGTAATTTGACATTACAAATCAGACGCTTCCTCTGTAGCTAAATGGTATAACACATCAGGCTATATGGTGGTTCCGTGTAGGATACGGGTTCAATTCCTGTCGGAAGACACATATTTTCTTTGAGATTTCTCGGACATTCAGGCCGGTAAACGTAGTTAATACTGTTTATTAAATATAAATATTTGTATCTATAAAAGTAACGTATAAACAGAAAATATATTAAAATAACTGTCGGAGTTAGTCCATTTCATTATATATATATATATATGCTTGTGTGCATCAAGGTTAACAATAGAAATACTATATAAATATATATATATTATGAAATGGACTAACTCCGATATATTTTAATATATTTTCTCTTTATACGTTATATACGCGTGTATTCTTGTGTCCGCCAAGGTTAACAATAGAAATACTATATATATATATATATATATATATATATATATATATATATATATATATATATATATATATATATATTATTTCTATATATCTATATATGGTATTTCTATTGTTAACCTTGACGCACACAAGCATACACGCATATATATATATATATATATATATATATATATATATATATATATATATATATATATATATATATATATATATATATATATATATATGTATTATTTCCCTTGTCAACATTTCGCCTGGGTATTAATAGACTGTCAAATATAAAGTAGATGCGATGCGATCTGATGTGACAATGTCTTTCCTGTCTCGAAAGTTCCAATTCAGCTTATGCGGATTCGAAGGTAGTTTTATTTATATATGTGCGTAACCGACCGTGTAGTTCCATCTCACACAGTGCTCCGCTTTTGTGGCCCTGGGCCAGATTAGTATAAACTTAGTAAATAACTAAGTGTGTCTCGTGATTGGATTTTTCTTAAAATCGCCTGATTTTTTTTAATGAACATCGGCTTATAATACTATTATATGGCCCTCCCCTAATTACAAACTTGGCGCAATACAGTTACTTTTACCCTAATTTAAGTTATCCTATTTTCTTTTCTACCATAGTAAATTAATCTTTGCAAATATCTATCTATCTATCTATCTATCTATCTATCTATCTATCTATCTATCTATCTATCTATCTATCTATCTCATTCTGGTCCTATCTATCTCAGTCTGTTCATATCTATCTATCTATCTATCTATCTCATTCTGGTAATATCTATCAGTCTGTTCATATATATATATCTATTTATCTATCTATCTCATTCTGGTCATATCTATCAGTCTGTTCATATCTATCTATCTATCTATCTATCTATCTATCTATCTATCTATCTATCTATTTATCTATCTATCTATCTCATTCTGGTAACATCTATCAGTCTGTTCATATCTATCTATCTATCTATCTATCTATCTATCTATCTATCTATCTATCTATCTCATTCTGGTAATATCTATCAGTCTGTTCATATCTATCTATCTATCTATCTATCTATCTATCTATCTATCTATCTATCTATCTATCTATCTATCTATCTCATTCTGGTCCTATCTATCAGTCTGTTCATATCTATCTATCTATCTATCTATCTATCTATCTATCTATGGTTCTTTCTAATCTATCTATCTGGCGAGTAATTGAATGGTAAAAATAGAAAACATCCAAGCAGAATTCCCTCCCTAGTGTTAGGATTTTTCAAGACCACTACAATTTTAACCTGTTCAAGTCTAGGGGTTAACCATTATTTTCCCTACATATCTACATAAACTGTAGCTGTTACTCTGTAACACTCTACCTCGAGTGGCTCGCGGGACTTGTATAGTTGAACATCAATCTAAAAAATGCTTTTTTGCAATATATTTTTTATATAACAATGAATACATTTCCGATGTATTGATGATGCTTTATTAATATATACTCACAAAACAATATTACTTGATCTTTTAAATAAACCAAACCACATAGAACGTACGATAGAATTTACTGAGACAGAAACAGACAATATATTTACTTTCTTCGATATCTTGTTAAACCCTATCTAAAACTAACAGTCTATTTTAAATCTATTAATAAAAATGATCTCATAAACTTCTATTCTTACCATAACAAAATAAAATCCAGAATAATCATTGAATTCTACTTAAGAGCACTCAGAATTTGCAGCCCTTAATATTTACATGATGAGGAAGTAAAACATTGGAAATATCCTAATTATTGTACATATGATGCGTAGTTTAAAGCTCACTAGATTCATATAATTAAAAACTAAATAATACTACACCGAATCAATGGCTGCATCTGCTGCAAGGAAAGTTGGTCGTACCAGAAATTCTTTCTCGGGAGAATCCAAATCGCACAGACAAATCTACCATTCGTCCGTGTATCGAATACTGCTGCCATATTTGGTCTGGAGCTTCGGCTGTGCATCTAGAGATTCTTCAGTCACTTTCTTACCGACGTGACGTGGCACCTCTCTGTCTTTTCTACAGATATCTTTAGGGTATCTGCTCCGACGATGACGAGATTTTTTGTCTGGTGGATCGACTACATGAATTTAAGCGTGCTACTAGATTGGCATTTAGGTTCCTTCCTTGTATTGTTGAAATAGCCAAATGCAACTGTCACTTATACTTCAACAGCTCCTTTTCTCGCACTTCCCACCTCTTCCGTTTCCTTGGTTCCTGATAATTAGAATCTTCAAAAATTTAAACGCTACGTCAATCGCCATCTTTTATCTTCTTGAACCCCGTTCATCTTTAGTCCTATCTTCAATCCACCCTATACTAAGCCTTCTATTTTACTTTCACTTTCACTTTCACTCTCTGTAAGCTCTTGCATACTAGTGGTTTTATCTCCTGGGTTGGTGCGAAATGATTAAAAAAATAATTCTGATATAACAAGACATATAATACTATCAAATTAATATCTAGACTTTATATAAAATTTGTTACTACCTCTAAAATAATACAAGATTTAATTGACACAAAACAAAATATCAAAATAAAGCATGAAGGAATTTATGCTGTTGTCGGAGCTCCATTTATTTAACTAAAACGGAAGTTTTTACTTTGAGCATATTGACATCCACAGCTCATATGACAAAAATAAATAAATAAATAAATAAAAGAAGAAAAACAAAGCTTAATTTCGTCCGACTCCACGCATTCAATTCCAGAACACCACCTGAAAAATATCCGGGTCATAAAACGTCTTCTCTAACCAATTAGAAAAAGGTCTCTGCGTTTTTCGCAGTAGTCTTTTCTGAGCCACTGATTCGCTATAAAGTCAATACTGATTCCACCGGAAGGCAGATCCGACTCGACAGGCAATCTTTACCGAACGTAGCAGACTACACCAAGCCGCTTCCATCACCAGTGATGCCTTTAACCAGCGACAAAACAATCAGCAGCAGGGACTGTCGACTTCTCAGTCAGATAAGTTCCATACGCGATACACGCACGGGCGATCATGTCTCTTTGGATCAATGACTGTCTCGGCAGAAGATTTTCCCGCATTAGGTTATCATTTCTTTCTGCAGTAGACTGCTATTCAACCCATAGCTGGAGGGAGAACACATGGATTCATACCTCCCCTAACGGTATTTGCGAGCAACTGAATGTAACTTATTCTATTGGAATTCGAGCTGCATGCCGTAATTCATAAAATGTTTGTCCCACTAGTCTACCTAACTCGGCTAAATATGCGTGCTGCTTTCTATTTCAACCAATAGATTGTCTTGTACCCGGAACGAACTGTCAGTCTCACACGACTTATGTACGATACCGTGGAACAAGCAAACGACTGAACCTTGTAAATCAAGGGGAAATAAAAGTTATAAATAAAATTTTTATTTATCTCCATCTGGCATCCCGTTCCCACCCCATTCACCGTTGAAACTGTTAGATGTACACGTCTCTTCTACTCCAATAGCTTCATGTCTCGCACCTCTCGCCTGTGGAACTCCCTTCCTTATTCCTGTTTCCCTGACAAATATAATCTCCAACTATTTAAGTGTAACGTCAATCGACATCTCCAGTTGCCTTGATCTATCCACTTCCCTTCTCCACATCCTTTCACCTTTCATTCCTATCGGCTCTCGCTCCAAATCTTCTGTAACCCCCTTGCCTTGATCGTTCCACTATCTTTCTCCACATCATCTCCTTTACCACTCCTATCTGCTTTTCCTCCAAACCTTCTGTAACACCTTGTGTGCTAGTGGCTTCCAGCCTTGCTTGGGGTGAAAAGCTTAAAAAAAAAAAAATGTTGTTTGTTGTAAAAATGTTCCAGGAAATGCATTGGTGAAACATAGGAATTTAAATAAAAGAATATATGAACAAAAAATGGTTCTTTTACAAAACAATACACTGTATATATATATCTGTATATATATATCTGTATATATATATATATATATATATATATATATATATATATATATATATATATATATATATATATATATATATATATATAAGAACCTTTTGGTGTCTGTTGGATTTGAAATCAGTCTACCAAAACGAGAGAATATTATTTTTATGTACATACGTATGCATATATACACACACACCCCAGGCATATAAATATATATTGCATATATATATGGGGGGCATAAAAGGCTGTAATATATATTTATATGCTTGGGGTGCGCGTGTATATGTGTATATATATATATATACATATATATATATATATATATATATATATATATATATATATATATATATATATATATATATATATATATATATATATGGGGGGCATAAAAGGCTGTAATATATATTTATATGCCTGGCGTACCTGTGTATATATGCATACGTATGTACATAAAAATAATATTCTCTCGTTTTAGTAGACTGATTTAAAATCCATCAGACACCAAAAGGTTCTTATATATATATATATATATATATATATATATATATATATATATATATATATATATATATATATATATATATGCAGTCTTACATTAGAACATGCACATATCCGCTATTATCCACATGCACTACTATCCACAAATATTTTTAGTGAAACCAAAATGTACAATTTTGTAGTGGATATGTGCATGTTCTAATGTAACACTGCATAATATATATATATATATATATATATATATATATATATATACAAAATAAAGAGAAAGAACAGTCAGATTAACTATCTACAATTCTTTAGCATTTATTTTTTTTTTAAAGTTCTCGATAGAAAGTAGAGCATAATATTATAATATTATTATTTAAAATATTTTAAAAATATTTTATCATCGCGACTCGGAAATTTCTATGTTTCGGAACTGAAGGTTAAAATTATTGTTCCATTTTCAAGTGATCTGAATAACTTCAGAAAAAAATGATATTTTTTTTTCTGAAGTTATCCAAGATCTCTCGAAAATAGAACAATCATTTTAACATTCAATTGCGAAACAAAAATTTCCGAGTTGCGATGATAAAATATTTTAAATAATAATATCACACACACACACACACACACACACACACACACACACACACACACACACACACACAACACACACACACACACACACACACACACACACACACACACACACACACACACACACAGAGGGTGTCCATAAAGTTCGTGTGCACTTTAAAAAATTTATAACTTTATTTGTATTTGCGATAGAAATAATCTGTAAAAAACGTTATAAAGTTTAATGTACCTAGTTTTAAGTATAGCTAAAATAACTAATGTGATTTCAGGCATTACTGTAAATCAGTTGGCAAATGTTTTCCGTGAACTGCAAAATTGTATTATCTTTTGTATTGCTAATGATGGAGGACATGTGGAAACTTAAATAAAATTTCAATAAAACCTTAAAAAATATAGATTTACTTCTTTCTAATCCTTTTTACAAATTATTTCTATCGCAAATACAAATAAAGTTATAACTTTTTTAAAGTGCACACGAACTTTATGGACACCCTATATATATATATATATATATATATATATATATATATATTTAGTTTTTCCAACATTTTTCCGTTTGTCGCGAGTAAGGGAGTGGAGAAATTTTTCATTATGTCCATCGTCTAAAGCGCTTTCCGTCACTAATTTAGCCATTTGCAAGGGTGTTTTTGTTTTAGGTGTTATTAGTTTCTGTTCATACAGGCTGCGATGGGTAAATTGGCGCCATTTTATATTTTTAATTTCGCGCATGCGCGTTGTGCATCTCTGACTTTGTCGACTGCACGTATGTTAGGGTAAGTTGGGCACTGTCTATGAGAAAAAGAACACCATGACGCAATTCATTCCGCCAGAAATTTGAAACTGCTTTATTGCTTGGCATTTGCACCGGAAGCTCCAATACAAACATTTCGCAGTCTTTGGGTGTCAATAGTTCAGAGGATTCGCAGAGTTGGATGAGTCTAATGGTGATTACAAAGGTGTTTGGAGTGATGGCGACGTTATGCCTACATCTTTACACAGATTCAACACGGTGGCCTACATCAAGAGGGTAGAAGACCCTATGTCTGGCGACAGGACTCTGCACCATGCCCCACAAGCAGGAGAACCCAGTCACAGCTGTCAGACAATTTCAGCGACCATATCACCCCTTACATCTGGCCACCTAACTCCCCAGACTGCAACCCTCTTCATTATTATGTGTGGGGTGCTGTTGAGCGAGTGACCAACAAAACTACTTGTAGCACTAAAGATGAACTGTAGGCAAGGATTATGGTAGCATTCACCAACTTAAACAAGGAGACCGCCCAGAAGAGATGCAGGAGATTCTGAAGTCGTCTCGAGGCCGTGGTTCAAGCCAATGACGATTTTATTGAATAAATTTACTCTTCAGGATTTCAAGATATTTTTGTATAATTTTGGTAAATATATCTGTTAAAATGAGATGTCGGTGTTATTTTCATTTTTGTGTAATTTAGACTTCAATTTATCCATCACACCCCGTAAGATAGACTCTCCCGTCGAATTCGACGTATGAGGTTCAGGCAGATCAGTTCCTAGAAACTGAAAGCCCGACACCGACACATGAGATTTGATTATAGTGGTGAAGGCTTTGAGCAGGGCCATCCACACTTTTTGGAGGGACGAATACAGGGACCTTGCGCAGCGAATGCCACAAGGTCCCCAAACGACCCTCCGCAGGTTTTGAATTCAGAGTTGTCCTTCTCCTATACCAGTTGCCATCCAAGGCTATAGAACCCAGTCTGTCCTGCTATTTACCCATAGTTGGAGGGAGAAGAAGAGGATTCACACCTTTCCCAAGGGTATTAGCACGTAAGTGAATGTAATGGATTCGACTGAAATTCGAATATATATATATATATATATATATATATATATATATATATATATATATATATATATATATATATATATATATATATACATTCTGAAGTCCGACAATTATTTAAAGGCATTTTTATGTTTATACAAATATTTAAGTAAATGCTCTGTTTTATAATAATGGAAATTTCTCGGACATTCAGGCCGGTAAATGTTGTTTAATACTGTTTATTATAAAACAGACCATTTACTTAAATATTTGTATCTATAAAAAGAATGTATAAACATAAAAATATCTTAAAATAATAGTCGGACTTTGTCCAATTCATAATGTGTGACGTTATTTGTTTACATTTGATACGCCATGAGCAGATCTGAATGTACGTGAGAGAATCATGGAAGATTAAAGTTTAAAGACAGTAAAATCGAACTTGTTAACCGAACGCTCCTCTGTGGCCGAAACGGTTAAAGCACGTCAGGCTATATGACGGTTCCGTATAGGATACAGGTTCGATTCCTGTCAGAGGACGAAAATTGTCTATGAAAATTTCTCGGACATTCAGGCCGGTAAATGTTGTTTAATACTGAGCATTTATTTAAATATTTGTATCTATAAAAAGAATGTATAAACATAAAAATGTCTTAATATATATATATATAAATATATATACACACATGAAATATATTATAGTGGCCAATATATATATATATATATATACAAATGAGAGAAAGAACAGGTGGAATAAAAATCCACAGTTCGTAGCTATTTAGTTTTTTAAAATGTAGTCAAGACAAAGTAGAGCAAAATATTAAAATAATATTTTTATTATAATAAATTGCAATAAAAGTATTTTCCATCGCTACACAAAAGCTTTCATGTTTCAGTATTAAGATTGAACTTCCTCGGGCGATGGTATATATATATATATATATATATATATATATATATATATATATATATAGAGAGAGAGAGAGATGATCACCCATATATACACCCTACAAACGCACACTCAGTGCAGTGTAATAGGTCTGATCATAATTTCAATGTACAGAAGCTTTAATTAAAAGAGAAATAAATTTATTAATGCAGAAATATATAGAAAGTGCCCAAATTTCTGAGTCTTCCATGGTAAAGGTACTTCCCGGGTTCAAACAGTATATGACCTTAACAAAGATACAATATGGGGTATTTAAAAACAGTAGCGATAAAAACAAAATATGTAGGAAGCTGAATGAGATCAGCTATGTTGTGTGTCTTGACTCATCGGACGTCAAGAATTTAAAATTTAAAGTTAAGCCTCCCATCCTCAGTGCTTCTCTCGATCTATAATCGACGTCTGTTATTTTGATCCCCTCCTCCTGCACATATTTGATTCCATCAATAAAATATTACTAGCCCGAACTAGTTCTTCCGAAGAACTAAACGCGTAACATAGTTTTTTTTGTCACCCAATTACTTATATATATATATATATATATATATATATATATATATATATATATATATATATATATATATATATATATATCTGTATCAGTTACGGGTATTCACTAAAATTACTGAAAAATGAATTTTCTTTATTAACTTTTCTTGAGTGCGCAGGTCGGTAGGCCTAACACACTGTTGACACCCCCCACCAAATAAAGAAACACGGCTATCCATTAAAATTACTTAAAAATGAGTTTTCTTTATTAACGTTTCTCGAATGCGCAGGCCGGTAGACATGAGACATACTGTTGACAAAAAAAGAAAAATAAAGAAAAAAAAAAGAAAAAAGAAAAAGAAAACAAAACAAAAAACAAAACAAAAAAACAAACAAGAATCGGGGCGTCTATTTCAAACACGGATATCCATTAAAATTACTTGAAAATGATTTTTCTTTATTGACTTTTGACAAAAACCAACCCCCCAAACCCCCAAAAAGAAAACAAAAAGAAAAAACAAAAAACGGGGCGTCTATTTCAAACGTTGTTACATCTTACTATTTCAACTGTAAAATGACAAGATATTGCCACCAGTTTAGTACTGTGCTTAAATTCATAAAGTCTAGGTACCATAGAGGAAGTACCAGAAACTGAATACAAAATAACTTGTACTAGAAACCAGTATCTCTAATAACTGATGAAAAAGAAAGGAAAAAAAACTTTTACCAACTCACCTGTTACGTCTCGCCAATTCAACTGTAAATTGACGAGACTTGTTGCCAATATGGCGCAGCGCTTAAATTGTAGAGGACTGAAAAAAAAGGCTAATATAAATAAAATATATATAATGTATATTTTAGTATCAATTTTTCGTTTCTGCAGATTCTATTGACGGCCATACGCGAAGTTTGTTTTCACACATTTTGTATTTTTTCCTGTTTTTGTACAACATAACGGATGTAGGGTACGCACATGGGAAGCAAATATCTGTTCACATTTGAGAAAATAAGAGGAAAATACAAAAATTTGTTAAAACAACACTAACTTGTCTTTTTCAAGAAAATCTATTTATAATATATATATATATATATATATATATATATATATATATATATATATATATATAGTCTTAAAGTGTGCTATATTTATGGGATGAAGTGCTCAATACCAGAGATAGAGCGTGTGTAAATATAAAAGTGAACATAGAAGTCAACACTTAGAGGCGACAGTCTGTTTCGTGCTAGATGCAATCGTCAGGTTTATTTCATTGGCCTGACGATTGCATCAATCTTGAAACAGACTGTCGCCTCTAAGTGTTGACTTCTATGTTCACTTTTATATTTATAAGATTATATTCAACTCAGAGTCCCCCCCCCCAAATATATATATATATATTATGAAATGGACAAATTCCGAGAATTATTTTAAGACATTTTTATGTTTATACATTCTTTTTTATAGATACAAATACTTAAGAAAATGCTCTAAAAGTCATGCCTGTGTAGGTAATCAATATTTGATCGATTGATTGATTTGTTTTGGAGATAATGATTTTACCAGATAATAGCTGGTGCGAGAAGAGATGGATTTATATCTAGGGTATTTGCACATATGTGAATATAACAAACCCAACAGTAATTGAAACTCGGCTCTCCGATTAACAATTTCAAGCCATTATCCATTACACTACTCGCACATCCAGACTTAGAGCTCCTGGTATTCCGAAGCGGTCACCCGTCCAGGCTTGACGTTGCTCAACTTATCCGCAAATACCCTGGAATATATATGAATATGAATATATGAATCCACTTCTTCTCCCCCAGCTATGGGTTAATTAGTAATATTTGTATCACTAAGCCATTATTAGCTTAAAAAAACTGTTACAATCTAGGAAATATTTTCTGGCTTTAAGTGACCTGCAAAATATTTATGAGCTGGAGAAAATAAATTAATCAATAAATACGATAAATGGAGCAATTATTATGGGACAGAGTTAATAGAAAATACGACTTCTGTCCCATAATGGTTGTTCCAATTTATGTATGAAATGTGGATGCAAATGGAGCAATTATTTTGGGACAGAGGTAATAGAAAATACGACTTCTGTCCCATAATGGTTGTTCCAATTTATATATGAAATGTGGATACAAATGGAGCAATTATTTTGGGACAGAGGTAATAGAAAATACGACTTCTGTCCCATAATGGTTGTTCCAATTTATGTATGAAATGTGGATGCAAATGGAGCAATTATTTTGGGACAGAGGTAATAGAAAATACGACTTCTGTCCCATAATGGTTGTTCCAATCTATATATGAAATGTGGATGCAAATGGAGCAATTATTATGGGACAGAGTTAATAGAAAATACGACTTCTGTCCCATAATGGTTGTTCCAATTTATGTATGAAATGTGGATGCAAATGGAGCAATTATTATGGGACAGAGGTAATAGAAAATACGACTTCTGTCCCATAATGGTTGTTCCAATTTATGTATGAAATGTGGATGCAAATGGAGCAATTATTATGGGACAGAGGTAATAGAAAATACGACTTCTGTCCCATAATGGTTGTTCCAATTTATATATGAAATGTGGATGCAAATGGAGCAATTATTATGGGACAGAGGTAATAGAAAATACTATCTATTTATCCCTCAACCTCATCTCTGGGTATTAAAATTTCCAAACCGTCCTTCCTCATAATGTGTCCCAGAAATATGAACTGTCTCTTTCTGACTTTATGTATGGGTGATTTCCTGGTTTCCATTTTTTTCGAACTTCTTTTTTGCTCACATATTCTCTCCATGTATTCTCAGCATCCTTCTGTAGAACATATTTGTGTGGCTATATATATATATATATAGTCATGAAAAGTAGTCTCATATAAGTTCTTATAACAACATGAAAAATAGTTCGTTGGTTGGCTGATTTTGGTGATATGTCAACCCAGGACGGATTTTATATTGAGCGCCTAGTGAGGATCTAACTCACTACTCTGTAGTAATAGCAAACCAGACTTTCTCGTTCACCATTCTGACATGCTGAAACAAATGAAAAGTGGTAATTAAGAAATGTCTATTTTAAAATATCTTGTCATTATTCACGTGCGTCAAGTTTGATATTTAGCGATACCGGTAATGTACAGTAAATGTGCAATAGTAATTAGTAGCACAAAAAGAAAACACAAAATATATTTGTTCCGAGTAAATTTCCAACAAATACTTGTAGAGATGCAAAGGCCGATTACCTCCCCTTTTGGGTAATATGAATTTACGAGAGTCACGTAACGGTTGAAGGTTGACGTCAATTCGTTGAGTAATGTTCTCTAGTTTCTATTTAGGACGTGTAGAAGCAAGACATAGCTGTCCACGCCAGTTGCAGATGATAGATAACAAAGTAATGAGGGAGAACAGATGACCCTCCATGATACCTCGAAGTCCGTAGAACATTTCACCTGCCTGACCATTTTCTTTTCGGTAAATATTACAAGTAAAATTTATATCTTGCTCTTTACACTCTGCTTATTTCATATGTTACAATTTCTTTGTGTGGGTCAAATTAGTGACAAGTATTTATATAGTTGTATATAATTTCTTCTTTTGCTAATATATAATACATAGGAGCACAAAAGAGACCTCACAAAAAAGAACTTAATGCACTAGTCATACATAATTTTGATTTTAAAAATGCTACACTCATAAAAAAGAAAATAACTCACTCAGAAGGAAAATTCTTGAGAGTGCTGCCATTGAATATTATCCAAATGTTAATCTACGCCCAGACTTTTTCCTAATATCACCTTTCCTAAGAGAATTACTACTCTCCCAAACAAAAGTACACAGCTGTATAAAGAAATCAAAAGAAGATAGTTGAATCCGTCAACATAACAATAAAAACATACATATATATATATATATATATATATATATATATATATATATATATATATATATATGGGCGTAGATTAATATCTGGATACGCTCAGGTTTTTTCCCTATTTCACCTTTCCTAACAGAATTACTACTCTCCCAAGCAAACGTATACAACCGTATAAAGAAATCAAAAGAAAATGGCTGAATCCATCAACACAACAATAAAAACAATATTTCCACACGTGACAGTACTTGTCGTAATTTTCAGTTGACAGTATGAATATAATAGCGTTTTCTAAATTCTTCTAGTTGCTAAGGACATTTTGATTTGTTGTTAATAGTTACTTTGTTTTCAATAAATTCATTTCGTTTTTGCCTTGAAAAAGTCCACATTAGACGAAACACGTCGGCTAATAATAAAGTTTTCCTATGGTCTTTTACCTTTATACATGTAATTTCTTGTATAACATAGTTGCGCGTAAAAAAAACTCGGCAAACATCGATAAACGTGCTCGCAATAAGACGTAGTGTCAAATGGACGGTTTTCCCCATGACACCGCTTTTATCTTAATTACCTTCACTTTTCAGTAATGTTTATTCTTTTAAAAAGCGATGATTAGAATTGGAATAAAACCTAAACATGGGATGAAAGTGAATTTATACATTTTTTGATCTTAAGAATTTACGATAAAAATATTAAACATTATTTATTTCTTAGATTGTTTATTTAAAAGAATAATTCTACATTTACATTCTTAATACTAATACAACAAAACTAATGCAATGCAATAGTTATAATTTACCAATTTATAAAGAAAAAAATATCAAAATTTTATTCCTAAATTTATAAACAGTTACTAAATTATATAAAATATATGAACAAAATATAAGGAAATCGTTATTATTTACAAAGCTCGAATCAATTGGCAAAAAGTCGATGTTTTGCCAACCATTTCAATAAAAAAATTTAATAAATAGTGTTTATTATTTCGTTGGCAATTCTCAAGCAAAAAAATATGTATCAATTCATTTTCAAATGTTTATGTGTTATTAAAATTATAATAAACGCTTTTTTAAGGAAATAAATATTGCCGAGGAGTGAAGGTAGTTCAAAGAATAGCGGTGTCAAGGGAAAAAAACGTCCTTTTGACACTACTATTTTGACAGTTACGAAACTGTAAGTTTGTCAAAAAAAAAAAGAAAGAAAAGAATTAAAAAAGGAAAAAAAGAAATACATGAAACATATTTTTAATTTTTAATAATACTCAAACAGTGAAAAAGAAAACCTAATTGCAAGTATATACATAATCGAATGAGATACTCTTTTATAAAAATCCCCAACGAATATCAAGTTACCTGAGATCGCGTGTTTACCTGAAATATCCGATGATTTTTGTTGTGCGTCACGCAACCCAACATTGGAAACCTTCCTCCCCAAAAAGCAACCATTTTTCCTTCTATCATAATTTCAATTTATTTAACGCATAGACACGAGGATAGATGCTTTTCGGGAAAAAAAAGCGTGTCCCACTATACACAGGTAAATTCTTTAT
The DNA here is from genome assembly GCA_964036315.1 of Acanthosepion esculentum. NCBI lineage: Eukaryota > Metazoa > Mollusca > Cephalopoda > Sepiida > Sepiidae > Acanthosepion > Acanthosepion esculentum. Next base: position 27,826,749 of record OZ038517.1, on the reverse strand, counting down.
TTTGAAGCGGTTAAAAATCATGTACATGAATTTTTGGTGACCGGTTGCACTATACACAGGTACATTTTATTATCATTGTTGTGGATTCCGGGATGAATCCGATATCAATGAATAACAAACCCAACGAATGGATAAGGGAAATAAATGTATTAACGTAATAATACAAACTGGTAATACGGGTTAGTAGATCCAGGAATGCGGGTTAGTAGCAATAATATATATATACAGTCTTGGTATTGAAGTATCGCGGTATGACTCCTTACTGAGTCTACGTGCTCGCTAACTGTGACTCATGTGCTACCCTCCTCTATTACAGATTGTCCGGGTATTTACTGGTAGTAGTATAAGTACACCTCGGATGAGTCCATTTGTGTAAAAAGGGGAGACCCCTTAACACCCCCTCCTTAGATAGGTTGTTAGTATCTTTTCCTTTCTCTTATGGTCGACAATTAGGGGCACTGTAAATTTTCTCTTCCTGCTAGTCCTTCCAATTTCTGTGTCTTCTTGTGGTCTTTGAATCTCAAAAACTTCAAAGATCGCCTCCATCGACTCATTTTCTGCGGGTGACCAACTTGGCTCTTCAACCCGTCTTTTTTGTATTTGTTCAGTATGTTTTCTGTGGGTAGATTTTTCGCCTTTTTTCGCTTCTTTTCTTATCTCTCGCAAGGTCACAGGTAGTTCCTTTACTACCTTGTATAACTCTTTACTGTTTTCATCTGTGGTAGCAAATGGCGCGTTTCGCTTTTTTTTACATACTGGTTGAACATTTTCTTACAATTCAATTCTAGCTGCACCCTTACAAAATGAGCTGATAGGTGAATCCCATACGTTGAACTTTTGCATACAGTCTGTACCCACTAGATTTTCTGTATCTTTCATTAAGTATGTCTTGAGTTTTTTTGTTTTCCCGTGAAATTTAACATTTACGATTATTTCTCCTTCGAATTTTATACGCTTTCCTGTCCCCGACTTAGCAATTTTTTATGTGTATGTAACATGGTTGGTCTGTTAAGCTTTTTCCATGTCTGTAGGTTAATTATCATTAAATCGGAACCAGAGTCTAGTTGCAGTTTTATCTTTTTATTTAAGATTTCAAGTTCCACATATTTCCTTATGTTGGTATTGTCTTCGTCATGCATCCTAGTAGCTCTTATCCTACTAGTAGCTTTTCTGTTCCTACATTGGGATGCCTTGTTCCCCATTTTTCCACACACAAGAGAGTTTATATATTTAAAACGGCAATCCTTATTCCAGTGTAGTCCTCCACAGCGATAACATGCAGATGGGGGTGGGTATATTTGCTTCGATTTTTGTCATAATTTGCCCTATATGTTGTACTTTTTCCCTTATTATAGAATTTTTGTTTTCTTTCCGGGGAGGGTGAAGAACGTAAACTTTTGTTTAACTTACGTATATGTGATACTCCTGACTCCTCAATGTTCTTCAAGTCTTTCTTTCTACTCAGGCATTTTTGGCAGTCTTCTGATAATTGTTGTAGTGTTAGTCCAGGTTTATTTTGTAGTTTTGAAAGCATTCTTTTGCGCATTTCACTATCTTTTGCTGAGACTAACCCTTGAACAAAGATGAGACACTTGAAATTGTCCGGTGTTAATTCTGCCAACTTGAAGTCGTCGCAATGTTTATTCACGATTGCGGCAAACGTGGAATAGTCCTCATTTTCGCCCTTTACCAGTTTAAGACATTTCCACCTCTTGTGAAAGAGTGACGTTTTTGGACTGAACAGCTCTGTAAGACATGTAACTGCTTCGTCAAACGTTAATTCGTTCGTCTTTTTTGACAAAATGTAATCCACAAATTTTGTGTATTCCTCAGTTCCTAATTTTCTGAGCAACAGACGTAGCTTCTTTGCTTCTGTCCAGTTTTGACAATCGATGTTAAAGATATCTTCGTGGCGTCTAAAATAATCCCCGAAATTTTTTTCCTCTTCTCGATAGTATTTGAAAGTTTCTATCGTATTCCACACTGCGTCTTGGGAAAAAGTCGCCTCTTTTTCGATATTTTGTTTGTTACCCGCTACCTTTAATATTAGTTCCTGTGTTTGTAGTAATTGTTTTTGCCATTTTTCTTCCATTCTTTCCTGGAGTTGTAATTGCTGTTCATTTTGGTATTTTACAAGTTCTACTAAAATATTTTAAAAATCCTCCATGATAAAAGTCTTACGAAAAACTCACTTTTCCGTATTTAAGTCCTCGTAAATCTTTTGTCGCCAAGTTGTTGCGGACACTGGCAAAATGGCAAAGGAGACTTTTGTTTTTTTCTGTGTGAGTTCGAATACCTCGTCGTCAATTTGTTGTGACAACGAGGGAGAATTTTGTTTCGATTTCCTTCCCGTGTGAGTTCGAATTCCTCGTCGCCAATTTGTTGTGGATTCCGGGATGAGTCCAATATCAATGAATAACAAACGCCAGGAATGGATAAGGAAAATAAATGTATTAATGTAATAATACAAACTGGTAATACGGGTTAGTAGATCCAGGAATGCGGGTTAGTAGCAATAATATATATACAGTCTTGGTATTGAAGTATCGCGGTATGACTCCTTACTGAGTCAACGCGCTCGCTAACTGTGACTCTTGTGCTACACCCCTCTATTACAGACTGTCCGGGTATTCACTGGTAGTAGTATATGTATACCTCGGGTGAGTCCATTTGTGTAAAAAGGGGAGACGCTTTAACAATCATGTAGAGGTTAAAAATTATGAATTTTCGGGAGCTGGTTTCACTATACACTGGTACATTTTATTATTTTGTAGAGGTTAAAAATCATGCATTTTCGGTGACCGGTTTCACTATACACAAGTACATTTTATTATCATGTAAAGGTTAAAAATCATGAATTTTCTGGTGTCGGTTGCATTATACACAGATAAATTTTATTATTTTGTGGAGGTTAAAAATATGAATTTTTGGTGGCCGGTTGCACAATACTCTGGTACATTTTATTATTTTGTATAGGATAAAATTCATGCATTTTCGGTGACCGGTTGTAATATACACGTGTATATTTTATTATTTTTTAGAGGATGAAAATCATGAATTTTAAGTAAACGGTTATCGGTTGCACTATACATATGTACATTTTATTATTTTGTATAGGATAAAATTCATGCATTTTCGGTGACCGGTTGTAATATACACGTGTATATTTTATTATTTTTTAGAGGATGAAAATCATGAATTTTAAGTAAACGGTTATCGGTTGCACTATACATATGTACATTTTATTATTTTGTATAGGATAAAATTCATGCATTTTCGGTGACCGGTTGTAATATACACGTGTATATTTTATTATTTTTTAGAGGATGAAAATCATGAATTTTAAGTAAACGGTTATCGGTTGCACTATACATATGTACATTTTATTATTTTGTATAGGATAAAATTCATGCATTTTCGGTGACCGGTTGTAATATACACGTGTATATTTTATTATTTTTTAGAGGATGAAAATCATGAATTTTAAGTAAACGGTTATCGGTTGCACTATACATATGTACATTTTATTATTTTGTATAGGATAAAATTCATGCATTTTCGGTGACCGGTTGTAATATACACGTGTATATTTTATTATTTTTTAGAGGATGAAAATCATGAATTTTAAGTAAACGGTTATCGGTTGCACTATACATATGTACATTTTATTATTTTGTATAGGATAAAATTCATGCATTTTCGGTGACCGGTTGTAATATACACGTGTATATTTTATTATTTTTTAGAGGATGAAAATCATGAATTTTAAGTAAACGGTTATCGGTTGCACTATACATATGTACATTTTATTATTTTGTATAGGATAAAATTCATGCATTTTCGGTGACCGGTTGTAATATACACGTGTATATTTTATTATTTTTTAGAGGATGAAAATCATGAATTTTAAGTAAACGGTTATCGGTTGCACTATACATATGTACATTTTATTATTTTGTATAGGTTAAAATCATGAATTTTCGGGTACCGGTTGGACAATACACAGGTACATTTTATCATTTTGTAGAGGTTAAAATTAATGTATTTTCGGTGGCCGGTTGCAATGTACACATGTATATTTTATTATTTTGTAGAAGTTAAAAATCATGAATTATCGGGTACCGGTTGCACTATACACAGGAACATTTTTATTATTTTGCAAATGTTAAAAATCATAAATTTACAGGTACCGGTTTCAAAATATATACAGGTACATTTTATTATGTTGTAGAGGTTAAAAATCATGAACCTTTGGTGGGCGGTTTCACTATACACAGGTGATATTTTATAAATTTGTAGAGGTTAAATATCATGAATTTTCGGGTACCGGTTGCACTATACACAGGTAAATTATATTATTTTGTAAAAGTTAAAAATCAGGCACTTTCGGGTACAGGTTGGACTATACACATGTATATTTTATTATTTTGTAGAGGTTAAAAATCATGAATTTTCGGTGGCCGATTGCATTATACACAGGTACATTTTATTATCATGTAAAGGTTAAAAGTCATGAATTTTCTGGTGCCGGTTGCACTATACACAGGAACATTTTATTATTTTGTAAATGCTAAATTCAGGAATTTTCGGTGGCCGGTTTCACTCCATACTGTTACATTTTATTAATTTATAAATGTTAAAAATCATGAAGTTTCGGGTACCGGTTGCACTATACACAGGTACATTTTATTATTTTGTAGAGGTTAAAAATCATGAATTTTCGGGAGCTGCTTTCACTATACACTGGTACATTATATTATTTTGTAGAGGTTAAAATCATGAATTTTTGGTGACAGGTTGCACTATACACAGGTACATTTTATTATTTTGTAGAGGTTAAAAATCATGAATTTTCGGCAGCTGCTTTCACTATACACTGGTACATTATATTATTTTGTAGAGGTTAAAATCATGAATTTTTGGTGACAGGTTGCACTATACACAGGTACATTTTATTATTTTGTAAGATTGACGTACATAGATTGATATATATATATATATATATATATAGATAGAAATGAACACAATAAAATAGATAGATAAGAACAGACTGAGCTAGATAGATAGATACACAGGCAGATAGATTAATAGATATGAACAAACTGATATAGATAGATAGATAGATATGAACAAATTGAGATATATATGAACAGATTGACATACATAGATATAAACAAATTAAGATAGAATATATGTAGAATGTAATGAATTTACATTCTACATATAATAGCCCTCTTCTCTTAGTACTGTTTGCATTAATTCCCGACCACTGACAATGCCTTTCTTCCTGATTTTCAGTACATTCCTATAGTAAATCATTAGTAATGAATTTACATTCTACACATAATAGCACTTTTCTCTCAGTACTGCTTGCATTAAATCCTGACCACTGACAATCCCTTTCTTCCTGATTTTCAATGCATTCCTATAGTAAATCATTTGTGATGAATTTACATTCTACATATAATGGCCCTCTTCTCTCAGTACTGCTTGCATTAATTCCTGACCACTGACAATCCCTTTCTTCCTGGTTTTCAATGCATTGCTATAGTAAATCATTTGTAATGAATTTACATTCTACATATAATAGCCCTCTTCTCTCAGTACTGTTTGCATTAATTCCTGACCACTGACAATCCCTTTCTTCCTGATTTTCAATGCATTCCTATAGTAAATCATTTGTAATGAATTTACATTCTACATATAATAGCCCTCTTCTCTCAGTACTGCTGGCATTAATTCCTGACCACTGACAATCCCTTTCTTCCTGATTTTCAATGCATTCCTATAGTAAATCATTTGTAATGAATTTACATTCTACATATAATAGCCCTCTTCTCTCAGTACTGTTTGCATTAATTCCTGACCACTGACAATCCCTTTCTTCCTGATTTTCAATGCATTCCTATAGTAAATCATTTGTAATGAATTTACATTCTACATATAATAGCCCTCTTCTCTCAGTACTGCTTGCATTAATTCCTGACCACTGACAATCCCTTTCTTCCTGATTTTCAATGCATTCCTATAGTAAATCATTTGTAATGAATTTACATTCTACATATAATAGCCCTCTTCTCTCAGTACTGTTTGCATTAATTCCTGACCACTGACAATCCCTTTCTTCCTGATTTTCAATGCATTCCTATAGTAAATCATTTGTAATGAATTTACATTCTACATATAATGGCCCTCTTCTCTCAGTACTGCTGGCATTAATTCCTGACCACTGACAATCCCTTTCTTCCTGATTTTCAATGCATTCCTATAGTAAATCATTTGTAATGAATTTACATTCTACATATAATGGCCCTCTTCTCTCAGTACTGCTGGCATTAATTCCTGACCACTGACAATCCCTTTCTTCCTGATTTTCAATGCATTCCTATAGTAAATCATTTGTAATGAATTTACATTCTACATATAATAGCCCTCTTCTCTCAGTACTGCTTGCATTAATTCCTGACCACTGACAATCCCTTTCTTCCTGATTTTCAATGCATTCCTATAGTAAATCATTTGTAATGAATTTACATTCTACATATAATAGCCCTCTTCTCTCAGTACTGTTTGCATTAATTCCTGACCACTGACAATCCCTTTCTTCCTGATTTTCAATGCATTCCTATAGTAAATCATTTGTAATGAATTTACATTCTACATATAATGGCCCTCTTCTCTCAGTACTGCTGGCATTAATTCCTGACCACTGACAATCCCTTTCTTCCTGATTTTCAATGCATTCCTATAGTAAATCATTTGTAATGAATTTACATTCTACATATAATGGCCCTCTTCTCTCAGTACTGCTGGCATTAATTCCTGACCACTGACAATCCCTTTCTTCCTGATTTTCAATGCATTCCTATAGTAAATCAATGGTAATGAATTTACATTCTACATATAATGGCCCTCTTCTCTCAGTACTGCTGGCATTAATTCCTGACCACTGACAATCCCTTTCTTCCTGATTTTCAATGCATTCCTATAGTAAATCATTTGTAATGAATTTACATTCTACATATAATGGCCCTCTTCTCTCAGTACTGTTTGCATTAATTCCTGACCACTGACAATCCCTTTCTTCCTGATTTTCAGTACATTCCTATAGTAAATCATTAGTAATGAATTTACATTCTACATATAATAGCCCTCTTCTCTCAGTACTACTTGCATTAATTCCTGACCACTGACAATCCCTTTCTTCTTGATTTTAAATGCATTCCTATAGTAAATCATTTGTAAAGAATTCTTCATTCTACATATAATGGCCCTTTTCTCTCAGTACTGCTTGCATTAATTCCTGACCACTGACAATCCCTTTAATTTCCTTCCGACGATTATGTATATATTAGGTATCGTGACAAACGTGTTACTTAATCATACTTTTTCCTGGCTCTTGTATAATCGCAGAAAATGAATCAATTAAATTGGATAGTAGTTGTAAAGACAGTGGGCAGGGATTAAAAAAAATCGAATCACCGCCCGCATTTTCCCGGGCTATAATCATGTAATGATTATTGATTTTTTTCTCATATAGGCACAATTTTATTCGTCATTCGACAATATAATTATGAACAGGTATGAAAATTTTTGTCCATTTTCTTAATGCATCTTACTCGTAATCTCATAGATTATATTGCCAGAAAAGATAAACAATTTATTATTATTGTTGTTGTTGCTATTATTATTATTATTATTATTATTATTATTATTATTATTATTATTATGTTTATTATCTCTGTTTACAAGCGAAATGGGATTTGGCAATTTGGGTCTCTGCTTACTTCCGATAAATGCTTTTAATATTTGCTGTGTCACTATTTAATTGGCAGCACGGAAACATTTTGAAAGATTTGTTTCGAAGATCCTATGCATAATGATCACAGGTGTTATAACTCTTATTACAATAATTCTAAATGCATTCCGATAATAAAAGCATTTCAAATGCATTTATGTCTTGAGAATCATTTTCATTTCGTCATGAAAATTATTTACAATGAAATTCTAGTGCAAAAATAATTTTCGTCTGCATTGCAATAGAGAAATCATCTACCAGTGAATTTCCGACCTGAAAATTCTTTTCACTTCTACACAAAAAATGAATTTCTATAGTAAAATACTTTCAAATGCATTGCTATAGTAAAAATCATTTCCAAATTCATTCCTATAGTAAAAATCATTTTCCAATGCATTCCTATAGTAAAAATCATTTTCCAATGAATTCCTATCGTAAAATTCATTTTCCAATGCATTCCTATAGCAAAAATCATTTTCTAATGCATTCCTATCGTAAAATTCATTTTCCAATGCATTCCTATAGTAAAAATCATTTTCCAATGCATTCTTATAGTAAACATGATTTTCCAATGCATTCCTATAGTAAACATGATTTTCCAATGCATTCCTATAGTAAAAACCATTTTCCAATGCATTCCTATAGTAAAAATCATTTTTCAATGCATTCCTATAGTAAAAAACATTTTTCAATGAATTCCTATATTAAAAATCATTTTCCAATGCATTCTTATAGCAAAAATTATTTTCCAATGTATTCCTATAGTAAACATGATTTTCCAATGCAATCCTATAGTAAAAACCATTTCCCAAGCCATTCCTATAGTAAAAATAATTTTCCAATGCATTCCTATAGTAAAAATCATTTTTCCATGAATTTCTATAGTAAAAATCATTTTCCAATGAATTCCTATAGTAAAATCATTTTCTACTGAATTCCTATAGTAAAAACCATTTTCCAATGCATTCCTATAGTAAAAATCATTCCAATACATTCCCATAGTAAAAATCATTTTCCAGCGCATTTCTGTAGTAAAAGTCATTCTCCAATGCATTCCCATAGTAAAAATCATTTTCAAATGAATTCCTATAGTAAAAACCATTTTCCAATGCATTCCTATAGTAAGAATAATTTTCCATTGCATTCCTATAGTAAAAATCATTTTCCACTGAATTCCTTTAGTAAAAACCATTTTCTAATGTATTCCTATAATAAAAATCATTTTACAATGAATTCCCATAGTAAAAATCATTTTCCAATGCATTCCTATAGTAAAAATCATTTTCCAATGCATTCCTATAGTAAAAATCATTTTCCAATGCATTCCTATAGTAAAAATCATTTTACAATGAATTCCTATAGTAAAAATCATTTTACAATGCATTCTTATAGCAAAAGTTATTTTCCAATGCATTCCTATATTAAAAACCATTTTCCAAGGCATTCCTATAGTAAAAATCATTTTCAAATGCATTCCTATAGTAAAAATCATTTTCCAATTAATTCCTATAGAAAAAAGCATTTTCCAATGAATTCCTATATTAAAAATCATTTTATAATGAATTCCTATAATAAAAATCTTGTTCTAATGCATTCCAAATGTAAATAATTTCAGAAACGTTCCAATATTGAAGAAATTTGCAATGATTTCCGATAGCAAAGTCTTTTTTAATCTATTCCTACTGTAAAAACAATTCCCTTGAATTCTTGTATGAAAATAATTTACACTAACTCAATCATTTACAATGCGTTATTTACTATAGAATTATTTGCAAGGAATATCCGTACAAAGTTTTAACTTTTACTAAATCAGTTTGTGAATCAGTGAATGAAAGTTTAGACACATTTATTAAATCTGCTCCATAGTCAAGTAGATTATATATAGAAAACATATATTATTTATTTACATACACCGAAGTCCGTCTATTTTTTAAATTTATTTTACAATTTTTTTTCAAATTTTTTGTTTTTTGTTTTGATGGAGGTTAAATCTGGCATCTGAATGTGATTTCTTGGTTGGAAGAAACATTTGATAAAATAGTAAAAACAAAACAAAACAAAAATACCCCCCCATAAAAACAACAACAAAATGAAACAAAAATACCCCCCCACAAAAAATCCCAAAACAAAATGAAACAAAAAAAACAAAAACAAAACGAAAACGTTGAACTGTTGTTCCCGCCCAGTCATTAAACCGATCATTTGATTTTTGACGGAATCGTCAGTTTCGCACTACGCAGCAGTTTCGGGGATTCAAAATACAACAACATTTACTCACCTTCGTTTATTAGACATTAAATTACTTCACTTTGTATCTTCCATAGTTTACCTTGATTTCCAGTTCCCCTGATGTACATTTATCAGCGTTTCTGGAATTTTCTTGAGTTGTTTTCCGAACAAAGTTAGATTTGTACGGAAAACGCTTATGTAAAAGAGTGCTTCTGGCGAAAGAAACCTTACCAGTGGAAACCATGGTAACATGGGTGGTTATCATTCCTTGACTTTAATACACACACACACACACACACACGCACGCACCCCCCATATATATATATATATATATATATATATATATATATATATATATAATTATTTATTTGAATATTACAACATAAATATGTTATAAAATCACGACAAAAGTAGCCATTTTGTTTCAACACTTCTTGTGTCTTGTCAAGTGATGATATAGAATATAGAATAAATCTAGATTTATTCTATATTCTATATCATCACTTGACAAGACACAAGAAGTGTTGAAACAAAATGGCTACTTTTGTCGTGATTTTATAACATATTTATGTTGTAATATTCAAATAAATAATTATATCTGCTCTACTCTGTATTGAGCACTCTTTAAAGAATATTGATTGTTGGTTATTGGATTTCATTCCGTATATACCAATCCTAAACTTGTATATATATATATATATATATATATATATATATGTATATATATATATATATATATATATATGACAGGATACCCAAGATCCTAATGTACAGCCAGTTAGATCAGGGCTAAAGGAATGTAGGACGCCCATGGCTTAGATACATTGTCAAACAGAAGAGCAACTTGTCAGCTGTCAATATACCTCATAACACCCTCTAGGGCTTAGCCTTGGAGTGGGTAGAGTGGAGATCAACCTGTTTTGGTAGACTTAGTGGTTTTCAATTTGCTAGTCTGAATTGTCTTTAAGAACTGAGAGCAAGATCTAAAAGGTCAGCAAATCTAACAGTGATCTCATCCCACAATCCTCACTCTTGTTCCATATGCGGCCTCCTTTGCAAATCACTTGCGTGTCTTAAGTGCCACTTAAGATTATCGCACAAAATTCATAACTGAATCAACTGGTTAAGTTGTCAGATACTCATACGTTGAAACTGACGGGAGATTCCATTTTATATCTATCTATCTATCTATCTATCTATCTATCTATCTATCTATCTATCTATCTATAGATATACAAATGATATATATATATATATATTTACAATCTTTATTTCATCTAAAAGTACTAGAGTCACTTTATGTCTAGTCTCGCAAACCGTCACTCTGTAAGCAGCGTGATCGTTTGCTGGGGCTTGCAATCATTAGTCTCTAGTAGCCTCCCTTTTTTTCTCCGTTCACTATCCTCTCATCAATCATTCGCTAATTTAGATTTATTGTATTTTTTTACTCTTTTTCTCCTAGTTTAAAACTTTGAAGAGAGGGAGTGAAACCGGTTGTTTCCATTTTTTATCATCAGTTTTTTAATTATGCCAAGCAATATTCAGCATTATAATAATTAATTAATAAATAATTAATTGTAATGTTTTTACAGCAACACTGACGTTCTGTACGACTAAAAATGTATATATATATATTATAAAAAATCTAATACATCGTGCAGAAACTAATTCATCCACAAAACAGATTTTTTACAGTGAACTAAAGAATATAAAACAAACACTTGTTAATAATAGTTTTCCAAACTATATTTGATGAACAAATAAGATGCTTTCTTAGAAATCTCAATACTAAGCAAATAGTACATAATACTGCTTCTACTAATCTCAAACATATTAATCTCCTATATCGTAATCAAATGCATACTAATTATAAACAAGATGAAAATATACTAAAAAAATGAGTAAATACTAACATATCTACAACAGATCCTAGCAAAAAAATTAAGTTAATTATATACTATACTAAATCTAGTGTATCAACTTAATTATTCGCAATGATTCTTCTCCCCCGGTTAGCGTTTGCAAAAAAACCAACATAGTTTACAAATTCATGTGCCCTTTGGGAGATTGTATCTCCAACGAACTAAATAATATCTATGTTGGTCACACCACAAACTCGCTTTCACGACGCTTGACACTACATTTGAATGATAACTCAAACATTTTTAGGCATTTAAAACAACACGCCTGGCTGCATACACAATTCCGGAAAATCCTTGTCGAAAACACAACTATACTTAAACATGAAAAGAATAAACAAAAACTAAAAATTCTTGAAGCTATATACATAAAACAGTTGAAACCTAACCTGAACAAAATAAACTATGAAATCTCCACAAATATCCTTAAATGCCTATAATTAGTAACAGAAGCCATTGGTTCATACCAACGGCTTTCCATACTCAATACTCATCGGATTCACTCTCGCGTGGTCATGTGTGACGTCATGAGCTGTGGTGCGATTTTCGCTTTCAGCGTCTTATATGCACGTGTTTATCGTTGCTTGGAAATCATCCATGTAAACAAAAACAGACTATCATCAATTTCTTGTGTGCTTAATATATTGTGTAATTGTCATCTTCGATAATGGCTTATCTAAGCCGAAAGCTTAGATTGGATTAAAAAATATGTATCAATATTGTGATTTTCTTTCATTGTTTAATGATAATGTTATTAAGCTTATCAGACGATATGAAAAGAACTTACATAAAATATATAGAAAACACTTATCTATATTATTTAATGAAACATGTATATATATATATATATATATATATATATATATATATATAAATTGTGTGTATGTATATATATATATATATATATAAATTGTGTGTGTATGTATATATATATATAAATTGTGTATATATATATATAAAAATTGTGTGTGTATATATATATATTTTAAGACATTTTTATGCTTATACATTCTTTTTATAGATACAAATATTTAAGTAAATGCTCTGTTTTATAATAAACAATATTAATAACATTTACCGGCCTTTTATAGACAATATTCGTTCTCCGACAGGAATCGAACCTGTATCCTATACGGAACCGTCATATAGCCTGACGTGCCTTAACCGATCGAGTTACGGAGGATCGTTAGATTAGCAAGGTCGATTCCGGTCGGAGGACAAATATTTTCTATGAAGATTTCTCGGACATTCAGGCCGGTAAATGTTATTTAATACTGTTTATTATAAAACAGAGCATTTGCTTAAATACTTGTATCTATAAAAAGAACGTTAAACATAATATAAATGTCTTTAAATAAATTGTCGGACTATGTCCAATTCTAAAAATATATGACGTCATTTGTTTACATTTGATACGCTAGAGCAGATATGAATAGAAGAGATTCATGGAAGATTTAAGTTTAAAGATAGTAAAATCGACCTTGCTAACCAGACGCTGCTCTGTGGCCGAAAGGTTAAGGCACATCACGCGAAATGATGGTTCCGTATAGGATACAGGTTCGATTCCTGTCGGAGAGCGAAAATTTTCTATGAAAATTTCTCGGACATTCAGGCCGGTAAATGTTATTTAATACTGTTTATTATAAAACAGAGCATTTGCTTAAATACTTGTATCTATAAAAAGAACGTTAAAAATAATATAAATGTCTTTAAATATATATATTACGGTTTATTTTATATTATAATTTATTGTCAGTAATTACTGGTTAATTTTTAATATTACTATGTTTTAAATATGATTAAGTAAACTCCCTTTAATTAAATAATTGATCATTCATTACTCTAAAACAAAATAAAAATGCAATTATAAATAAATACAAATCGTTTGCATTCATATACTAAACACCGTTATTTTAATTGCCAAATATATGTCTTTTTAAGAATTATAATTAAAAAAAAATCTTTCATATCATACATATATATATATCAACATTACATTTTATCTGTATTAAAAGGCATACAACTGCGTTTAAAATATATTTAGTTGCGGCTATAACATTGTGTTAAAATATTTAGATTTCGGCATTAAATAACCTATTACAGTTTTCCAAAGATCATTTTTTATTTTCCTTTTTTTTCTTCAAGTTCTGTCAGTCATGATCAAGAACTGGGTGTTGTTAGTTTGGCAGACAAAATTTTGTTGGCTAGACTGCACAAGAAATGTATTTATACCTATTTTTATTCATTTTTATGCGCATTAAATATTTTATTATCACATAAAGCAGGTACCTACTGTAGTGAAAGATAGTTTATTTAATGTAAGTTATTTCTTTTGTACAATAATAATTGAGTGTCTTTCCTTGCAATGATTAGTATATATATATATATATATATATATATATATATATATATATATATATATATATATATATATATATATATATATATTATGAAATTGATTACGTCCGACAGTTATTTAATATATTTTGTGTTTATACCTTATTTTAATAGGTACAATTTATTTAAGTAAATGCTCTATTTTTTTTAAAAGAAAGAGTATTAATTACATTTACCGGCCTGAATGTTCGAGAAATTTCGTAGAAAATATGTGCTTCTTTGACAGGAATCGAACCTGTATCCCCAATGGGAATCATCATTTGATATGACGTGCCGTTAACTATTCACAAACATACTCGAACATTCAGTTCAGTATATGTAATTAAGACTGTTTATCATAAAGAAACAATTTATACAAAGAATTAAATAGCAATGTTAATGTGATTAATGGCGAAATCACTCCGCTAACAGAACTTAATGAGACATTAACTTACTATCAATTCCTTGAATAATAAAATCCTTATATTCGAGATGTTGTCAGATGCAAGAAACATGCCAAGTACTTTCGACAATTTCAAATTGTCATCTTCAGGACGCAATTTTTCCATACATATGCAAACACTAAGACGAAATATGTGTATACCGAAAGATGATTTTTTTCTCTAATTTATGCTATATATTGACAGTTGAATATATGTTTTGGAGGGTGCGATGCCGCGACGCTAGAGTTCTTGTTCAAATCGATCAAGTGAGAATTTTGTTTGAAGTTTGAAAAGTTATAAATCCACGAAACTTTTTTGTCATATGTATTTATCTGTTAAAGCGAAATGGACTTTTTATAATTCAATTATTGGAGCAAAAATGTCTTAGTAGTTTTCCACAGAATTTAAGATTCTGATTATTACTGTACTGCGGATCTGATGTCATAAATATATTAGTGTGCAGCTTATATTTTATATCATAAAGAAACAATTTGCACAAAGAATTAAATAGCAATGTTAATGTGATTAAATCTGAAATCTGACAACATCTCGAATATAAGGATCTTATTATTCAAGGAATTGAAAGTAAGTTAATATCTCATTAAGTTTTGTTAGCGAAGTGATTTCGCTATTAATCACATTAACATTGCTATTTAATTCTTTGTATAAATTATTTCTTTATGATATAAAATTTAAGCTGCACATTCTAATATATATATATATATATATATATATATATATATATATATAATTATTTATCCGAAAATTATAACATAAATATGTTATAAAATCACTACAAAAATAGTCATTTTGTTTCAACACTTCTGGTGTCTTCTCAACTGATGCTGTTGAATGTAGATTCTACAGTCAACACCATCACTTGATAAGACACCAGAAGTGTTGAAACAAAATGGCTATTTTTGTAGTGATTTTATAACATATTTATGTTTTAATTTTCGAATAAATAATTATATTTACTCTACTTTGTATTAAGCACACTTTTAAGAATAGTATTTGTTGGTTATTGGAATTTATCCCGTATACACCAATCCTATACTTGTATATATATATATATATATATATATATATATATATATATATATATATATATATATATATATATATATATATATATTTACGAATGGGTGGTGTAAAATTTTATGGGGGAGATCCATATTTTAAAATCAAATGACAAAATGTCAAATGTCTTTTCGCTATTTGGAATTGAAGGTGTCTTGTTAGGGCTGTGTACTTTTCAGCACCTACTAGTATGTTGTTAAATAAACTAAGTCTTGTTTTTACATATTAAAGTAGACCGAGATTTTGTCCATGCCAATAAGTCACAAGGCACCGGCAAGATTGTGACTGTCTCGCAAGCCTTGCTCTCTGAGTGTCTGTTAGCCGGTGTCGACGGTTGCGTGGGGAGATGATATGAAAGCGACCTTGTGTTGAAACCAGGTGCTTCCAGGAAACGTTCATGAGCACACATGATTGCGTAACTTGATATAGATTGAATAGATGTACCTCCTGACGTAAAAGTCATTTTTTTTTCTTTTACGAAGAAATTCATGTGAACCAGAGATTTTTTTCTCCTGAAAAGTAAAAGAACGCAGAAAATGTTTCGTTTTGTTTTTTGAATTAAAGTCTTCGGAATTAAAGAATTACGAAGCTATTTTTCAAGATACAAAAGGATTTTGGGGGGAAAAAATCGGAGAAAAATAATAAAAATATGGAAAGCAAGTAAATCCATTGAAAAATTAAAATAAAAACAGAAAAAAAACTTCAAGGAGAATCAAATTTATTTTGTGAACTAAACATTTCTAGTTTTGAACCACACACGCACACACACACACACAAACACAAAAACACACACACACGAGAGTATACATACACGCAAACACGCACACACACACACACACAAACACACACACACACACACACACACACACACACACACACACACACACACCAGACATACAGGCAAACACACACGCATATACACACACGCAAACACATACAAACACACAAAAACACACAGACACGCGAAGACACGCACACACAAATATATACACACACAAACACGCACGCACGCAAAAATACACACATATACTAATATAAACAGACAGAAACATGCACACACACCAAACAGACGCGCAAACACACACATACACACAGACACACACGAAAAGACACACACACAAGCACACACACACACACACACACACATGAAAACACACATACGCATGCATACACACGCACACAAACACACACGCGAAGAATCACGAAAACAAACCGACATATAGATATGATAGAGATATAATTTGAAGTTAGGCTATATTTATGGCATAAAGTGCTCAATATCAGAGATAGAGCGTGTGTAAATATAAAAGTGAACATAGAAGTCAACACTCAGAGGGAACAGACTATTTCATGCTAGGAGCAATCGTCGCATTTATATATATATATATATATATATATATATATATATATATATAGTTTTAAGGTGTGCAATATCTTTGGGATAAAGTGCTCAATATCAGAGATAGAGCGTGTGTAAATATAAATATAAGAGTGAACATCGGAGTCAACACTCAGAGGCGACAGGCTGTTTCATGCTAGGTGCAATCGTCGCATATATATATATATATATATATATATATATATATATATATATATATATATGAAGAAACAGATTTCAGGTCTGCTATATTTATGGGATAAAGTTCTCAATATCAGAAATAGTGCGTATGTAAATATAAATGAGCAAAAACAATAGATGAGCAAAACAATTTGTCTGTGGATGAACATATATATATATATATATATATATATATATATATATATATATATATATATATATATATATAATCGTGTATTTAGGCAGCAATCCTTCTTTCATGCACATTTCATTGAATAGGACAGACAAGGTGCTTTGATTTATTTTTTCATACAATTTCTCATGCGGTGTAATAATATTTTTTTCTTTTCTGATGATAAATTATAGAAAAGCTGTCCGGATGTTCTTTTTATCCGAGCGCTTTCGGCTATACATTTAGCCATTTTATATATATATATATATATATATATATATATATATATATATATATATATATATATATATATATGGGTTTTGTTGAAGGCCAGTAAAATTTCTTTCATAAATATTGATTTTTTCTTTTAATTTCATTTTCATACAGTTCGGACCTTTTCTCTTTTCCGCAGGTGAATTTGGACATAAAAGATGTTTGTTTGTTTCTTTACCTTGATAATTTGGCATTATTTAGGGCTGAGTTTTCGACATTGTAAAATCGAAAAAAGTAGTTATATACAAAAAAAAACAAAAAAACCCAAAAAGCAAAACAAACAATTGTCATCAATTTTTAGTGCATTGCTATCAGTCAGTTATGTGCCATGCCTTCGACACACGACTGACGATGCAGATTTTTTCCCGCATTAGGTTGCCATTCACTGAAGACATTTCGGTTCAAGATCAAAAAGATGAATATGAGACAAGTTCAGAATTTTAGCTTTTATTTCCTGGTATTTACATTTAGATGTATTAAAAAGCTTAGGACACGTCGCCTTTTGTATCAGATCACATCATTTTCAGGTGAGCAAAAGCAGAGCAACAGATAGTCTTAAGGTAAATAACATTTAATATTTGGTTGCATAACCCTTGCTTGGAATAACTGCATGAAGCCTGTGACTCATTGACATCACCAAACGGTTGCATTCTTCATTTATGATACTTTTCCAGACTTTTAATGCAGCCTCTTTCAGTTCTTGTTTGTTTTGAGGGGTTTCTTCCTTCAGTCTCCTCTTCAGGAGATGAAATGCACGCTCTAGTGGCTTATGGTTTTAAAGAAAATACATGCAAAAGCGATATTGCATTTTTATTAAATAAATATTTGTTATTTTAATCATTAAAAAAAAAAAAACTCAAAGAAACAAAGAAATAAGCAAGAAACAAAAATATATACAGGACAAATTAATGAATTATATAAATGAATGAATAAATAAACAATCTCGATGACATGAACATAAACTGTTTACATACACACTTCCTCCAAGCACTCAACCAGTATAAATAAGCAAGGTATTCGACATGACCATGAATTAAACTAAGCAATAGTCCTAGATGAAAGTAGTGGAAAACAACGTTTTTTTTTCTTTACTTCAAACCACTTTCGCGCACTCAACAGTAACCTATAGATAATACCCGCTACAGTAGCAGTGACACATGGTCTGAAGATAGCACTGAAGCGGAAAAGTGTCAGTGACAACGAAGTATTGATTAATAAGTCTACAATCTCTCTCTCTCTCTATATATATATATATATCTATGTTTTTTCTCTGTGTACCTATCTATCTCACTCCAAATTAATCTATCTATCTATCTATCTATCTATCTATCTATCTATCTATCTATCTATCTATCTATCTATCTATCTTATACACGACCCGCTTTACGAGAGTTCCGCAAGCAGAAAACTTTGGACCAGTAAAAAAAAAAAAAATTCCGAAGTAATTTTATGGCTGGTGTCATAATTTGGAAACTCGTGCCTCGAAGGATAATAATTTACTCACAGATCAATCGATTGATTATATTTTAGATATAAGCAAATTGGGATAGAGAGATTGATTGTTGTAAACAGACTAAAAACGGAAGATCGATACGTAGATGTGATAGGTACAGACAAATAGGTGACCAAACAATATAAGCATAAGCGGCATTTTAGATTAGATTTAATTGCCAACCCGTACTGAGACTGATTGGGAAATTTCCACTGAAATTGATGGGAACAGTCTGCTATAGATTGACAGAGAGGGAGAAATAAAGAAAGAGCGAAATAGAAAGGTTGTCCTTTTCCTAGGCCAGTTGCCATCCAAGGCTATAGAACCCGGTCAGTCTTGCTATTTAACCAGAGCTGGAGGGAGAAGAAGAGGATTTATACCTTTCCCAAGAATCAGTCAGTTATGTTCCATGCGTGATACACGCTTAAGCGATCATGTATCTTTCGATACATGATTGACGAGGCAGATTTTTTTCCCACAGTAGGTTGCCATTTCTTTCTGTGATAGACCAGTTGCCAACCAGGACTATAGACCCACCCAGTCTGTCCTGTTATTTAACCATAGCTGGGGGGAGTAGAAGAGGATTCATACCTTTCCCAAGGGTATTAGGACGTAATGTAAGGGTTTCGACTGGAATTCGAAATCGACTCTCCGATTACTCAATCCGAACCACTATCCACTAATCCCCCCTTTCTCTCTCTCTCTCTCTCTCTCTCTCTCTCTCTCTCTCTCTATATATATATATATATATATATATATATATATATATATAATTTTCGGATATTACATTGAAATCGCTACACAATTGCAGTCGTGTTTCGATGCGCATATAGCTCATCTCATTAGGCGATTGCAAGTTACCCTAATTTCAACTGAAATTGAGGGTAATTAATTGAAATTGAAATTTAAATTGAGAGTAATTTACAATCGTCTGATGAGATGCGTTGTATGCGCATCGAAACACGACTGTAATTGTGTATCGATTTTATATGTGTAACACTATTTAGAAACGGCAGGTTGATTAACCAATTAATTAACCACAGAAGTTAATTACGGGGATTACTTAAACCGATAGATAGAACGAAAGACATACTGAGCGATAACTTAAACCGATAGATAGAACGAAAGACATACTGAGCGATAACTTAAACCGATAGATAGAACGAAAGACATACTGGGCGTTGTTCTTTTTGTTTTGTTGTTTTCCCCAGGCGGGGGATGGGTAAAGGGATTTTTTATTTTGTTGTTTTCGGGTGCGAATCAGGATGGTCATTTTTACTTTCTCGCGGAAGTTTGACGCTGAGATATGCCAAATGTTCCCAGAGTTTTGAATGGATACCCATTGACTGTGTTATAGTGACAACAGTGTTATCAGAGAATGATGAGAATTCTCTGCGAGGACAAAGGAAGGAAAAAGAGAAAGAAAAGAAAGAAAGAGAGGGACGAGATTTAACATCTTAGATGATAAGGAAAAGCCACCCACAAAGCGATGTTATTTTGATAACGGGACGGCGAAAATTCTGATGGTCATTGTCGTAAAAATTAGTTGATGAATCCCAGAGTTTTTGGGCATATAAAACATTAACTGTGTCATGATAGCCAAAACTTATATTATCGGGAAAGGATTTAATAGGTCATCTGCCGACCGCACACAAAGCCCCAACCCTGAGTTGAGGAGATGTCGGTTGGACAGGACATCTGTGTTCTGTTGAAATTCGTTTGTGATAACAAAAGCCATGTTATTGGATTTTTTTTTAATTAACTCGATTTCGCCAAAATTCCAATTGAAGAATTCCATATGCCGTGACGTTGGATAAAAATTGAGATTATCAGATTCACACTATTTTGACGCCTATTGGCCGAATAGCCAGGCGGAGGTGATCATGTGACGCAGGGAGGAGGCCTGCCACCGCCCATTGAGAGGATAGGTATGAGATGTTGCTGCGAGGAAGTGGGAAAACCGTTGACGCCCTCTAAAGTATGGTGAGATACCCATATGAGAGCAGAAGAGGGTGGGAGTGGAAGAAGATTTCCAAAAATGGAAAATGATAAGTGTTTCTGACCGATAACAAAGAAAATCATTATTGGGGATTTGAAATCAACGTGGTGGCCACACCACGTCCGACCCATGCCGGGTTTGATCGGCGTCCATATAAGCAAACGTCTTCGGGCGTTTGGCAGTTAAGTGGAGAGATAAGTTAGTTTTTGGCAGTGCAGTCCAAGAGCAGTGCAGTTCGCAGAGAGATCCAGTCGAGCCCAAGAGACAAGGGGACTCGGAAGATAACGCCTAGCACAGATGACCGCACGATTCCATGCCTTCCGACTTAGACTTCTAACCAAGAACAAATTTGTTGAAGTCCGACTTTAGATTTCCCACCAAATCCAGTTTTCGACTTAGACTTCTAACCAAGAACAAATTATAGAGGTCTGACTTATATTTTCCACCAGAGCCGACTTTATTGAAAAACAACCCAGATATCCAGAGCTAGCTAAGAACGCAAAAGTGTTACAATCCACATTTTTTCCGGGCTGGGAGAGAAAGAGAGAGACGCACTCCTGTAACTCAACAAACCGACATAAAATTAATCACTATTCTTAACCAGTCGCTCGCCTTGAAGTTGTTGTTTGTGCTTTTGTTTTTTTGTCTACATTTATTGTGCAGTATCACCTTGACCCGGATTCGGCTGGCACTACGGCCCGACGTTTGATTGATCTCGTCAACTTAAGATCAAATCACAACGTGGGTAGGTTGAATCGAGATCAAAGCAGTTGCTTCGGTGACCAGCCGTTGGAAGCGAGCCGAGTACGACAAGTTGGTACTAGAACCCAACAAGACTTCAACCGATGTCCCAGGGTTAGCCCGTCACAAAGGACCGACGTCACATTTGGGGTCGTGACCAAAAGTCGTGTGTCACACATGTTTTCAATGTAATATCCTAAAATTATATATATATATATATATATATATATATATATATATATATATATATATATATATATATATATCCGAAGGTAAAAACAGCGAAAATGATATATAGAATCTAACGTTCACAGTATTGATTGAAATGAGGGTTCAATAACGAGAGTAGAGCAATAATTATTTATTATAATTTTTCATACACACAAAACCAATTTACTCATGACAAAGATGCAACTTCCTTTTGGTGCATTTAGTTCTCACCAGTCGAGGTGCAACTAAATGCACCGAAACGAAATTGCATCTTTTTCTTGAGTAAATTGTTTTTGTCTATATGAAAAAAATCATAATATATATATATATATATATATATATATATATATATATATATGCAGAAATATAGTTTTAAGGTGTGCTATACTTATGGGATAAAGAACTCAATATCAGAGATAGAGTGTATGTAAATATAAATATAAGAGTGAACATTGAAGTCAATTCTCAGTGGTGCCAGCTGAGTGCTGACTTCAACGTTCACTTATATATATATATATATATCTGTATGCTATTTTGTGTTGTAAGATTTCTGGTCATAAATAAACTTCAACCCCAAACCGCTTCATCCGAGATGAGATATCTTAGGCCCCCACCAATCGCTAACACAAACCCATTCTCATTAACAAGGCGTCTACCAGAGGAGGACTGACATTGAAAATAAATTTAAAACAATGCTCCTAGACAGCCACTTAGAGACTGATGATATCCGCGCGCATAGAACGGCTTGAAATAGACTATCACTATGCTGAGGTAATTTTTGTTTTTTTTTGCTGTAATATATATATATATATATATATATATATATATATATATATATATATATATATATATATGATTAATACAAATAAAATGTGTTACTTAGCTGATTGCAACCTCAACAATAGGGTTTTGTAGATGAACAGTTTCGTTGTTGTTCAGCACACTCTTCAGCAGCTGAGAGCTGTTTTCCTCATTTTGCGTTGTCTTTATAGTCAGTTTCAGGTAATTATGATAATATTAAAATAAATACTATGAACTAATGATAGATAAATATGGTGAAAGCGATAAATATGGTAAGAGATAGATATGCAGGTAGGTACATAGGTAGATAGATAGATATGATCCGACTAACAGTGAGAGTTGTATTTGTAGATGGGTAGGTAGAGAGATTTAAACAAATTGCGATAGGTAGACTGACATACAGAGAGAT
Organism: Acanthosepion esculentum; assembly: GCA_964036315.1. Lineage (NCBI taxonomy): Eukaryota > Metazoa > Mollusca > Cephalopoda > Sepiida > Sepiidae > Acanthosepion > Acanthosepion esculentum. The sequence goes on along the minus strand of OZ038517.1, from coordinate 27,803,249 downwards.
AGATAGATGCATGAATACATAGAGAGAAAATGGAGATAGATAGATGCATAAATACATAGAGAGAAAATAAAAAGAGATAGCTAGATGCATAAATACATAGAGAGAAAATAAACAGAGATAGATAGATGCATAAATACATAGAGAGAAAATAAACAGAGATAGATAGATGCATAAATACATAGAGAGAACATTAACAGAGATAGATAGATGGATGTATAAATACATAAATAGTCAGAGAGAAAATATACAGAGAAAGATAGATAGATGCATAAATACATAGAGAAAATGAACAGTGATAGATAGATGCATAAAAACATAGATAGACAGAGAGAAAATGATCAGAGATGGATAGATAGATACATATGAATAGACTAAGATAGATTGGAACAGACTGAGATAGATAGATAGATAGATATAAATAGACTAAGATAGATTGGAACAGCCTTAGATATATATATATATAGATAGATAGATAGAAACAGACTGAGATAGATTGATAGAAAGAAAGGAAATGAACTGAGATGTCTTGACAGCTCGGAACAGACAGTGAAAGAGTTACCTACAGACATTCATTCATTGATACATAGAGCAGATGCAGATATATACAAAAGGATTGAGACATACGAACATGAGAAGGCTAACCATATATATATATATATATATATATATGAAGTTATGTTAGTAATCCGAATATCTTTCTTGAAATGGCAGTGATTACTAACACACAAAAATAGAGAATTTCTCGTATCGAGAATATTTAACATTGAAAAACATTAGGAAAAAAATTAATTATTTTTAATAATATGTGGAAATCTCCACCCTTTACCTGAAGACGGTCGCAAGACCAGAAACACGTGTAGTAAAATTGACAAAAATAAAGCGTAATATTTAAAAAAATCCACATTACAATCAAAAACGTCTTCTTTTTAATATATATATATATATATATATATATATATATATATATATATATATATATATAATAATTATATAATATATAAGAAAATATAAAAGTTGACATTAAGATTAATACCCAGAGGAGGCGACAGTCTGTTTCATGCTTAAACGCAACTTTCATGGCCTGAATCCAGAGATTGATAGACCAGCATCCATATATGAATAAAGCAATATAGATGAATTTATGCATGAATTGCTATGATCATATGATCAAACAGGTATCTATTAGACAGATAGAAATAGACTGTGATGGTAAACGAACATTTAATGATAGACAGATAATGAACAAACTGAGATAGATAGATAGATAGATATGAAGAGACAGAAACAGATAGACAGAGAGAGAGAGAGAGAGAGAGAGAGAGAGAGAGAGAGAGAGAGAGAGAGAAAGGGAGAGAGAGTATTCTATTGAAATATGTATTTCTTTCTCGGTCTTTTGACATCTATCAATCTCTCTAGCAGTCTAAGTTTTTCATATCATATATATGAAAACTTAGAATGCTAGAGAGATTGATAGGTATTAAAAATTTGAATAATCTATCTATCTATCTATCTATCTATCTCAGTCTATTCCTTATCTATCTATCTATCTATCTATCTATCTATCTCAGTCTATTCATTATCTATCTATCTATTTCAGTCTATTCATTATCTATCTATCTATCTATCTATCTATCTATCTATCTACCTATCTATCTATCTATCTCAGTCTATTCATTATCTATCTATCTATCTATCTATCTATCTATCTCAGTCTATTCATTATCTATCTATCTATCTATCTATCTATCTCAGTCTATTTCATTATCTATCTATCTATCTATCTATCTATCTATCTATCTATCTCAGTCTATTCATTATGTATCTATCTATCTAACTATCTATCTATCTATCTATCTATCTATCTATCTATCTATCTATCTATCTCAGTCTATTCATTATCTATCTATCTATCTATCTATCTATCTATCTATCTATCTATCTATCTATGCTAGAGAGATTGATAGATATTAAAAATTTGAATAATCTATCTATCTATCTATCTATCTATCTATCTATCTATCTCAGTCTATTCATTATCTATCTATCTATTTCAGTCTATTCATTATCTATCTATCTATCTATCTATCTATCTATCTATCTATCTATCTATCTATCTATCTATCTACCTATCTATCTATCTATCTCAGTCTATTCATTATCTATCTATCTATCTATCTATCTATCTATCTATCTATCTATCTATCTATCTCAGTCTATTCATTATCTATCTATCTATCTATCTATCTATCTCAGTCTATTTCATTATCTATCTATCTATCTATCTATCTATCTATCTATCTATCTATCTATCTATCTATCTCAGTCTATTCATTATCTATCTATCTATCTATCTATCTATCTATCTATCTATCTATCTATCTCAGTCTATTCATTATCTATCTATCTATCTATCTATCTATCTATCTATCTATGCTAGAGAGATTGATAGATATTAAAAATTTGAATAATCTATCTATCTATCTATCTATCTATCTATCTATGTATCTATCTATCTATCTATCTATCTATCTATCTATCTATCTATCTATCTATCTCAGTCTATTCATTATCTATCTATCTATCTATCTATCTATCAATCTATCTATCTATCTATCTCAGTCTATTCATTATCTATCTATTTCAGTCAATTCATTATCTATCTATCTATCTATCTATCTATCTATCTATCTATCTATCTATCTCAGTCTATTCATTATCTATCTATCTATCTCAGTCTATTCATTATCTATCTATCTATCTATCTATCTATCTATCTATCTATCTATCTATCTATCTATCTATCTCAGTCTATTCATTATCTATCTATCTATCTATCTATCTATCTATCTCAGTCTATTCATTATCTATCTATCTATCTATCTATCTATCTATCTATGCTAGAGAGATTGATAGATATTAAAAATTTGAATAATCTATCTATCTATCTATCTATCTATCTATCTCAGTCTATTCATTATCTATCTATCTATCTATCTATCTATCTATCTATCTATCTCAGTCTATTCATTATCTATCTATTTCAGTCAATTCATTATCTATCTATCTATCTATCTCAGTCTATTCATTATCTATCTATCTATCTATCTCAGTCTATTCATTATCTATCTATCTATCTATCTATCTATCTATCTATCTCAGTCTATTCATTATCTATCTATCTATCTATCTATCTATCTATCTATCTATCTATCTATCTCAGTCTATTCATTATCTATCTATCTATCTCAGTCTATTCATTATCTATCTATCTATCTATCTATCTATCTATCTATCTATCTATCTCAGTCTATTCATTATCTATCTATCTATCTATCTTAATCTGCTCATATCTATCTATCTATCTATCTATCTATCTATCTATCTATCTCAGTCTATTCATTATCTATCTATCTATCTATCTATCTATCTCAGTCTATTCATTATCTATCTATTTCAGTCAATTCATTATCTATCTATCTATCTATCTATCTATCTATCTATCTCAGTCTATTCATTATCTATCTATCTATCTCAGTCTATTCATTATCTATCTATCTATCTATCTATCTATCTATCTATCTATCTATCTCAGTCTATTCATTATCTATCTATCTATCTATCTATCTATCTCAGTCTATTCATTATCTATCTATCTCAGTCTATTCATTATCTATCTATCTATCTATCTATCTATCTATCTATCTATCTATCTATCTCAGTCTATTCATTATCTATCTATCTATCTATCTATCTATCTATCTATCTATCTATCTATGCTAGAGAGATTGATAGATATTAAAAATTTGAATAATCTATCTATCTATCTATCTATCTATCTATCTCAGTCTATTCATTATCTATCTATCTATCTATCTATCTATCTATCTATCTATCTCAGTCTATTCATTATCTATATATTTCAGTCAATTCATTATCTATCTATCTATCTATCTATCTATCTATCTATCTATCTATCTATCTCAGTCTATTCATTATTTATCTATCTATCTCAGTCTATTCATTATCTATCTATCTATCTATCTATCTATCTATCTATCTATCTCAGTCTATTCATTATCTATCTATCTATCTATCTATCTATCTATCTATCTATCTATCTCAGTCTATTCATTATCTATCTATCTATCTCAGTCTATTCATTATCTATCTATCTATCTATCTATCTATCTATCTATCTATCTATCTATCTATCTATCTATCTATCTCAGTCTATTCATTATCTATCTATCTATCTATCTATCTATCTATCTATCTATCTATCTATCTATCTATCTCAGTCTATTCATTATCTATCTATCTATCTATCTATCTTAATCTGCTCATATCTATCTATCTATCTATCTATCTATCTATCTATCTATCTATCTATCTATCTATCTATCTATCTATCCAGATAGATAAATATAAACATAGCGAGATAGATAATATAGATATATTACATCAGACTTAGGTAGATGTGAAAGGAAAGATGGCTGGATGAGTATTATTTAATGTCAAAATGAGAAAGGGATGTCTACATCTTTATAAACATTTTTCCGCCCCGAAGAAACTACGACAGTCGTCCATTTTAGGACGGAAGCTTTACAACATTGTCTGTAGTCGTTCTTTGAAGATATTGGCCTCGTTTTTGGAACGACGCTATTTTAATAAAACAGAAATGAAAAAAAACAATAACAAAAAAAACAAAGAAAAAATAATGGACGGGTTAGGGTAGAACTTAAGGAAATTTGTCTAACCAGAGTCAAAGTCCTCTCGGCCGAGAAATTCAGTTTTAGCTTGTTTTAGTACATCTATCTTTACTTTCTTGTTGGTCGCCATATTCAATATTTTATGGAAGATGGAAAGAGATATACTTTTTTCTTTGTTTTCTTTTACCAGCATCCTTAAGTCTGTAGGCTCTACGTATCTGAAAACCTTCAGCGAAAATTGAGTGGAACAATTTACTTTGCGAGACGAAGTATTTTGTCATCCTGGACTTTTATATAAGCCCGCTTCCTTGTGATTAGGCTAGAAAAATCTCTTTTATTTACAGCTTTCATTTAATCTGTTGCTATTTCCATAGAAAAATGTCCAGACGAGTTACATTTTTTTCGTTTCCCTAACTTTAACCCTCCCAGCTAATCCTCGGCACGCCGCGTATATTGAAGCGATCTATCCTCATTCCCTTCGTGTTCCATTAGTAAGGACGAAGTTCCAGTCGGATAGCTTCTTTTCAAGAACTGTTGCTTTGTGGAACAGAATCCCAAGAGGATGCTTTCCCGATGACTACAATCTTAACCTCTTCAAGTCTAGAATTAACCATTATCTTCTCACATATCCGCATACACCACGTCCCTTATTCTTACCACTCTTTTGTCCGGAACTGGACCGTGAAACAAAATTTTAGCCGAGTTCCTCAAATAGCAAACACTGCATAACTTAAAAATCTCACGTCACAAACCCTCACACTTTAACTCTGATTCCTTGGCATATTCAAGAAATAAAACTAATTTCACTCGCTCTGTCTTTTTCACAAATACTTTCACGGTAATTGCTTTGTTGAGTTGCTTTCGCTGGTTCCCAGGCCTCATGAATTTAAGCGTCCTACGAGGCTGGCATCCCGTTCCCACCCCTTCACCGTTGAAATTATGTATGTATGTTGCGGCATTCACCCTGGATCGGTTAAGCCGGCTCTTTCCAAGGAATTCACCGCGTCCGGAACGAAGGCCGACCAAGCACAGCGATCCGTCGCCAATGCTGAAACGAGCGACAGCCATTCCCGATTCCAACGGCGGCAAACTCTTGAAACGGAGTAACAAGGGAGTTTGAATTTCACATGCGGTCCCCACACCTCGCGTGCTATCCCAGTGGAGGGAGGAATATGCTCTTACTTGCCGCAGAATTTCCACAGACGCAGAGGCAGGAGTAACCAAGACGCCGAATGATTTTGAATTCAGAGTTGACCTTCTCCTAGACCAGTTGTCATCCTGCTATTTACCCAGTTGCCTTGATCTATCCACTTCCCTTCTCCACATCCTTTCACCTTTCATTCCTATCTGCTCTCGCTCCAAATCTTCTGTAACCCCCCTTACCTTGATCGATCCACTATCTTTCTCCACATCCTTTCCTCTACCACTCCTATCTGCTCTTCCTCCAAACCTTCTGTAACCCCTTGAGTGCTCGTGGCTTCCAGCCTGGCTTGGGGTGAAAAGCTTAAAAAAAAAAAAAATTCAGAAAGTTTTGGACATATTTTAAACTGAATTTAAAACAAAAAATTTTAAATTCACAAAGTTGTGTTACTTTAAACTCAGTATAAATTGATAAAATGATTTTAAATCATTATTTTTTTTCATTTATTTTACAACTTATTTTATTTTAATATACTTAACTATGAAGCTTGTGTTAATGTTAGAAATTAATCCATGTTTTCCTGGTGTCAGTTTAAACTGACTTTCTTTTTTCCCGTATATTGTGACTATTTTACTGAAAGTTCTTAATTTCAGATGAAAATTTGGAAATTTTCTAACATATTACAGCGAAATTTTCACTTAGCAAAATTATAGTTTATAATTATAGTTTAGATATATGTGAAGAAAAAAAGTTGTCAATTTAAACTGACGTCATGAGAATATGCACTAAATTTATTTAATACTAACTTAAAAGCCACACTCTATGCAACCTTTTAAGCTAGCTTCCGTGGAGGGCTAATTGGACCTCCAACCCAAATCTAAAGAGACCTCTGGTCCTGTTTAGGAAACAGCAATGATATTTTGAAGAAATAACTATGAATTCCTCAATTCACTCTGTGGAACTTCAAAAGCTTACTTTTAAAATCTGATTTGGGCTATAAGTGCAATTCCAGTCAAAAGACTGATTTGGGCTGAAATTCTGTTTTGGGACGAAATTCAAATTCAAGCTGAGAATTGAGTTCTTCAAATCACAAGCTTCGTGGAACTTCAATTGAGTTGAGTCCTTTGAATAACAAATTCTGTGGGAATTGAAAACCTCACATTACGATACCTGTCACTTAACTCTGATGGCATTTTGAAGAAATAAAAAATAAAAACTTATTTCCTCAATTCACAAAGTTTTGAAGACATTTTAAACTGAATTTAAAACAAACATTTTTAAATTCACAAAATCTTTGTATTACTCGATATAAATCAAAAACTTTTAAAATCACTATTTTTCCATTTATTTTAAAATTTGGATTTTTAACTGTTCTCTTATCATCCGGACACAAATCCCAATGCTGGAGGTCCAAACACCGGATGAAGGGCAAATGTTCAATCCCTGGATCATCTTCAGTCTAAAAAGGTATATGCCTATGTAGAGCAAGTGTGGCCCGAGTTAAGGGGGGTTTATTCACATGGACGGACAGACAGAATTTGCCGTTTATTTATTTAGATTGCGATGTTAATATAGCAGAAATGTCATTCATTCTATCACTGTCCAATTTTGAACTTTTTTATTAGGTGTCGAGTACAAGGGAGTTCTTAATAATCGGGTAGTCGGAATTTTCCTCCGTATGCAATAAATTGGGCTAAGGAAATAAAGGAAAGTCGCCAAAGTAGGAAGAGAAAAGGACGCTCCCCACCTCGCAAAATGTCGTTTTTAGCTGTTCTTTAAGAAAAAATAAGTTAGTAATTTTCGTTTGATCATGTTCCCAGTTCATAAAATTTTGATCAGGTGTCGGAAGACGTGGTACCCACCGTGCAGAAACCATCGTCATGCCAAGTTCATTGTGCAGAATATTCCCAACTCTCTCACGTGATATGCTGGTAGAATTGGCTAGTTGATCTTTAATCAATCGACTGTCATCCATCACAATGCGGTGAACATGATCAATGTTTTCTTCAGTGGTGACAGTCGCAGGACGTCCAGAACTTTGGTCATCTTACAGACTCTCCCTTCTCCTCCCGAACTCAGCTGCCCACTTTTGCGCTGTTGATGAAGCTGGAACATCATCCCCTAATGTAGCAACCACGTCAGCATGAATGTTTTTGAGGGCTAAGCAACTTTTCTGCAGGTACTTCATAACACCACAATGCCAAATTTTGTCCATTTTCAAGAGAAGTGGCTACAAGTTACTTTTGAAGTCTTCTTTTAACAGTCAGGTCGCAGTTTACATGTGTTGTGGATTCCGAGATGAAATCCGATATCAATAAATAACAAACGCCAGGAATAGATAAGGAAAATAAATGTATTAACGTAATAATACAAACTGGTAATACGGGTTAGTAGATCCAGGAATGCGGGTTAGTAGCAATAATATATATACAGTCTTGGTATTGAAGTATCGCGGTATGACTCCTTACTGAGTCTACGTGCTGTGACGGTGACTCTTGTGTTACCCTCCTCTAATACTATTCTGATACTACTCAACGTACTGACTTCTCGACTGTCTTAACGTACTGCCGGGTATTCACTGGTGGTAGTATATGTATACCTCGGTTTAGTCCATTTGTGTGAAAAGGGGAGACCCCTTAACAACATGGAAAGAGACAATGCAGTTATTAATAAGAGTTGAAATTAATACATGCAAGATTTCACGGCTCGAGCATCATTCTTTCTTTCAGCCTATGAGCTTTTCAGCCTACCCTCGTATATCTTGGTGCTCCCTCTGTACGTTTCGAGGTGCTCGACAAAATTCAGAGACGAATATGCAAGATGATAGGTCCTGATCTGGCATCTAGTCTTCAATCGCTATCCCACAGACGTGCCGTGGCCTCTCTCTGTCTCTTCTACAAATATTTTCACGGCAGCTGTTCCGACATGCTACTTTCGCTGGTTCCCAGACTGCATACATTTAAGTGAGCTACCAGGCTGGCATCTCGGTCCCACCCTTTCACTGTCAAAACGCTTAAATGTAACTATCTCTTCTACTCAAACTGTTTCTTCTCCCGCACTTCCCGTCTGTGGAACTACCTTCCTCTAACTTGTTTCCCCGATGACCATAATCTTAAAATATTCAAGTGCAATGTCAATCGACATCTGACACCCTGAGCTTGTTCCCCGTCCTTCTCTGTATCCGTTCCTCAAACACGCCTCTTTACTCTTGTTCTTAATCCTCTGTAACCCCTTCCGTGCTAGTGGCAGTCCGGCCTTACTTGGGGTGAATTGCTTTTAAAAAAAAGAAGAAAAATTGCATTCGTGTATTTATACTTTTACCTTTTAATATAATTTCTTTGTCAATGCACTTAATTCAGTGGCGAATATTAATAATATATTATATACTATTATTAATTATTTGTCATATTAAACGGACTCTTAAATGTTTCGGCCGCCTGATGATGGTCATATCTCAGCTCCTTTTGCGGACACAACCTTTCTCAGCTGTTCCAAGCTGGGCTGTTGCCTGTGCTCTACCAATGATGTCAGGTACCCACAAAGCGTCTTGCGAGGCAGGAAGACTCCTGGAAATGTACGAGCAGCGAAAGGAACAACCTGGACTGCTACTTCGTACATTTCTAGGATTTGCTCGGCCAGGTCGTGGTACCTCTGCTCGGCCTTCACAGAGACAGCAACTTCTGTCAGGACACATTCATGATTGCTCTTGTGCACAAGCGTTATATCACGACGATTACTCTCCACTGCAGTTATTATTATTATTATTACAGCACCATTCTCAGTATCAACATTATTATTATTATTATTATTATTATTATTATTATTATTATTATTATTATTATTATTAATTCCTTTGATTTCTGTTGTATACTCATTTCCTTTCGGGTCCCAAACGGTAACCCAAGCCTAGAAATGGCATTGTGACATTTTCTACTGAATATTTTTGAAAAAAAAAAAAAAATAAATAATCAACATAAGATCCCACACATTTTATATTGATATAGCTCTTCGTTATGTGTGAGCAGTACTTGTGAGTATAATGTTTTTGTATTTCTTTAAGGCTCGGGATACCAGGAATCTCTTCAATGAGTCTATAGGAACCTTTTCCAAACAAAATCGAGGGCTCCAACTACAATTGGAATTATTGATATCCTCCAGTTGTATTATTATTATTATTATTATTATTATTATTATTATTATTATTATTATTATTATTATTATTATTTACTTTGGTTTCTGGTGTATACACATTTCTTTCCGGGTCCCAACCAAAGACCTAAGGTCAGAAATGGCATCAGGACGTTTTCCACTGAGAAAAAAAACCCAGAAAAAAACAAAGATCCCACACATTTTATATAGATAAAGCTCTTTGTTATGCGTGAGCTGTACTTGTGAGTATAATTGTTTGTATTTCTTTAAGGCTTGGGCTACCAGGGATTCCTTCAAGGAGCCTATCGGAGCCCTTTTTTTAAAAAAATCAATCCGTGGGTTTCAACTACAAGTGGAATTATTGACGTCCTCATGTCTCTTGAGATTTCGATTCCAAGATCCTTGTATTTTCATAGTTTTTTGAAAAATTTGTAGGAACTGCCATGTCAATAAGAATACTCATTCTGTTCTTGTGGTCTTTGATCACGTGATGCCTGGCCGATTAGCTTTGATTGTTCCACCTGTGTGTATTGTAATTATTATTATTATTATTATTATTATTATTATTATTATTATTATTATTATTATTATTTCAGTACAGAATTAACTACGTGTCAGGCTACAAACGTATTGATCCACCTATATATATATATATATATATATATATATATATATATATATATAGCGAAATCTCGCACAGATGAACAGATAAATCGGTTCTCTCTCATTCTCCTTTAGGTGTCATTGGTTATTCAGTTTCGACTTATGACGATGGAGTCAATTTGGAAATTACACAGCGGAAAGCAGCAAATAACATGCCTAACACACTTATGTCAATGGTAATGAAAATGATATTATTAGCCTTTTCCTTATAAGGAAACATTCGGCATTCACTGACGGCACCATTGTCGATTGAAATTTATAAGCATCTCAAATCCATTAACTGTTATTGCTCTTTCCATTATTGACGGGGGTTTCCTCCCTAGCCTTTTTCTGAAGTAGTGTGGAATGTCAACATCATGATTGTCTCATTATATTCTCTTTGAGTTACATGCGATATCCATTTTAACTTTGTTGCTGTGGTTGAAAGTGCTCTGTCCTTTGGTAAAGCTCCCTGTTTATGATTATGTAGCGCCAGTACACGAGGTTTGAAGACATTATTGACCGAAATCATTTTTAATCATCGATATGAGAAAGCCCTGTGTTATGGTAATTTACCCATGCATGCATGAACTCTCCCAGCTATAAATAGGAGCAGGTACTGCCTTTTGAAGAGGAAAGTTTCCAGCAGTCAGCTCTGATAGTCGGACCGAATATTCTTGCCCGTTTGTATATATTTTGTATTACTGTTTCTGTTAATATATTTGTTTAACTCAATTCCTCTCTTTGTGTCTTTATTTCTGGCCCCAACAGGCTACAACAATATATATATATATATATATATATATATATATATATATATATATATATATATATATATATATATATATCTTCTATCGCACTTCTCTCTTGTGGAACTCACTTCCAGCTTCTTGTTACCCAGTCAACTGTGATTTTCAAAGATTTAAATGCAATGTCATTTGTCATCTTTTGTCTTCTTAATTCCTGTTCATTTAATGTTCATTCTCTCACACTCATTAACCCCTTGTGTCAGTGGCTTCATTGACTTACTTGCAGTGAAATGATTAAAAAAAGTTGTTTTATAGAGTTTAATGAATTACACGAATTCCAGTATTAAATTAATCCTAGAACCAATATTATAATACTGATATAATGTTTACTGTATACATACTTTTACTGTCTCCTGTATATATATATATATATATATATATATATATATATATATATATATATATATATATATTATTAGTAGAAGTCTTATAAGTATAAGACACTATATTCGATCGGAAAACATTCCGTGTCTTGATTTGCAAATAATCAAACCAATACCAAAGGAAAAAAAACGGTATAAAAAAGAAAGAATCAAGAACATGTACGTGAGCCGAAAATAATCGTCCAGCATGCAAGTTCAAGGCCCAAAGAAAAAAAACCCCGATACGAGTACGCAAAAACAACTAAATAAAGTGCTCAATACAGTGAGTAGAGCAGACCTAGTTAGACCTAGAGAGCCAGATAAACCTACCACGGTTTCACCTAAACGGATCGTCAGGGAAGGCCGGCTAACAAGGTAAGAAAGAACAGAAACTTATAGTCAATAAACAAAAAAAACTATAACCACGTGACCAAAAAAAAACAAACAAAAAAAACACACACAAAAAAAACAAACAAACAATGGGGAGGGTTGGGGAGAACCATTTATTCTAAAAATTGACGAAAGAGGGAGGGATTTAAAGAAAAACACGGACAAATAGGGGTAGTATCTATTTATTCAATCGAAGTAAAAAAAAAAAAATTATTATTTTATATTATTATTACCGGGGAGATAAAATAATAAAAAATTTGCATGGAGTGTAGTTTCCAGCAATCAGCTCTGCTAGACTGTACATTCTTGCTCCTTTGTATATGTTTGTATTACTGTTTCTGTTCATATATTTGTTTAACTCAATTCCTCTCTTGTGTCTTTATTTCTGGCCTCAACAAGGCCACAATACTCTGATATACAAATGACAATTGAAATATGTCTGAATGAGTTTGATGCCGCGCATGACATCCACATGAGCGCTTAGATTTGATGAAACTAAGACAATGGCCCGAGTTATTAGCTTAATATTTTGGTTTTGTAGCAGGTTGTGGGGTTGTGCGAGACTACCACTAGCGCAGGCTGTTCTATTTAACAAAATGAGCTGGGTGGATAGTAAAGAGACAAACATTGGTTAGATCTACAAAAATAGAAAATGGTGGATAGCCGTAATCGCCCATGAACTGGACACAACACATAAAACATCAGTGAGATTTACCAAGCTGAAATCATTTCATTATTTTGCTCATTTACGGCCTGTTATCTTCATCTTTGTTTTGTTTACAACGTTCCGGCCGATAGAGTTTTCGTTCTTTTTCTCGAGTATGTTTCAACCGGAATTATGAGTATATATATATATATATATATATAGAGTGACGTCCAGTCTACGTGTGTATATATATATATATATATATATATATATATATATATATATATATATATATATTCTCTTCTTTTATTTCTTCCTAGCAAGACATTCTATACAGAATTCCTGATTCTTATATTCCCCACTCCCTGCAATACTAACTGATAATCTATAGATGAGCATACTCAAATACTTTGTGAGGGGGGGGTGCAATTTGTCTGATTATTCCCGGAGCTAAATAAACTTGCTAAATACATGCAGAATTTGTAAGAAGAGAATGTCTTCGAACAAAAAGGTAGGAAATCAAAAGAGCAGTTGGTAGAAGGTCAAAGGATAATTGGTAGGAGATCAAGAAAGCAATTGCTAGATCAAAAAAGTAATTTGTAGGAAATCAAAAGAGCAATTGGTAGGAGATCAAAGTATCATTTGGTAGAAGATCAAGAAAGCAATTGTTAGATCAAAAGAGCAATTTGTAGGAGATCATAAGAGCGACTGGTAGGAGATCAAAAGATGCATTGCTAAGAGATCAAAAGAGAAATTGGTAGGAGATCAAGTCAGAAAGTCTAAGAGAACAATAGACCAATTAGTAGGAGAACAAAGGGTCAATTAGTAGGATATCAGATGATCCATTGGTAGGAGATCAAAAGAGCAACTGGTAGGAGATCAGAAGATGTATTACTAAGAGATAAAAAGAGCAATTGTTAGGAGGTCAAAAGATTAATTGGTAGGAGATCAAAAGAACAATTGGTAGGAGATCAAGTGAGATGAAAAGAGCAATTAGTAGGAGAACAAAGGGTCAATTATTAGAATTATCAGATGATCCATTGGTAGGAGATCAAAAGAGCAATTGGTAGGAGATCAAGAAAGCAATTGTTAGATAAAAGAGCAATTTTTAGAAGATCAAAAGAGCAATTGGTAGGAGATCAAAGGATCAGTTGGTAGGACATATAAAGAGCAATTGGTAGGAGATCAAAAGATGTACTGCTAAGAGATCAAAAGAGCAATTAGTAGGAGATCAAGAGAGAAATTGGTAGGAGATCAAAAGAGCAATTGGTAGGAGATCAAAACAGAAATTTGTAGGAGATCAAATGATCAATTGCAAGTAGATCAAAAGAGCAACTGGTAGGAGATCAAAACATATATTGCTAAGAGATAAAAAGAGCAATTAGCTGGAGATCAAGAGAGAAATTGGTAGGAGATCAAAAGAGCAATTGGTAGGAGATCAAATGATCAACAGGTAGGAGATTAAAACATGTATTGCTAAGATTGCAATTGTAGAAGATGAATGTGTCATTTGGTAGGAGATCAAGTCAGAAATTCTAGGAGATCAAAAGAGCAAATAGTATTTGAACAATAGATCAATTGGTGGGATATCAGATGAAAAATTGGTAGGAGATCAAAAGTGCCATTGCTAGGAGAGAAAAAGAGCAATTGATAGATCAAAAATCAATTGGTGGATGATCAAATGTAAAATTGGTAGGAGATTAAGAGTTCAATTGGTAGGAGATCAAAAGAGCAATTGGTAGGAGATCAAAAATGCGTTGCTAAGAGATCAAAAGAGCAATTGTAGAAGTTCAAAGTGTCAATTGGTAGGAGATCAAGTCAGAAATTCTAGGAGATCAAAAGAGCAAATAGTATTTGAACAATAGATCAATTGGTGGGATATCAGATGAAAAATTGGTAGGAGATCAAAAGTGCCATTGCTAGGAGAGAAAAAGAGCCATTGATAGATCAAAAATCAATTGGTGGATGATCAAATTTAAAATTGGTAGGAGATTAAGAGTTCAATTGGTAGGAGAACAAAACAGAAATTTGTAGGAGATCAAATGATCAATTGCAAGTAGATCAAAAGAGCAACTGGTAGGAGATCAAAACATGTATTGCTAAGAGATAAAAAGAGCAATTAGCTGGAGATCAAGAGAGAAATTGGTAGGAGATCAAAAGAGCAATTGGTAGGAGATCAAATGATCAACAGGTAGGAGATTAAAACATGTATTGCTAAGAGATCAAAAGAGCAATTGTAGAAGATGAATGTGTCATTTGGTAGGAGATCAAGTCAGAAATTCTAGGAGATCAAAAGAGCAAATAGTATTTGAACAATAGATCAATTGGTGGGATATCAGATGAAAAATTGGTAGGAGATCAAAAGTGCAATTGCTAGGAGAGAAAAAGAGCAATTGGTTTGAGATCTAAAGATCAGTTGGTAGATCAAAAATCAATTGGTGGATGATCAAATGGGAAATTGGTAGGAGATTAAGAGTTCAATTGGTAGGAGATCAAAAGAGCAATTGGTAGGAGATCAAAAGAGCAATTGGTAGGAGTTAAAAAGAGCAACTGGTAGGAGAACAAAAATGGGTTGCTAAGAGATCAAAAGAGCAATTATAGAAGATCAAAGTATCAATTGGTAGGAGATCAAGTCAGAAATTCTATGAGATCAAAGGAGCAAATAGTATTTGAACAATAGATCAATTGGTGGGATAGATGAAAAATTAGTAGGAGATCAAAAGTGCCATTGCTAGGAGAGAAAAAGAGCAATTGATAGATCAAAAATCAATTGGTGGATGATCAAATGTAAAATTGGTAGGAGATTAAGAGTTCAATTGGTAGGAGATCAAAAGAGCAATTGGTAGGAGATCAAAAATGCGTTGCTAAGAGATCAAAAGAGCAATTGTAGAAGTTCAAAGTGTCAATTGGTAGGAGATCAAGTCAGAAATTCTAGGAGATCAAAAGAGCAAATAGTATTTGAACAATAGATCAATTGGTGGGAAATCAGATGAAAAATTGGTAGGAGATCAAAAGTGCAATTGCTAGGAGAGAAAAAGAGCAATTGGTTTGAGATCAAAAGATCAGTTGGTAGATCAAAAATCAATTGGTGGATGATCAAATGGGAAATTGTTAGGAGATTAAGAGTTCAATTGGTAGGAGATCAAAAGAGCAATTGGTAGGAGATCAAAAGAGCAATTGGTAGGAGATCAAAAGAGCAATTGGTAGGAGTTCAAAAGAGCAACTGGTAGGAGAACAAAAATGGGTTGCTAAGAGATCAAAAGAGCAATTGTAGAAGATCAAAGTATCAATTGGTAGGAGATCAAGTCAGAAATTCTATGAGATCAAAGGAGCAAATAGTATTTGAACAATAGATCAATTGGTGGGATAGATGAAAAATTAGTAGGAGATCAAAAGTGCCATTGCTAGGAGAGAAAAAGAGCAATTGATAGATCAAAAATCAATTGGTGGATGATCAAATGTAAAATTGGTAGGAGATTAAGAGTTCAATTGGTAGGAGATCAAAACAGAAATTTGTAGGAGATCAAATGATCAATTGCAAGTAGATCAAAAGAGCAACTGGTAGGAGATCAAAACATGTATTGCTAAGAGATAAAAAGAGCAATTAGCTGGAGATCAAGAGAGAAATTGGTAGGAGATCAAAAGAGCAATTGGTAGGAGATCAAATGATCAACAGGTAGGAGATCAAAACATGTATTGCTAAGAGATAAAAAGAGCAATTAGCTGGAGATCAAGAGAGAAATTGGTAGGAGATCAAAAGAACAATTGGTAGGAGATCAAATGATCAACAGGTAGGAGATTAAAACATGTATTGCTAAGAGATCAAAAGAGCAATTGTAGAAGATGAATGTGTCATTTGGTAGGAGATCAAGTCAGAAATTCTAGGAGATCAAAAGAGCAAATAGTATTTGAACAATAGATCAATTGGTGGGATAGATGGAAAATTGGTAGGAGATCAAAAGTGCCATTGCTAGGAGAGAAAAAGAGCAATTGATAGATCCAAAATCAATTGGTGGATGATCAAATGTAAAATTGGTAGGAGATTAAGAGTTCAATTGGTAGGAGATCAAAAGAGCAATTGGTAGGAGATCAAAAATGTGTTGCTAAGAGATCAAAAGAGCAATTGTAGAAGTTCAAAGTGTCAATTGGTAGGAGATCAAGTCAGAAATTCTAGGAGATCAAAAGAGCAAATAGTATTTGAACAATAGATCAATTGGTGGGATATCAGATAAAAAATTAGTAGGAGATCAGAAGTGCAATTGCTAGGAGAGAAAAAGAGCAATTGGTTGTAGATTAAAAGAGCAGTTTTAGATAAAAAATCAATTGATGGATGATCAAATGGGAAATTGGTAGGAGATTAAGAGTTCAATTGGTAGGAGATCAAAAGAGCAATTGGTAGGAGATCAAAAGAGCAATTGGTAGGAGTTCAAAAGAGCAACTGGTAGGAGAACAAAAATGGGTTGCTAAGAGATAAAAAGAGCAATTGGCAGATCAAGAGAGAAATTGGTAGGAGATCAAAAGAGCAATTTGTCCGAGATCAAAAGAGCAACTTGTAGGAGATCAAATGATTGATTGGTAGGAGATCAAAAGAACAACTGGTAGGAGGTCAAAAGATCAATAGCTAAGAGATCAAAAGAGCAATTAGTAGGAGATCAAGAAAGCAATTGTTCGATAAAATGAGCAGTTTGTAGGTGATCAAAAGAGCAAATAGTTGGAGATCAAATGATCAATTTTCAGGAGATCAAAAGAGCAATTTGTAGGAGATCAAAAGATATATTGCTAAGAGATAAAAAGAGCAATTAGCTGGAGATCAAGAGAGAAATTGGTAGGAGATCAAAAGAGTAAATGGTAGCAGATCAAAAGAGCAATTGGTAGGAGATCAAATGATCAACAGGTAGGAGATTAAAACATGTATTGCTAAGAGATCAAAAGAGCAATTTTAGAAGATGAATGTATCAATTGGTAGGAGATTAAGTGAGAAATTCTACGAGATCAAAAGAGCAAATCGTAGGAGAAAAAAGATCAATTGGTAGGATATCAGATGAAAAATTGGTACGAGATCAAAAGAGCAATTGGTAGGAGATCAAGATACGAATTGTTAGATCGAAAGATTAATTTGTAAAAAATCAAAGGATCAATTGGTAGGAGATCAAATGAGCAATTGGTAGGAGATCAAAACATTAATTGGTAGGAAATCAAAAAAGCAATTGCTAGGAGATAAAAAGAGCAATAGGTTGGAGATCAAAAGAGCAGCTAGTAGATCAAAAATAAATTGGTGTAAGATCAAATGGGCAATTGGTAGGAGATTAAAAGGTCAATTGGTAAGAGATCAAAAGAGCAATTGGTAGGTCATATCAATTGGTAAGAGATCAAAGAACAATTATTAAGAGATAAAAAGTGTAGTTGGTAGATCAAAAAATCAAAAAGAGCAATTGCTAAGATATCAAAAGAGCAATTGGTAGGATATCAAGTGATAAATTAGTAGGCTATCAGATGACCCATTGGTAGGAGATCAAGAAAGGAATTGTTAGATCAAAAGAGCAATTTGTAGGAGACCAAATTATCAATTGGTAGAAGATCAAAAAAGCAATTTGTAGGCGATCAATAGATGTATTGCTAAGTGATCAGAAGAGCAATCAGTAGGACGTCTGAGAGTAGGAGATCCAAAGAGCAATTGGTAGGAGATCCAAAGAGCAATTGGTAGGAGATCCAAAGAGCAATTGGTAGGAGATCAGAAGAGCAATTGGTAGGAGATCAAATGATCAATTGGTAGAAGATCAAAAGAGCAACTGGTAGGAGATCAAAAGATCAATTTGTAGGAGATCAAAAGATCAATTGCTAAAGAGATCAAAAGAGCAATTGGTAGGAGATCAAATGATCAATTGGTAGAAGATCAAAAGAGCAACTGGTAGGAGATCAAAAGATCAATTTGTAGGAGATCAAAAGATCAATTGCTAAAGAGATCAAAAGAGCAATTGGTAGGAGATCAACGTGTTAATTTGTAGGAGATCAAGTGAGAAATTCTAGGAGATCAAAAGAGCAAATAGTAGCAGAACAAAAGATCAATTGGTAGGATATCAGATGAATAATTGGTAGATCAAGAAAGGAATTGTTAGATAAAAAGAACAATTTGTAAGAAATCAAAGGAACAATTGGTAGCAGAAGAAGGGAGAAATTGGTAGGTGATCAAAAGATTAATTGGTAGCAGATCAAAAGAGCAATTAAAAAGGAGATAAAAAAGCAAATGGTTGGAGATCAAAAGAGCACTTGGTAGATCAGAAAATCAATTGGTGGAAGATTTAATGGACAATTGGTAGGAGATCAAAATGTCTATTGGTAGATCAACTAGGAAAGAAAATCACGCGTTGCTATAGGGGCAGGATAAAACAGCGACTGTTGTAAGTGTAAAACAATGCGGGAAGTTTTTTAAAATATTGAGCCCAAGCCCAGGGGAACCTTCTCTCCAGGCAGTACCTTTGCTTTGCTGGGTGGTTGTGTTTATTGTCCGGTACCTGAGGCCTCCACAAAACAGTGGCTGCTGTAAGCGAAAGCATATGCGGGGAAGTTTTTAAAAAATTATTAAGCCTCAGCCCCAAGTGGCCTTCCCTCCAGGAAGTACCGCTCCTTCGTGAGGTGGTTGGGTTTATTGCACGGCACCTGAGGCCGCCTCAAGAGGGTAAGTTTCCAGGACGTCATTTCCACTGTATTGTTGTTTTGAAATCCACTTTTAACTGACCTTGTGTCACATTCGGTAAGGACGTGGGCACACTGAAAATTCTTTCCTGCTGTAAGCGAAAGTTTGAAAATTAAAGAGACGTATCCCTTTAACTGGACACTGACGTGGACTTCGGCTGAGATAGGGAAATCATTTATTTACTTTTGATTCGTATTTTAAAGTTCTGTCGATTAATTTTTATAGCTTTTTGTTTGCAATTTGTGAGTAAAAAACAAGCCTACACGCAAAGAAAGGGTTCAGTTTTTGGAAGAAAAAATTTCTAGCTTTGACGACACTTCTCAAAAAGTTACAGAAAATATATCCGGCATAAGGTTGCCTTTCCCAGTGTTCGATGCACGGTAGACCTATAAATGTGCAGTATAGATTCAGGAGAGAAAAATTATTTGGCACCACACAGTGAACTTTAACGATTGAGCCACAGCGTTTCGGTTAGCAAGGTCGACTTTACTGTTTCGAAACATTTTTTAAATATTTCTCGGACATTCAGGGCGGTAAATTTGGTTAATACTGTTTATTATAAACAGAGCATTTACTTAAATATTTGTATCTATAAAAAGAACGTATAAACATAAAAAATGTCTTAAAATAATTGTCGGATATGTCCATTTTATAATGTGTGACGTCATTTGTTTACATTTGGATACGCATCGAGCAGATATGAATGTACGAGAGAAAATGTTGGAGAATTATAGTCTAAAAACAGTAAAATCGATCTTGCTAACCGAAACGCAGTAAAGCACGCCAGGCTATATACGGTTCCGTATAGGATACAGGTTCGATTCCTGTCGGAGGACGCATATTTTCTATGAAAATTTCTCGGATATTCAGGCCGGTAAATGTCGTTAATACTGTTTAACTTAAAACACTTATCCAGATACAGTCATGAATAAAACCGACAAAACTGAAAAACCTACTCAGTAATGAAAAATATATATTATCTTTTATACGCACGCACACAAAGATTTATTTATTTATTTATTTTGAAAATACATTTCAATTAAGCACTGTTGAGTGATAAGCTAATTCTATAAACAACAGCCACCTGCACTAATGCAAAGCTCTTCAGTAAAATGAATGCAGCACTTTGGCTGATTGGCATTTGTTTACTTTTGTAAAAACAATACGCTAGATTTAGTTGTGTAACTCTACCGAGTGAAGGTAGCTCTGGCTGACACCAAATTAGTTGTGTTTCAATCCTGGCTTGAGGCATTCGGAAGTCTAGTCGCACTTAGGAGCTGTGATACAGCGAAACAGTACTGTCTGTGAATGACATAATATATATATATATATATATATATATATATATATATATATATATATATATATATATATGCATTCAGGTAGGTAACTGTGATTCATACCATTTAATTAAAAACAGAGCATTTACTTGTATCTATAAAAATAGTCTATGAACAGAAAATATATTAAATAATTGATGGACTTAATCCATTTCATTATATGTTGTCATTGTTTACGTTAAGATACGTTTCGTGAGCAGATATGATCCAGCGAGAAAAATCGTCGAAGATTCTGTGTTTATAAACAATAATTTGAATTTTGCTGACCAGACGCTTCTCTGTAGCTGAATGGTGTAGCATGTCAGATCAAATGACGGTTTCCGTATAGGAATACAAGTTCGATTCCTTTTGGAGTACACATATTTTGTAGGAAATTTTGCGAATATTCAGGCCGATAAATGTAATTAATACGGTTTAATTAAAAACAGAGAAAAAAATGTATCTATAAAATAATGAATAAACAGAAAATATATTAAATAATTGTCGAACTTAATCCATCAATATATATTTCATTATATATATTTTATCTTTTATACATACACACACACACACACACACACACACACACACACACACACACACACACACACACACATATATATCTTTATACATATATATCTTATCTTTATATATATATATATATATATATATATATATTTATAAAATATATATATCTTTATATATATATATATGTGTGTGTGTGTGTGTGCGCGCGTGTGTATCTGTGTGTGCGTTTGTGCAAAAATTTAAAATATAAATAAAGACATAGCGAAAAACTTCTCCGAAGAATTTCATCTTCTAGTAAGCTTTATCAAGGCAAACGTAAGGATTTTTATTTTGTAACAAATATTTATAATCATATATATATATATATATATATATATATATATATATTAGCGTAAGTCTATCCTGGCACTTGTATGTGCGTATGTATAAGGATTGGTGTAAGTCCTTTCTGGCAATTGTAAGCTAGCAGCTTCACCAGGATTATATTTCTTTAAAGTTTTCGCCAACTTAGAGTGTTCTCCGAAAGAGAATACACTGTCTCCTGGAGAACTTATCTGAGACCTGACCATCTGAGAAAGGAATATTCGCTCGACTTAGGTCAGCAGTTCGCTGTTAACAGCGAAGGGTCCGAACGTCTCTCTTCGTCGAAGATTTGGAGGAGAACACTTGAAGGATCAGTGGCAATCTATTCGACAAGAAAATGACAAAAGCACCAAATAACAATAATATATATATATATATGTACATATAAATATATATATATATATATATATATATATATATATATATATATATATATATATATATATATATATATATATATATATATACGTAGGTGTACGTGTGTCTGTTTATCTAAGTAAATTGGAAGTGTAATGGACGCTTCTGGGAAGGAGGTAGCTATTTTCTTCCTCTAGGGAAAAGTTAACGAGTGGCTGTGCGTGGTGGTGGCTGGTAACAACGGGAAATCAGAAATGCTTCGACGAGCTGGTGGTCATCGAAGGGACAGAATTATCGTTTAGTTGCTGAAAGGAGTCTGCGAAAATGGACCAAGTGGTAGATCACGGGAAAGGGTTTAAACTCAAGCAAGGCAATAAAGCTACTAAGACGTAAGTGGGTTACTGAATAAGGAAAAATACTATTAAAGAGAGAGAGAGAGAACAATAGAAGAACAAGACAAAAGATAACGATTGATATTGCACTTAATGTTTTGAAGATCGAAATTGACTGGGAATCAATAAGCCGGAAGAGAGTTCCACAAGCAAGAAGTGCGAGAGAAGAAAGTATTCGCATAGAACTTACGGTTACATCTAGCCATTTCAACTGAAAAATGATGAGACCTTGCCGCCAATCTAGTACTGCGCTTATATTCATAACGTCTAGGTACTATAGAGGAAAGTAATATCCATTTTGTAAAGTACAAAAATGTGGCACAAGGACAAAGGGAGGGATGCTGAAAGCCAGTCTTCATCTATCTTGTAAATAAATTTAGCGCGCCATTATTACTGACCCAAACATACCAGAGTATTCCTAACACCAAAACAACACGTTCTTACTTACCATTCTTACTACAGTCACCACAATACCTCAGGGTCTCTATAAAGTTCTAACTAGTCCCCATATGTAACTAGATTGCTGACCACTTGTGAATATCAGGTGCTCTAAGCTTGGATGTGCGGATGATATAATGGATAATGGGAATCGGAGGACAGAGATTCAATTTGTGAAAGGTACAAATCCACCGCGTCTCCCCCAGCTATGGCTTAATTAGTAAGAAAATTATATAACAAAATCAATTTTATCTAAAAATATTGTCTGGTTTTAAATAACCTGCAATGGGTTGATAAGCCGTAAAAAACTAATCAATCAAATTCTGATTAGCTACACAGGAATTTTTTTTAGATTTATTTACATTCTCTGAAATGTAAATGTATAGAAACTATTGTGACCACAAAGTGAGGGACCAGTTGATATAGTGAATGTAATATAAAATTAATCCCTCACTTTATATCCACATTGTAATTTCTTGATTAGGCATGAATCTACCTCTCCCCCCAGCTATATTTTGTGATATCAACGAATACTCGTTGTCACGTTCGTAATGATCGTTGTAGTAGAAACTTTGTAATCGCAGATACAACTATAGTAACGCCGTTGAACAATACTGGTGTCAGACGCCTTCGAATGACACTCGCACTAATAGTACTTGCTCGATAATACTCACTCGAATAGTAACCACCGAATAGGGATCCGAATAGTAATCTCTATAGTGATCAGTATAGAGAATAGCGTGAAGAAGAGAAAGGCGATCCGTATAGTAATAGATAGTGTAGAAATAGTGATCCCTATAGTAATAGAGGATAGTGTAGAAATAGTGATCAGTTAGACGCGACGCTAATTCCCATTTATTTGTTTCCTTTATGGTCACGTAATCGACTTAATCCAAAATGGGATCGCCTGTGCTTGCTCTATGACGATCTGTGTTCAAACTACAGTGTCAGCAGCGACAATTTTTTTTCGAATGTTGTAGCATATCTACGGACGATAATGGGTACGTCTCCATTCCCATGAATACAGTAGTAAATACTGTATGTTGCTCTGCAGTTAGGGATTATCCAGGTAAGATGAAACAGAATAGAATACAATTCCGACGTTCGTACATTTAATTTAAAAGAGGGTTCAATACAGAGAAGAGCAATATTATTTATTTTACGATATTAAAACAACAGTGTCATTCAACAACTTCTGATGCCTTGGACCTGATCCCCGTCCTTCCAATTATCCTTTCCTCAAACACCCCCTTTTGACTCTTACTTTCACCCTCTATAACATTTTGGGTGCTAGTGGCACCCCCGCCTTGCTTGGGGTGATATGCTTATATATATATATATATATATATATATATATATATATATATATATATATATATATATATATATATATATATATATACGTAGACTGGACGTCACTCTTTGCTATTCCAACTCGATTTCGGATTTCGGTGCCCCGTTTTCTGTCATCTGATGAAAACATATATATATATATTATATAATGTCTGTACATATATATTATATAATGTCTGTGCATATATATATATGTATATATATATATATATATATTTATATATATATATATATATATATATATATATATATATATAATAAAATATCTGTGCATATATATATATATATATATATATATATATATATATATATATATATACGTAGACTGGACGTCACTGCTATTCCAACTCGATTTCGGATTTCGGTGCCTCGTTTTCTGTCATCTGATGAAAAACACGTTAAACTTCTGTCCTTGTCTGGTTCTGAGATCGCTAATTTACTGTTCGCTTCTTGGACGGTTCCTCTGGCTAATAAGTAAAAAAAATTTCCTTTATTCTTCGCTTCCATTTACTATGCAACGAGAACGATTGAAAGAATAATTGATTCTTCCATTGACGTTTCTATCACTATGGGCATTGTCGCTTCCATGATATAACAACACCGACATTTCACAGACAGAACGGAGCGGGATGGCTGTAAGAAAAAAAGAATAACAGACAAGCGAAATATATATATGCTTTTGCTGTACAGTGAGACTAGACACCCGAATGCTTCAAGCCAGGACCGAAACCCGACCGATGTCAGTCTGAGAGTTTCTACCTTAAGATTGTCTCTTTCTTAATTATTTAATTAATATTTGCTCTGTTGTTACATTGAGTTCTCTCGATTACATCCTCTTTGTAATTATCCACACGGATTACCAAACACTTCATCACCTTACTATATATATATATATATATATATATATATATATATATATATATATATATATATATATATATATATATATCTATATATATATATATATATATATATATATATATATATATATATATATATATATCCAAGTGGCTCATGAGAGGAACAATATATCACATATATCTATACAGCAAAGCAGAGTGCAAGGAGGAATAGAAAGGAGGGGTCTTATATAAAATATGGAGATACTCCTGACCGAGAACGCCATTTTTAGAACTCCAGATTCAAACGGGCCGGATTTATCTATATCCAAAGAGGAAACAGCACCCTGTTCTTGGAAGCTGTTGGGGAGGCATGTTTATCCTCATTCTGGTCCCTTTAGTCCTGGCTAAAGAAAAAGCAACCTTAGCGTTTTGGTTGCTGTCCACGAACTGAAAAAGGACTGCCGCTTTGCTCACTGAATGGAGTATCGTCACGAAGTGGTCGTCATGTGACCCACGTGACTTATCTTCACCAGAGGGAGATGAACGCCTTCTGTATCCCTACAACTCCCTTGTCTTGGAGTTCAGGCAACATTCTTTATGTGTCTGTCGAAGAGAATGAGAATTTCTACATCATTATTACTGGGAATAGCGAGTGTAGACGAATTTACATACAGTCCGTTTGAAGTTATCATTCAATCATATAAGCCCTAATAACTCGGATGTTTCAAAGACTTATCACCAAATATGGAACTTCGTGCTCGATAAAAAAAATGCAGTGTCAAAAGGACGGGTTTTCCCATGACACCGTTTTTATTTGAACTACCGTCACTCTCTTGCAATGTTTATTGTTTTTAAAGGCGATGATTAGAATTGTAATAAAACCTAAGCATATGAAAGTCAATTTATACATTTTCTTTTTTCTTGAGAATTGACAAAATAATAAACCTTATTTATTTATCAGATTGTTTATTTACACTGTTTAGTATGATATTTATTGGAATGGTTGGCAAAACATCGGCTAATTGATTCAAACTTTATGTTGTGGTAAACCCTCCTACAATAGAATGAACTCTTCCTCCTCTCAAATACTAACTGAAATGTTGATTTTCCAAGCGTAGCTTAGATGTGACACAAGGCCAAAAGTATGGAGCACCCAGTGAGGATCGAACTCACTACTCAGTCGTAATTGTTCAAGCGAGACAAGCTTGCTACCCATTACACCACGTCGAGGTACCCAAATACTAACTGCAATGAGTCGGTTGGGAAGCGGAGACGCAGTGTTAACCTGCCATTAGGACTTTAACCTCTATCTGCTTATTACTAACACTCTTGCTTTATATATATATATATCTGTTATTTCAATACACTTGTTCAAACTACTTTCGTCTTCCATGTCTTTCTTTCTGGCCCCTAAACAGGCCACAACACTTTATAAAATGGTAAATAATAAGGATTTCCTTAGAGTTGGTTCACATATTTTTATTTAGTAAATGATTATCAATTTATGAATAAAAAATTGTTTTCACATTTATTTATAAATTGGTAAATGATAAATATTGCATTGTATTAGTTGTAATATTATTAGATTTTAAAATGTAAATAAAAAATTATTCTTGTAAATAAACAATCTAATAAATAATAAACAGATAATGTTTAATATTTTGTTATAAATTCTCAAGAACAAAGGATGTATAAATTCACTTTCATCATATATTTATGTGTTGACAAATTGATGATTTTATTACCTTGCTATTGAAGCAAAAAATGATTTTTTGGTTTCGCCTCTATCCTTGGGGAACACAGGTCCGCAACAGCACCTCTCCAACTGAGGCGGTTCCGGGCGAACCTCTTCATGTCGTGGCGGCTACCTTCACCTACTGCGTCAACATTTCTGCATCAAGTCTGTTTTGGTCGACGCACTCTTCTCTTCTTTTGTGGCTCGGGAAGCAATTGATAGCGGCTCGGATTGAGGAATCGGAGAGCCGAGTTCGAATTCCAGTCGAATCCATTATATTCACTTACATGCTAATATCCTTGGGTAAGGTATGAATCCTCTTCTTTCCCCCCACTTATGGGCAAATAAAAGTATAGACCGAGTTCTATAGCCTTAGATGGCAACTGGTCTACCGCAGAAAGAAATGGCAACCTACTGCAGGGAAAAAATCTGCCTCATCAGTCATGTATCGAAAGATACTTAATCGCCTAAGCGTGTATCACGCATGGCGCATAACTGACTGACTGACCCTTGGGAAAGGTATGAATGCTCTCCTTCCCCCCCAGCTATGGGTAAATAGCAGGACAGACCGGGTTCTATGGCCTTGAATGGCAACTGGTCTACTGCAGAAAGAGATGGCAACCTACTGCGGGAACAAAACTGCCTCGTCGGTCATGTATCGAAAGATACATGATCACCTAAGCGTGTATCACGCATGGCACATAACTGACTGTGGATTCCAGTCAAGGGCCTGCCTTTTGTATAACTTGAGACTGAAAAGAATTTGAGCTCCATCTCGGTGTTGATGTTTAAATTGGCAGTTCAATATTTGAGAAAAATTGTTCAAAGAAAATACGAGTTATTGAGGTCTATGTGATTTGCATAACAACTTCAGGCGGACGGTACGCTTGAATGAAAGTTTAAACTAATAGACAGAATTATACGGCCTCACACAATTAACGACAGATGGATGCGGGAAGTATCAGCTGCATATGCAACCAATCAACTGTACCAACAATACTGATCTGTTGACCTGCGGTCTCTTGGAGTTTCTGGTTGAAACTTGGGGGTAAAGTTTGGCAAAAATTGTTCAAAGTAAACTCGAATTATTGACTGTAATTCGCTGATTGGTCAATATTGGGTGCTTATATTTGAATCCAGAATCATTTAGGAATCTAAGCAGGGTCATAATCGCCTGCGTCATGAAGAGTCTAAGCCTACACATATCTTTATATATATCTACAGGCATACCTCACCCTACGCCGTTAATTGGTTTCAGAGGTCATGCCTTAGGTCGAAAAACGACTTAAGTCGAAATATTAGGTTGGTGCAAAAATAATGTCGTTTTTTGACGTTCAACTTAAAGGTGAGAAAACGACATTATTTTTGCACCAACCTAATAACTACACTATAAACCTCAAATAACCATTACCGATTGCATATTACAGTATTTATATGTACGTACAATATTCTGAATAAAATAATTTATCTTATCAGCGACATAGCCTTACGCTTAGCATTAGCAATGAAAGAACGGTCTGTCAATTTTTTTCCAATATAATCCAGTTTCGTCAACGTTAAAAATCTGTTCAGGAAGAAACCCGTTTTCTTTGATGATCTTAGCCAATGCTTTAGGAAAATCAGCTGCTGCTTGTTCGTCAGCTGATGCACTTTCTCCTCGCTTCTTAATAGAGTGATATTGGAACTACCGTGAAAAAAAAATACTGAGCTCTTAAAGACCGCTAAATAAGACAACACAGTCACAGATATTTTCATATTTCATTCTCTAGGATTTATGATGTTTATATTAACATTTACTGTAAATGTGCGTATTTTAATATGATTTTATATACTTCTATTCTTATTTATTGTACAGTAACATAATTTTATGTGCTTTTAACGCTTTTCTAGTTATATTATGACTTCAACATTTGTGGCAGACAGACGTAAAGTCGAATAAAATGACTTAAATTTGATTTTTATTTTTCCATATATTTTTTTGACAAACGACGTATAATCGAGAACGACTTAACTCGAAACGACGTAACCCGAAGTATACCTGTATTTCTATTAATATTTATCTCAATTCACATCTATCTATCTATCTATCTATCTATCTATCTATCTATCTATCTATCTATCTCAGTCTGTTCACATCTATCTATCTATCTATGCTGGAAATCGAATATTATCGATTTTGAATCGATAATCATTTAGAAATTTGTGGAAAGTTATGATCGCCAACATCGTAAGCATTTCTACTAAGACCAGAATGCGTCTTCTCGTCGGATTTATTCAACTTATACAGTGAGGCGATTTTTGAGAGAATTAGCGGCGTAAGACATTCAGATGACACAGTGTTGATAGTAGAAAGAAAATGGAAGCTACAAGGACTCCTACAGGGAAGGAAAGACAGAAGAAAGGGCTAAACACCAATTGCAAAACGATAGAATGTAGGGTTGTCAGCAAACCGTCCTGGGTAAGACGATAAACTACATCCGCGTCCTGTGTAAGACGATAAACTACACCCGCGTCCTGGGTAAGACAATAAACTACATCCGCGTCCTTGGTAAGACGACGATAAACTACATCCGCGTCCTGGGTAAGACGATGATAAACTACATCCGCGTTCTGGGTAAGATGACGATAAACTACGCCTAATAGCAAGGGCTCTGATCAGGCGATTGTGAGGAATGTGGAACCACTTCTTGATTGCTGGTGTTCCCAGGTCCGCCCTGACCCAGGTTGGTAGCACCTGTTAGGCTCCCGGCTATGGGCAAATAGTTAACCACTAAACTGGGGTAAAATCACTATGAAAGTGTAAAAACAGGTTTTAATGTCAGAAATACTCTGTAAAAAGTTATTTCCAGCAATGAATTTTTGAAGAAATAAAAATATTACCAGTTATACATTTTTGAGGAAAATAATATTACCAGCAATAGCTTAAAAAAAATTATTACAGCAACACATTTTTGAAAAAAATGCTGAGAATACCATAAACTGAAGATGTGAGGAACGTCGAAGATTTGGAGGAAATGGAAACGTTATCTATCTATCTATCTATCTATGACCTTGTGCTAGATTACATTAAGCTTAGTGAATACCAACACCCGTACAAATATAAAAAATTGCAACCTTATATTTTTTTTTCTTATGAGAATTATTAAAAATATTTTGATTTGTCGACTTTTTCATGTAAAATTTGACCAGCCACTAACTTCGTCATTACAGAAAGCCATCAAAATTATATGAAAAAGGAAAACCAAACCATTTGAGATTTTGCAACGCGTAAAGGAAATTGGCCTTTATAATAGGGCATTAGTTTACAATCGATTTCTGTCGAGTTTATACTTGGGAAATTCCTACAATCTTTTTTTAAGAACATTTATGGTACCTATTTTTATAAAAAATTATCTGGAAAAATCTGTTATATAATTTATAATTATCCCCCAAATTATTAATACAATATTCACTTGAAAAAAATACACACACACACACACACACACACACACACACACACACACACATATATATATATATATATATATATATACAACACAAAAACATGATTCAGTTCGAAATTATCCACATAGGTTGAGAAGCTGTAAAGCAATCAGTCATTCAGTCATTTAATATAAACATAATTACAAGCCTACATGAACATATGAACACAGTTTAAGATATTGGAATATATATATATATATATATATATATATATATATATATATATATTCATTTCATTATTTTCTTACGGGTATAGAATTTTATTACGGAAACAAAAACGGCAAGACGAGTTTTACCATTCATGATTGAAAAAAAAGAGAAGAAATTAACCAGCCGACCAGTTTCGCCCTCATTCAACTGTGCTAAAATTGAGAGAAGACTAAATATTACAATATAAAATATAAAACATGAGAAGCATGTGATAAAATAAAGGCAGAACAATCAGATGGAAATAATGTCAAGCCCTAACAGACATTCACTCTGTCTACAGAGGGAGGGCTGTCTGGACCTGATATAGATCGTTTTCAATGCCTTCAAATGTTATAAAGAATAAGCATGATTAAGGATGGAGAAAGAGTTAAGGCTGAAATTGGTGACTATTTATAACGTGCTCGGCGATGGCAGAACCGTATGTGTTGTTGATCTTGATATTCATTTAAACATCTGTGTTTAAGCAATTTAGACATGTTGGTTTGTTTATTTTGAATTATATCCTTTCGTAATCACGTATATGTTTTGTTGTTTCATGATTAAAGAAAGCAAAGAAGGTACTGTGGTTGTATTTATTCATATTTATTTTTTCGAATACTTTCGATATGTTCCAATATTATCTTCAGGATTATGATGGCTAAGACAAATAATTGTGTCTTTTTCGATGTTATAAAAAGTTTATAGTAAGGGAGGTAACTTAGTTAAGAATCGAAATCTTGCTAGGAGGTTACAATTTACCTGTTTTTTAAAAAGTGTTTATATTTAACATAGGTAGACAAAGAATAGATTGACTGAAACATTGTGGTAACAACAAAAACAACACAAAGAATGAGTTCAATAGTCTGAAGAACTCTTGGAATGATAATGACTCTTCTCAAAATTATAGAAGGTAGACATAGAATGGATTGACTGAAACATTGTGGTAACAAAAGAAATACAAATAATGAGTTCAATAGTCTGAAGAACTCTTGGAATGATAATGACTCTTCTCAAAATGATAGAAGGTAGGCATAGAATGGATTGACTGAAACATTGTGGTAACAACAAAAGCAACACAAAGAATGAGTTCAATAGTCTGAAGAACTCTTGGAATGATAATGACTCTTCTCAAAATAATAGAAGGTAGACATAGAATGGATTGACTAAAACATTGTGGTAACAACAAAAGCAACACAAAGAATGAGTTCAATAGTCTGAAGAACTCTTGGAATGATAATGACTCTTCTCAAAATGATAGAAGGTAGACATAGAATGGATTGACTGAAACATTGTGGTAACAACAAAAGCAACACAAAGAATGAGTTCAATAGTCTGAAGAACTCTTGGAATGATAATGACTCTTCTCAAAATGATAGAAGGTAGACATAGAATGGATTGACTGAAACATTGTGGTAACAACAAAAGCATCACAAAGAATGAGTTCAATAGTCTGAAGAACTCTTGGAATGATAATGACTCTTCTCAAAATGATAGAAGGTAGACATAGAATGGATTGACTGAAACATTGTGGTAACAACAAAAGCAACACAAAGAATGAGTTCAATAGTCTGAAGAACTCTTGGAATGATAATGACTCTTCTCAAAATGATAGAAGGTAGACATAGAATGGATTGACTGAAACATTGTGGTAACAACAAAAGCATCACAAAGAATGAGTTCAATAGTCTGAAGAACTCTTGGAATGATAATGACTCTTCTCAAAATGATAGAAGGTAGACATAGAATGGATTGACTGAAACATTGTGGTAACAACAAAAGCAACACAAAGAATGAGTTCAATAGTCTGAAGAACTCTTGGAATGATAATGACTCTTCTCAAAATGATAGAAGGTAGACATAGAATGGATTGACTGAAACATTGTGGTAACAACAAAAGCATCACAAAGAATGAGTTCAATAGTCTGAAGAACTCTTGGAATGATAATGACTCTTCTCAAAATGATAGAAGGTAGACATAGAATGGATTGACTGAAACATTGTGGTAACAACAAAAGAAACACAAAGAATGAGTTCAATAGTCTGAAGAACTCTTGGAATGATAATGACTCTTCTCGGAATGATAGAAGGTAGGCATAGAATGGATTGACTGAAACATTGTGGTAACAACAAAAGCAACACAAAGAATGAGTTCAATAGTCTGAAGAACTCTTGGAATGATAATGACTCTTCTCAAAATGATAGAAGGTAGACATAGAATGGATTGACTGAAACATTGTGGTAACAACAAAAGCAACACAAAGAATGAGTTCAATAGTCTGAAGAACTCTTGGAATGATAATGACTCTTCTCAAAATGATAGAAGGTAGACATAGAATGGATTGACTGAAACATTGTGGTAACAACAAAAGCATCACAAAGAATGAGTTCAATAGTCTGAAGAACTCTTGGAATGATAATGACTCTTCTCAAAATGATAGAAGGTAGACATAGAATGGATTGACTGAAACATTGTGGTAACAACAAAAGCAACACAAAGAATGAGTTCAATAGTCTGAAGAACTCTTGGAATGATAATGACTCTTCTCAAAATGATAGAAGGTAGACATAGAATGGATTGACTGAAACATTGTGGTAACAACAAAAGCATCACAAAGAATGAGTTCAATAGTCTGAAGAACTCTTGGAATGATAATGACTCTTCTCAAAATGATAGAAGGTAGACATAGAATGGATTGACTGAAACATTGTGGTAACAACAAAAGCAACACAAAGAATGAGTTCAATAGTCTGAAGAACTCTTGGAATGATAATGACTCTTCTCAAAATGATAGAAGGTAGACATAGAATGGATTGACTGAAACATTGTGGTAACAACAAAAGCATCACAAAGAATGAGTTCAATAGTCTGAAGAACTCTTGGAATGATAATGACTCTTCTCAAAATGATAGAAGGTAGACATAGAATGGATTGACTGAAACATTGTGGTAACAACAAAAGAAACACAAAGAATGAGTTCAATAGTCTGAAGAACTCTTGGAATGATAATGACTCTTCTCGGAATGATAGAAGGTAGGCATAGAATGGATTGACTGAAACATTGTGGTAACAACAAAAGCAACACAAAGAATGAGTTCAATAGTCTGAAGAACTCTTGGAATGATAATGACTCTTCTCAAAATGATAGAAGGTAGACATAGAATGGATTGACTGAAACATTGTGGTAACAACAAAAGCAACACAAAGAATGAGTTCAATAGTCTGAAGAACTCTTGGAATGATAATGACTCTTCTCAAAATGATAGAAGGTAGACATAGAATGGATTGACTGAAACATTGTGGTAACAACAAAAGCAACACAAAGAATGAGTTCAATAGTCCGAAGAACTCTTGGAATGATAATGACTCTTCTCAAAATGATAGAAGGTAGACATAGAATGGAATGACTGAAACATTGTGGTAACAACAAAAGCAACACAAAGAATGAGTTCAATAGTCCGAAGAACTCTTGGAATGATAATGACTCTTCTCAAAATGATAGAAGGTAGACATAGAATGGATTGACTGAAACATTGTGGTAACAACAAAAGCAACACAAAGAATGAGTTCAATAGTCTGAAGAACTCTTGGAATGATAATGACTCTTCTCAAAATGATAGAAGGTAGACATAGAATGGATTGACTGAAACATTGTGGTAACAACAAAAGCAACACAAAGAATGAGTTCAATAGTCTGAAGAACTCTTGGAATGATAATGACTCTTCTCAAAATGATAGAAGGTAGACATAGAATGGATTGACTGAAACATTGTGGTAACAACAAAAGCATCACAAAGAATGAGTTCAATAGTCTGAAGAACTCTTGGAATGATAATGACTCTTCTCAAAATGATAGAAGGTAGACATAGAATGGATTGACTGAAACATTGTGGTAACAACAAAAGCAACAGAAAGAATGAGTTCAATAGTCTGAAGAACTCTTGGAATGATAATGACTCTTCTCGGAATGATAGAAGGTAGGCATAGAATGGATTGACTGAAACATTGTGGTAACAACAAAAGCAACACAAAGAATGAGTTCAATAGTCTGAAGAACTCTTGGAATGATAATGACTCTTCTCAAAATGATAGAAGGTAGACATAGAATGGATTGACTGAAACATTGTGGTAACAACAAAAGCAACACAAAGAATGAGTTCAATAGTCTGAAGAACTCTTGGAATGATAATGACTCTTCTCAAAATGATAGAAGGTAGACATAGAATGGATTGACTGAAACATTGTGGTAACAACAAAAGCAACACAAAGAATGAGTTCAATAGTCCGAAGAACTCTTGGAATGATAATGACTCTTCTCAAAATGATAGAAGGTAGACATAGAATGGAATGACTGAAACATTGTGGTAACAACAAAAGCAACACAAAGAATGAGTTCAATAGTCCGAAGAACTCTTGGAATGATAATGACTCTTCTCAAAATGATAGAAGGTAGACATAGAATGGATTGACTGAAACATTGTGGTAACAACAAAAGCAACACAAAGAATGAGTTCAATAGTCTGAAGAACTCTTGGAATGATAATGACTCTTCTCAAAATGATAGAAGGTAGACATAGAATGGATTGACTGAAACATTGTGGTAACAACAAAAGCAACACAAAGAATGAGTTCAATAGTCTGAAGAACTCTTGGAATGATAATGACTCTTCTCAAAATTATAGAAGGTAGATATAGAATGGATTGACTGAAACATTGTGGTACATAGATTGGCTAAAACATATACGCATTTATTTTTACCTATTATTTTTTACCTTCAGTTCATTTCATTTAGATTATACAATTTTGTTGTGTTTTATAGGCGGGTGTGGAATGGAATTATGTTTGTAGACAGTTTCAAACAGTATTTGTTGTTTTATCAACAAGAAAGTCCGTGAACAGGTCTTTTTTATTTTGAATGAAATTAAAATGTCTTGACTATTTTTTTCTAGCAGAACTGATGGTTAGATATACATGATATTGTTGTTAGATATAGAAAAATTGTATATTGAGGAATTTTATAATATGAAATAATTAATCGTAGTACGATTCCAGATTTATATATTGCAACGCATCCTTAGAGCTATCCCGGTTGATAATCCTCGAAGATTTGGTTAAATTTCATGGATTATATTTCGGCATTATTTGATGTAATGATATTATTGACGTATTATTTTAAAAATCTTCGGTCATGTTTTTATTTAATTTTGTAAATTTGGACTGAACTTTCATGAAGGTCTGTAGTTTCTTGTTGTGTTGATATAGATTGATATATATGTTACCTTTCAGCCATTTTTATGACGATATTAGGATTATTTTTTTTGTGGTGTTGGACCGCTTTGTTTGTCATTATTCTTATGTCAAACGAGAGCTCGTTATTGCTTCGAACGATGCTCGTTGCAGACGAGACTTTTAAACGCCGGTACTACTAATAGTAACTCCTTCCAATATATTCGCACTAGTAATACTCGTTCAAGTAGTAATTGCCAAATAGTATAATGATCAGAAAAGAATAGAAACTTGATCCGTATAGTAATAGAGTAGAAAGAGTGAAGTATCACAATAGAGGATAGACTAGAAAGATTGAACAGTGAACACTTAGTTATCACGCTACTTCCTGTTTATTCACTTCCTTTATGATTACGTGATCTACTTCATAATGGAATCGTCCGTGTTTTCTCACTGGCGATCTAGTTTCAAACCACAGAGTCGGCAGATTTTAGTCCTTATATAGAATGGATTGCAGCTCGAATTGAGGAATCGGAGAGCCTAGTGTTCATTGCATTCACTTTCGTGCTAATACCTTCGGGAAAAGTATGGATTCATCTCTTCTTCTCTCAGCAATGTGTAAATATCAGGAGAGCCTTGGTTGGCAGTCAGTCAAGGAGAAGGAAAACTCTGAATTCAAACCAGCCTGGAGAGAGTTGGGCTCCGTTAGGCTACCCCTGGCTGCTAGGGTTACGGGATTCATGATCGTGAATCTGTGCTAGTTTGTTTCGGATCATTTTTACCTAGGATCAGAACGTAGCATTGGTGGCACTGTGTCAGAATAGTGTCTGACATGAAAATGGATATTAAACAGAGGTCTTTGATTTAATTCTTCTCTGAAAAAACTAAACAAAACAGATTGCATTATGTAAGGGTTCAAGTGTACAAGCTAGCAGTTAATATGCTATATATATATATATATATATATATATATATATATATATATATATATATGTGTGTGTGTGTGTGTGTGTGTGTGTGTGTATGTATGCACATTTCATTGAATAGGACAGACAAGGTGCTTTGATTTAGTTTTTTATACAATTTCTCATGTGATCTAATAATATTTCTTTTCTGATGATAAATTATATAAAAACTGTCCGAATGTTTTTTCGAGCGCTTTCAGTTATACATTTAACCATTTTGAAGATTGAAATATTTTAACTGTTAAATAACAAATAATTTGTTGCATGTATGCATTTATATGTTTTCATTTTCAAAACAGGGTCAAGATATTGTGTCCATGTTTATAGTTGATATTATTGAGTGCTGGTTTTTTGTTTTTATTAATAAGGCTTCCATTATTTTTAGCCTTTTTTGTGCATGTAGATGAGGCTATTATATTTGTGTTGTCAACAAGTATGTTACGAATAGGGTCCGGTAGGTCTCCATGAATATTTAAATGAGATCTAATTGCGCTATGGTCAGAAAGGTGTAGAGAGAATCTGCTAGTCAAACATGTTGCAGTTTGGCCTATGTAATTATTTACGAATTTTGATTGATCTGGAATACAATTCCTTAATGGGCATTTAAATTCGTAAATAATATTTGCCCTATTTAATTTTGTTCTGAGAGATGAATTATTATTTTTAACTATAAGGTTAGAGTTTTAAATTTTTGGTAATAAATAATCAATCTATTTTTTTGCTATTGTCAACTAGTGCTGTGCATTTTTTTAATAATGTTCTAAATTCTATTTTTAGTCTTGTTTATAATTTTCGTTCATTTGATTTTTATAAATTTTGAAAATGAAAATATTGTATACATACATACAGGCAACAAACTATTTCTTATTTAACAGTTAAAATATTTCAACCTTGAAAATGGCAAAATGTATAGCCGAAAGCGCTCGGATAAAAAGAACATCCGGACAGCTTTTCTATAATTTATCATCAGAAAAGAAAAAAAAAATTATTACCCCGCATGAGAAATTGTATGAAAAAAATAAATCAAAGCACCTTGTCTGTCCTATTCAATGAAATGTGCATGAAAGAAGGATTGCTGCCTAAATACACGATTATATATATATATATATATATATATATATATATATATATATATATATATATATGTGTGTTAAAAATATAATTTTAAAGTTTGCACTATTTATGGGTTAAAGTGTTGATTATCAGGGATTGATCGTATATAGACATAAATATGGACATTGAGGTCAATACACAGCGGTCTGTTTTATACTTAAACGCGAGATTTAGGCCTTTACACACACACGCAGGCACGCACGCTCACACACACACATACACACACAGCACACACACACACACACACACACACACACACATATATATATATATATATATATATATAAACCAACAGACACGCACCCCCATACACATACTAAATACATTCATATATATATATATATATATATATATATACATATATATATATATATATATATATATTATAATGCTTCTTTGAGTGTTGGTTTATTTTCGTGTCAAATTTGATCTATTTTTTTTAAATTTATTTATACATCTATTTCAATGTGTCTATGTTTGATTGTTCTGAGATTCCCCGTGGGAGAACCTATATACCTATACATAGGTAGGTGTTTCGTGTTTGAAAATCTACCCGGAAATACGATGTTCTTTTCTTCCCCCCGGGGAGAACAAAAGCGGTAAGGTTGCAATCGATTATTACAAATCGATCGCCCGTTTAGTTTAGATCGTTTATAGAAATCGATGGAAAAATTAACGCTCCCGTAAACTAGTGATCACATTTCCCCAAAATCTGCTTTTCTAGATTTCACCATTTGAAATGAAGAATTCATGCCTCGTCCCCTCTTTTTTTTTTTTTTTAAGGAAAAGCAAGAAGAACATGTTTCTTTTCTTTTCTAGAAATATTAGGTTGTTCCTAAAAAACAATGGCTGATTTTCAAATCGGAGATTATCATTTCACTGAATGGAAAAGGTTTCCCTGTTATCTTTTTCTTTTTTTTTTCGTTCCATTTTCTTTCTTTCTTTCTTCCTTTCTTCTGTTGTTTCATTTCCTTGTCTATTATTTTCCCCCTTTTTCTTTACATCCTTCTTTCTTTTTTCTTTCTATTGCATCATTTCTTACCTTGTCTTTTATTTTTCCATTTTTTCTTTACATTTTTCTTCGTTGATTTTCTTTCTTTCTTTCTTTCTTTCTTTCTGTTGTATCATTTCCTTGTCTTTTATTTTCCCCTTTTTCTTTCTTTTTTCTTTCTTTCTTTCTTTCTTTCTTTCTTTCTTTCTTTCTTTCTTTCTTTCTTTCTTTCTGTTGCTTCATTTCTTTCCTCCTGTCTTTCATTTTTTCACTTTTTCTTTACATTTTTCTTCGTTGATTTTCTTTCTTTCTTTCTTTCTTTCTTTCTTTCTTTCTGTTGTATCATTTCCTTGTCTTTTATTTTCCCCTTTTTCTTTCTTTTTTCTTTCTTTCTTTCTTTCTTTCTTTCTTTCTTTCTTTCTTTCTTTCTTTCTTTCTGTTGCTTCATTTCTTTCCTCCTGTCTTTTATTTTTCCATTTTTTCTTTACATTTTTCTTCGTTGATTTTCTTTCTTTCTTTCTTTCTTTCTTTCTTTCTGTTGTATCATTTCCTTGTCTTTTATTTTCCCCTTTTTCTTTCTTTTTTCTTTCTTTCTTTCTTTCTTTCTTTCTTTCTTTCTTTCTTTCTTTCTTTCTTTCTTTCTTTCTTTCTGTTGCTTTATTTCTTTCCTCCTGTCTTTCATTTTTTCACTTTTTCTTTACATTTTTCTTAGCAGCATTTTTCTTTGTTTCTTTTTCAATCTTTCCCTCGATTTTTCATTCGTTGCATCACCTCCTTCCCCCTGTCTTTCTATTTCCATTTCTTTTTCTTCCTATCTTTCTTGGGCGGTATTTCTTTCTTTTTTGTTTCGGTTTTCTTTTTTTGTTTGTTCATTTTTCTCCTTTTTTCAGTTACCTTCTTCGTAAGTTTCTAAATACTTTCTTTTGTTTGCTTATTTTTTTAAAACTTTTTCTATTTATTGAATAAATTTACTCTTTAGCATTTCATTATATTTTTGTTTTATTTTGGTAAATATATCTGTTAAAATGAGACGTCAGTGTTATTTTCATTTTTGGTTTAATTTAAACGACAATTTATCCATCGCACCCTGTATATCTGTTAAAATGAGATGCCAGTGTTATTTTCATTTGGGCGTCATTTAGACGACAATTTATCTATCACCCCATGTATGTACATGTTTGCGCAGGTGAGTGTTATACTAAGCATTTACTGTTGAGGTATTGTACGCAAATTCATCTCTCTAGTTCCCCTCTCTCTCTCTAGTTCCCCCTCTCTCTCTAGTTCCCCCTCTCTCTCTAGTTTCTCCTCTCTCTCTCTTGTTCCCCCATCCTCTTGTGCATATGTATGTGTGCGTGTGTGAATACTATAACAGATAAAAGGCTTATATAAATATTATGGATATTTAAAGAAAGAAAAGGAACGAGAGAGAGAGAGAGAGAGAGAGAGAGAGAGAGAGAGAGGGGGGGAGAGAGGGGGGGAGAGAGGGGGGGAGAGAGAGGGGGAGAGAGAGATATGAAGGAAGACAATGAAAGAGAGAAAGAAGGGACGAAAAATAAAAAGGGGTGAAGTGAAGGAAGAGAAGAAGAGAAGAGAGGGAAAGTAGAGAAAGGAAAGGGAGAGAAAGAAATGGAAAGAAAGAAAGGGAACGAAAGAAATGGAAAAAGAGAAAGAGGGGAAGATATAGAAGGAAAGGTAATGATTAATTTGTATTTTTTTACGGCTTATCAACCCTTTGTTGGTTATTTGAAGCTGAAACCGATTTTTATTGTAAAAGGAATTATTTTTCTTTGCCAGCGAATATTGCATTAAAATTTCTTTTGGGAGATAACAATGATTTTTTCCAGCTACAAATAATACTATTTGACCCATAACTGGAGGGGATGGACTCATAACTTTCCCAAGGATATTTGCGCGTAAGTGAATGCAACGAACTCGACTGGAATTCGAACTGCGACTTCTTATTCCGAATTGTTAATTATTACACCACCTTCGCGTCCATAAGGAAAAGCGAAAGAAGGAAAGCAGAACAAGAAAGAGAGAGAGAGAGAGAGAGAGAGAGAGAGAGAGAGAGAGAGAGAGAGAGAGAGAGAGAGAGAGAGAGAGAGAGAGAGAGAGGAAAGAGAGGGACATAGCGGGCAGTTAAGATTGATGGAAAGAAAGGGAAAGAGAGGGTAAGAGAGAGAGAGAGAGAGAGAGAGAGAGAGAGAGAGAGAACGAGAGACCGGAGAAGAAAGAGAGGGACACAGCGAGCATTGAAAAGTAATGGAAAGAAGGGGAAAGAGAGGGTAAGAAAGAGGGAGAGAGAGAAAGCGGAGAGGAAAGAGAGTCACATAGCGAGAAGTTAAGAGTGATGGAAAGAAGGGGAAAGAGAGGGTAAGAAAGAGAGTGAGAGAGCGGAGAAGAAAGAGGGGAGCTTAGCGGGCATTTAAGAATGATGGAAAGAAGGGGAAAGAGAGGGTAAGAAAGAGAGAGAGAGAGAGAAAGCGGAGAGGAAAGAGAGTGACATAGTAATTAGTATATAGTAAGAGAGAAATAGAGATAGATATATACAGAGAGGGAGGATTAGGGGAAATGCAAAAAAGGAAGAAAGACAAAGTAAGAGAGGGAGAGGCATATAAAAAATATATTCCTTATGTTTTCATTAAAGAGAAGAAAGAGGAAAAGAACGTGCGAAAAAGGAACGGAAAAGAGATAGATAGAAAAAAGACAAGAAAGGGGAAGACAGAGAAAAGAAGAAGACAGACGAAGAGAGAGTGAGAGAGGGGTATTAATTCATTAGAAAGACAAAGGAAGGGGAAGAAATGGGGATAGGTGGGAGAATACAAAGGAATGGTAAAGAAAGAGAGGAAGAGAGAGAGAGAGCGAGAATATGAGATAAAAAAACAAAGAGTGACACGGAAGAGAAAAAAGACAGGCTAAGAGCGAGGTAGTGAGAGGAGTGATGAGGAGAGGAAGGGAAAGAGGGAGGGAAGAACTGGAAAAACTGAGAAAAGGAGGAAAAGCGAGTGAGAGAGTGATAGGTGAGAGAAATAGAAAGGAAAGAGAAAGTAAGAGGGGAATGGAGAGAGAGAAAATATGAGAAAGACAAGAAAGCGTAAAACAGGCAAAAGAGGAAGACAGGCAAAGAGAGAGAGAGAGAGAGAGAGAGAGAGAGAGAGAGAGAGAGAGAGAGAGAGAGAGAGAGAGGTGAACTGGAAAGGGAAAGAAACGAGAGAGAGGACGTCATAGGTGAGAGGAATACAAAGGAAAGAGATCGAAAGAGGGAAAGGGAGAGAAAGAAAGAGGGAAACTGTGAGAGAAAGAAGGAAGTGTAAAGCAGGGAAAAGAGTAGACAAGAAAAAGAGAGTGAGAGAGAGGATGGAAGAGACAGGGAGGTTTCGTGAGAGGAAAAGAGAAAGAAATAAAGAAAGAGAGAGAGAGAGAGAAAGAGAGAGAATTTGGTAAGACTGAGAAAATCGGAAAAGGCGAGAGAGAGATAGGAGTTGGGAACACAACAGAGGGAGAAACAGAGTAAATCAAATAAATGGAGCGAAAAAGAACCGGGAGAAGAAGTCAGAGAAAAGGGGGAGAAAGATAGAGGAGGGAGGTAGAGAAAAAGAAAGAACGTGATAGACTGAAAAAGAAAAAGAAAAAGAAAGCAATAAGAAGAGAAAGAGAAGGCGAGAGATTAAACGTGGTCGATATTGACAAAAATCAATAAGTATTGTCATTGGGAGAAGGACTGGTTTGCCAATGGAATAAATAAATTACAAGAAAAACCTTGACATTTTGAAGCTATTTTTTGCTTGAGTTTCTTTATTTCAATCAATGTACGGAGATAAATAAAGGAAGGGAGGAAGGTTGGAATGAATGAATGAATGAATGAATGAATGAAGGAAGGAAGGAAGGAAAGTTGAGACGAAGGATTGCATGAAGGAATTACATATGGAAATAACGAATGAATAACCAAAATAAATAATGAAAGAAGTCACAAAGGAAGAAAAGAATGAATGAAGTCACAAAGGAAGAAAAGAATGAATGAAGTCATGAAGGAAGAAAAAAAAGAATGCATGAAGGAATAAATGTTGGATAGTAGAAAAAATGAAAGAAGTAAAGTTGAGACGACTGATTATACGAAGGATTGAAATAGGGAAAGAACGAATGAATAAACAAAATAAATAATGAAAGAAAGCATGAAGGAAAAAAGGAAAAATAAACGAATGAAGGAAGGTAGGCTGGGAGGAAGAAAAGAATGGAGGATAGTTAAGTCGACTGACTGAATGAAGAATTGAAATATGGAACAAACGAATGAATAAACAAAATAAATAATGAAAGAAAGCATGAAGGAAAAAAGGAAAAATAAACGAATGAAGGAAGGTAGGCTGGGAGGAAGAAAAGAATGGAGGATAGTTAAGTCGACTGACTGAATGAAGAATTGAAATATGGAACAAACGAATGAATAAACAAAATAAATAATGAAAGAAAGC
The DNA here is from genome assembly GCA_964036315.1 of Acanthosepion esculentum. Classification (NCBI taxonomy): domain Eukaryota; kingdom Metazoa; phylum Mollusca; class Cephalopoda; order Sepiida; family Sepiidae; genus Acanthosepion; species Acanthosepion esculentum. The sequence goes on along the minus strand of OZ038517.1, from coordinate 27,759,949 downwards.
ATGAAGGAAAAAAGGAAAAATAAACGAATGAAGGAAGGTAGGCTGGGAGGAAGAAAAGAATGGAGGATAGTTAAGTCGACTGAGTGAATGAAGAATTGAAATATGGAACAAACGAATGAATAAACAAAATAAATAATGAAAGAAAGCATGAAGGAAAAAAGGAAAAATAAACGAATGAAGGAAGGTAGGCTGGGAGGAAGAAAAGAATGGAGGATAGTTAAGTCGACTGACTGAATGAAGAATTGAAATATGGAACAAACGAATGAATAAACAAAATAAATAATGAAAGAAAGCATGAAGGAAAAAAGGAAAAATAAACGAATGAAGGAAGGTAGGCTGGGAGGAAGAAAAGAATGGAGGATAGTTAAGTCGACTGAGTGAATGAAGAATTGAAATATGGAACAAACGAATGAATAAACAAAATAAATAATGAAAGAAAGCATGAAGGAAAAAAGGAAAAATAAACGAATGAAGGAAGGTAGGCTGGGAGGAAGAAAAGAATGGAGGATAGTTAAGTCGACTGAGTGAATGAAGAATTGAAATATGGAACAAACGAATGAATAAACAAAATAAATAATGAAAGAAAGCATGAAGGAAAAAAGGAAAAATAAACGAATGAAGGAAGGTAGGCTGGGAGGAAGAAAAGAATGGAGGATAGTTAAGTCGACTGACTGAATGAAGAATTGAAATATGGAACAAACGAATGAATAAACAAAATAAATAATGAAAGAAAGCATGAAGGAAAAAAGGAAAAATAAACGAATGAAGGAAGGTAGGCTGGGAGGAAGAAAAGAATGGAGGATAGTTAAGTCGACTGAGTGAATGAAGAATTGAAATATGGAACAAACGAATGAATAAACAAAATAAATAATGAAAGAAAGCATGAAGGAAAAAAGGAAAAATAAACGAATGAAGGAAGGTAGGCTGGGAGGAAGAAAAGAATGGAGGATAGTTAAGTCGACTGAGTGAATGAAGAATTGAAATATGGAACAAACGAATGAATAAACAAAATAAATAATGAAAGAAAGCATGAAGGAAAAAAGGAAAAATAAACGAATGAAGGAAGGTAGGCTGGGAGGAAGAAAAGAATGGAGGATAGTTAAGTCGACTGACTGAATGAAGAATTGAAATATGGAACAAACGAATGAATAAACAAAATAAATAATGAAAGAAAGCATGAAGGAAAAAAGGAAAAATAAACGAATGAAGGAAGGTAGGCTGGGAGGAAGAAAAGAATGGAGGATAGTTAAGTCGACTGAGTGAATGAAGAATTGAAATATGGAACAAACGAATGAATAAACAAAATAAATAATGAAAGAAAGCATGAAGGAAAAAAGGAAAAATAAACGAATGAAGGAAGGTAGGCTGGGAGGAAGAAAAGAATGGAGGATAGTTAAGTCGACTGACTGAATGAAGAATTGAAATATGGAACAAACGAATGAATAAACAAAATAAATAATGAAAGAAAGCATGAAGGAAAAAAGGAAAAATAAACGAATGAAGGAAGGTAGGCTGGGAGGAAGAAAAGAATGGAGGATAGTTAAGTCGACTGACTGAATGAAGAATTGAAATATGGAACAAACGAATGAATAAACAAAATAAATAATGAAAGAAAGCATGAAGGAAAAAAGGAAAAATAAACGAATGAAGGAAGGTAGGCTGGGAGGAAGAAAAGAATGGAGGATAGTTAAGTCGACTGAGTGAATGAAGAATTGAAATATGGAACAAACGAATGAATAAACAAAATAAATAATGAAAGAAAGCATGAAGGAAAAAAGGAAAAATAAACGAATGAAGGAAGGTAGGCTGGGAGGAAGAAAAGAATGGAGGATAGTTAAGTCGACTGACTGAATGAAGAATTGAAATATGGAACAAACGAATGAATAAACAAAATAAATAATGAAAGAAAGCATGAAGGAAAAAAGGAAAAATAAACGAATGAAGGAAGGTAGGCTGGGAGGAAGAAAAGAATGGAGGATAGTTAAGTCGACTGAGTGAATGAAGAATTGAAATATGGAACAAACGAATGAATAAACAAAATAAATAATGAAAGAAAGCATGAAGGAAAAAAGGAAAAATAAACGAATGAAGGAAGGTAGGCTGGGAGGAAGAAAAGAATGGAGGATAGTTAAGTCGACTGAGTGAATGAAGAATTGAAATATGGAACAAACGAATGAATAAACAAAATAAATAATGAAAGAAAGCATGAAGGAAAAAAGGAAAAATAAACGAATGAAGGAAGGTAGGCTGGGAGGAAGAAAAGAATGGAGGATAGTTAAGTCGACTGACTGAATGAAGAATTGAAATATGGAACAAACGAATGAATAAACAAAATAAATAATGAAAGAAAGCATGAAGGAAAAAAGGAAAAATAAACGAATGAAGGAAGGTAGGCTGGGAGGAAGAAAAGAATGGAGGATAGTTAAGTCGACTGAGTGAATGAAGAATTGAAATATGGAACAAACGAATGAATAAACAAAATAAATAATGAAAGAAAGCATGAAGGAAAAAAGGAAAAATAAACGAATGAAGGAAGGTAGGCTGGGAGGAAGAAAAGAATGGAGGATAGTTAAGTCGACTGACTGAATGAAGAATTGAAATATGGAACAAACGAATGAATAAACAAAATAAATAATGAAAGAAAGCATGAAGGAAAAAAGGAAAAATAAACGAATGAAGGAAGGTAGGCTGGGAGGAAGAAAAGAATGGAGGATAGTTAAGTCGACTGAGTGAATGAAGAATTGAAATATGGAACAAACGAATGAATAAACAAAATAAATAATGAAAGAAAGCATGAAGGAAAAAAGGAAAAATAAACGAATGAAGGAAGGTAGGCTGGGAGGAAGAAAAGAATGGAGGATAGTTAAGTCGACTGAGTGAATGAAGAATTGAAATATGGAACAAACGAATGAATAAACAAAATAAATAATGAAAGAAAGCATGAAGGAAAAAAGGAAAAATAAACGAATGAAGGAAGGTAGGCTGGGAGGAAGAAAAGAATGGAGGATAGTTAAGTCGACTGACTGAATGAAGAATTGAAATATGGAACAAACGAATGAATAAACAAAATAAATAATGAAAGAAAGCATGAAGGAAAAAAGGAAAAATAAACGAATGAAGGAAGGTAGGCTGGGAGGAAGAAAAGAATGGAGGATAGTTAAGTCGACTGACTGAATGAAGAATTGAAATATGGAACAAACGAATGAATAAACAAAATAAATAATGAAAGAAAGCATGAAGGAAAAAAGGAAAAATAAACGAATGAAGGAAGGTAGGCTGGGAGGAAGAAAAGAATGGAGGATAGTTAAGTCGACTGACTGAATGAAGAATTGAAATATGGAACAAACGAATGAATAAACAAAATAAATAATGAAAGAAAGCATGAAGGAAAAAAGGAAAAATAAACGAATGAAGGAAGGTAGGCTGGGAGGAAGAAAAGAATTGAGGATAGTTAAGTCGACTGACTGAATGAAGAATTGAAATATGGAACAAACGAATGAATAAACAAAAAATAATGAAGAAATTATGAAGGAGGAAAGGAAAGAATGAATGAATGAACAAGTAAGGTAGGAAGGAAGAAAAAGAATGAATGAAAGAATGTTCAAACGAATGATTGCATGAAAGAATGAGTAAGCAAAAGAAATAAAGAAAGACGTCATGAAGGGCGAAAAAAAAGAATGAATAAAGATAGGATAGAAGGAAGGAAGGTTCGAAGAAAGAAAAGAATGAAGGAAGGAAGTAAAGTTGAGACGACTGATTGCATGAAGGAATTATATATGGAAAGAACGAATGAATAAACAAAAGAAATAATGAAAGAAATCAAGAAGGAAAAAAAGGAAAAATGAATGAAGGACAGAATGACGGTTTGAAGGAAGAAAATAATGAATGAGGGAAGGAAAGCTGAGACGCCTGCTTGCACGAAGGATTGACATATGGAAAGAACGAATGAATAAAAAAGAAATAATAATGGCATGAAGGAGGAAAGGAAAAATGAATGAGGATTAACATATGGAGAGAAAGATAGAATAAAAAAGAAATAATAATGGTATGAAGGTAGATAGGAAAAATGAAAGAAGGAAAGAATGAAGGTTTGAAGGAAAAATAGAATGAATGAATTAAGGAAGGAAAGCTGAGACGCCTTATTGCATGAGGGGTTGACATATGGAAAGAACGAATGAATAAAAAAGAAATAATAATAGCATGAAGGAAGAAAGGAAAAATGAATGAAGGAAAGAACGATGGTTTGAAGGAAGAATAGAATGAATGAGGGAAGGAAAGCTGAGACGCCTGATTGCATGAAGGATTGACATATGGACAGAACGAATGAATAAAAAGAAAAAATAATTACGTGAAGGAAGAAAGGAAATATGAATGAAGGAAAGAATGAGGTTTGCAGGAAGAAACGAATGAATGAGGGAAGGAAATCGGAGACGCCTAATTGCATGAAAGATTATCATATGGACAGAACGAATGAATAAAAAAGAAATAATATTGGCATGAAGGGATAAATGAAAAATGAATGAAGGACAGAATTAAGGTTTGCAGGAAGAAAAGAAGGAATGAATGAAGGAAGTAAAGCTGAGACGCCTGATTGCATTAAGGATTGACATATTGAAAAACGAATGAATAAAAAATAAATAATAATCGCATGAAGGAAAAAGGAAAAATGAATGAAGGAAAGAATGAAGGTTTGAAGGAAGAAAAGAATGAATGAATGAAGGAAGGAAAGCTGAGACGCCTGATTGCATGAAGGATTCATATATGGAAAGGACTAAAGAATAAGAAATAAATAATAATGCTATGAAGAAAGAAAGGAAAAATGAATGAAAGAAAGAATGAAGGTTTGAATGAATGAATGAATGAATGAATGAAGGATGGAAATTTGATACGCCTGATTGCATGAAGTATTGACATATGGAAAGAACGAATGAATAAACAAGAAATAATAATGGCGTGAAAGAAGAAAGAAAAAATGAATGAAGGAAAGAAGGAAGGTTTGAAGGAAGAAAAAATGAATGAATGTAGGAAGGAAAGCTGAGACGCCTGATTGCATGAATGATTGGCATATGGAATGAACGAATGAATAAAAAAGAAATATTAATGACATGAAGGAAGAAAGGAAAAATGAATGAAGAAAAAAATGAAGGTTTGAAGATTGAAAGGAAAAACAGAAAGAAAGAAAGAAGGAAGGAAATTTGAGTCGACTAATTACATGAAGGAATGAAATATGGAAAGAACGACTGAATAAACAAAAGAAGTAATGAAAAAAGTCAGAAAGGAAGAAAAGAATGAATGAAATCACCAAGGAAGAAAGGAAAGAATGAATGAAGGAATGAATATTGGATAGAAAAAAGAATGAAAGAATGAAAGTTGAGACGACACGAAGGATTGAAATATGGAAAGAACGAATGAATAAACGAAGAAAACGAATGAAGTGCTGAAGAAGAAATAGATGCATAAAGGGGAGTAGGGAAGAAGGAATGATAAGACATTCTTCACTAAACGACTATAGTGAAAATCGATAACGAGTCTCATGTTCAGAACGCTAACGTTGTAACCACTAGGCTACAGGTAAAATTATTCCATGGTTCGTGACCCTTCAAGGCGTGGGCGGCCATGGCTCTCCAAAACTTCCTCTCTTTTGTATCTCTTAGGAGTATTTGTCTCCCAGTTTTTGTTTTGTGATTCGTTTACACAAACTTGTTAGGTAGGTACCAGATAACTGTTCCCCGCTTGCCTTCAACATGCCATGTAGGTGTGAAAATTTCCAAGCCTTATTTCCTCATCATTTGTCCCGGAATGTTCAGCTGTCTCTTTCAAGTACAAATGTTCTTTGCTTACAAAGTTTCACAAATGTTTCACCCATGGTTTTCTCAGCATTCTCCTGTAGAGCCGTATTTCTGTCGCTTCGCCTCTCCGCTCCATTTGAGCGGAAAATGTCCAGCATTCGCTGTCATGTTGGACATTCGATGTTGAAATAGTAGTTCAACAGTTGTATTTGCTTGTAACAAAATTTTCCTGTTTCTTAATACTTTGTTTAGATTTTCGAAGGTATCTTTTGCGATTTTCACTGCGGATTCTTTCTTCTTACCGTGGCCTATACATTAGTTATTTATGCTGGTTTGGTGGTTGGAGGAAGTGTGTGTGTAAAGAGTTTAGGGGTATTTCTGGTCTAATTTACTTATATATTAATTTATTATTTTATTTATTTATAGATTTTATTTATTTAATTTGTACATTTTCTGTCGTTCTAGGTTTTGTCATCTGGAATAAAGTTTATTGGGTATAGGTTATTTATCATATTTCTTTATCACTAGCTTTAAGCCGCACTCCATGCGGACTTTTAAGCTAACACATGTGGAGGCAATTTGAGGTTCCAGTCGAAAAGTAAAGGGACCTCTGTTCTAGCTTAAAAAACATCAATGATAATTCTGAAGAATTCCTCAATTCACTCCATGGAACTTAAAAATCTCACTTCAACTGTGATTCAGGCTTTAAGTCCAATTCTGTCCAAAAGACCAATTTTGGCCGAAAATCCGAGTGAGGATGAGATAGATATGTCGATATGAACAGAATGAACAGAATGAGATAGATAGAGAAATAGATAGATATAAAAGAATGAAATATAAAGACAGATAAGTAGGTCGGTAGATATGAAAAGAATGAGACAGATGGTTAGATAGATTCCAAATAACAAACTTTGCTGGATTCAAAACCTCACGCCACAAAACCTTTCACTTTAATTCTGATTCTTTGGCGTTTTGAAGAAATAAAATAGGCTTCCTCATTTCACAAAGTTTTTTTTAAAACAAATGTTTTTAAATTCAGAAAGTTTTTGGAGATATTTTAAACCGAATTTAAAACAAATGTTTTTAAATTCAGAAAGTTTTTGGAGATATTTTAAACCGAATTTAAAACAAATGTTTTTAAATTCACAAAGATTTTGGAGATATTTTAAACCGAATTTAAAACAAATGTTTTTTTGTAAACATTAAACTCAATATACATGAAGAAATGGAAAATCACTAATTTTTTTCAGTTGTTTTAACGTTTAAATTTTTAACTGTTCCCGCCTTATCCGGACACCAATCCCAATACTAGATGTCCAAATATCAGATGAAGGTCATATTTTCAATTTTGAGATCATCTTGAATCCAAAAAGATATATTATGTCTGTGTGGACCAAGTATCACCCGAGTTAGACGCATTTCAGACACACGGACGGACAGACAGAATTTGCCGTTTATTTATGAGTATGATGCGGTTGTTTGGTTTGTTTTCTTTTACGGCATATCAACACCTCACTGAGTCATTTAATGCCTACAACTTTTTTTTTTCTGGTAATATTTTAGTTTTGTCAAAAATCTATTTCTGTTAATATTTTTTTCCTCAAAAATGTATAGCTGGTAATATTATGTTTTTCAAAAACGTATAGCTGGTAATATTATTTTTATCTTCAAAAATTTAATTCTGGTAATCATTTTTTACAAAGTATTTCTGGTATTAAAACATATTTTTACACTTTTATAATGCTTTTTATCTCAGTTTCGGGGTTAACTATTTGCCTATAGATGGGACCTTAACAGGTGTTACCACCCCGGGTCAGGGCGGGCCTGGGAACATCAGCAATTAAGAGGTCGTTCCACATTCCTCAAAACCTCCTGATCAGAGGACGTAGTTGGACGTAGTTTATCGTCATACCCAGGACGGGATGATGCGGTTGTAGGTAACTTAGTAGGAATTTATTTTCGTCTAACCATTCAGAAATTAGCTATTTGGCTTCGCAGTATAAAATTTTGGAAAGGTTATTATTGCCATTTTCTTGTCTAGCATTGATCAGGTAAATGACGCCAAAATGAAAATAACACAGACATCTCATTTTAACAGATATACAGGGTGCGATGGATAAATTGTCGTCAAAATTGCACAAATGAAAACAACACCTCATTTTAACAGATATACATGGTGCGATGGATAAATTGTCGTCTAAATTACACAAAAATGAAAATAACCCTCACATCTCTTTTTAACAAATATACAGGGTGCGATGTATAAATTGTCGTCTAAATTACACAAATGAAAATAACATTGACGTCTCATTTTAACAGGTATACAGGGTGCGATGGATAAATTGTCGACTAAATTACGCAAAAATGAAAATAACATTGACATCTCATTTTAACAGGTATATTTACAAAAAAATACACAAAAATATCTGGAAATACTGAGTTAATTTATTCAACAAAATCGCCATTGGCTTCAACCACGGCCTCCAGACGACTTCGAAATCTCCTACAACTGTTCTGGACGGTCTCCTTGTTTAATTTGGTGAATGCTGCCATAATCCTTGCTTTCACTTCATCTTTGGTGTTACAAGGAGTTTTGTTGGTCTCTCGCTCAGCTGTGTCCCACACATAATAATCAAGGGGGTTGCAGTCTGGGGAGTTAGGTGGCCATATGTAAGTAGTGATGTGGGGTCTCCTGCTTGTGTGGTATGGGGTAGAGTCCTGTTGCCAGACATAAGCTCTTCCAGTAGCCACCATCTTGAACTAGGGCAGCACTACCTCCTCAAGGCACTTGATGATCACTCCAAATACCATCGTACTCACTATTAGACTCATCCAACTCTTTCCGAATCCTCTGCACAGTTTTCAGATTCACGCCCAAACACACTGAAATGTTCGTATTGGAGCTTCCATCGCAAATGCTAAGCAGTAGACCATGCCGTTTCCAAATTTCTGGTTGATTGAATTGCGTCATGGTGCTCCTTTTCTCACGGACTGTGCCCAACTGACCCTACTATAATGTGCAGTCGACAAAATCAAAAACAAAGAACGCGCATGCGCAAAATTAAAAATATAAAATGCGGACTATTTATCCATAACACCCATATATACAGGGTGTAACAGCAAAATTGTCCAAGTCGTGTAACAGCAAAATTGTCCCATTGTTAGATTAAGCCTTGTATCTTAGAAATGATTAAAGATATCTTACTGGAATTCTCCGAAGTTCTATTGGACTCTACTTTGATCAATAAGAATGCATAATTACTCTCCAAGATTAATAAAAGAATCGTGATGAAATCGATCATAAACGAAAATGACATGTTCATCAATAATTAATCATAGCTAAGGATCGGAAGCTCATGAAGGATTGAAATAAAGTTCAAATATATATATATATATTATTCCAGGATCATTTTCCAATCATTCCAAAATGATCTTCGTCCTCTCACGTACGATTTAATTTTCTAGTCTTTTTTCACCTCTCTTTGGACTGTCATAACTGAAACTCCTCTCTCGCGTTCCAAACGTCTTATGGATTGCGTTGGATCTTTTCTAATTGATCACATTAGATTTAAGTTGAAATGATGATCCCTCTACCTGGTGTGATCTACTGATCCAGATTTCTTCTCCACTGTTCCCTCTTATTTTAAAAACATTTTCACCGTTCTCTTCATGGTTCCTGAATGGACAGTGAAGATGGAAGCCACAGTATGAATGTTGGTACCATTACAGAATGCCTGAAAAATCTTTTTCCTCTCGCCGTTCATCATCTGGGAAGACATAGTGGGGCTGACACAAAACGATTTTAACCTTTTCTATTTCTATCTGAATAACTCAAAAGGTTTTTCAGTGATTCTTACGACAAATGGCGCCAAGATATCTAAACGCGTTATCTGGAAACCTGGATAAAACTCAATTAGTTTAGTGTTTTTTTTTTTTAGATATTAAACATTTTGTAGGTTGGATATCTATGCTGTGACACAATTTGGATATTTTTGCTGTTACACCCACTATATATATATATATATATATATATATATATATATATATATATATATAGTTAATATATATTAATATAATAGCATCATCCACTTGCAAAAAAAGGCTAAAAATAATGGAAGCCTTACTTATAAAAATAAACAAACCAACACTTAATAATATTAACTTTGAACATGGACATAATATCTTGACCGTGTTTTGAAACAAAAAAATGAATCACTTTATAAAACATACACATAACAAACTATTTCTAATTCTAACAGTTGAAATATAATCCTTGATAATGGCTAAATGTATAGCCGAAAGCGCTCGGATAAAAAGAACATTCGGACAATTTTTATATAATTTATCCTCTGAAAAGAAAAACTTTATTAGATCGCACGAGAAATTATATAAAAAACTAAATAAAAGCACCTTGTCAGTCGTTTTTAATGAAATGTGCTTGAAAGAAGGATTGCTGCCTAAATACACAAATATATATATATATATATATATATATATGTATATATATATATATATATATATATATATATATATATATATATATATCTATCTCTCTCTCTCTCTCTCTCTCTATATATATATATATATATATATATATATACTAGAACCCCCTAATAAACCCGTTTTGAAAGTAGTCAATGATACAAAATGATGGGTTTTCAGAATTTATGAAAAAAATTCGCTGCTTTACATTATTTTCTTAATGAAATTCAATGATAGACGGGAAGTTATCAAACAACAGACTTTCAAAACAAACAATAAATTAATAAAACCCGAATGACATTGGAGCCTTATTAGTCGTTCCAGGACGATAACCTACCTTTCATTTGAAACATCCTTTTAATGAAAATTCAAGTAATAATAGCCGAGAGTGACAAATTGAACCAATTTTAGTATTTACTATATTATAATTTTCAAAGGTATAGGTCATTCCAATAAAACAACAAAAAAAAACAAGACAAAAAACAAACAAACAACGATCATCTGCTTAGGGAGATTCATATTTATTGAAATAACATAAATTATGGATGCCTCCTTTTTGTGCACTTAGTTTCAATGTTTTCTAGGTAATTTTTTTCGATATAATAATTATACATACCTGTTTCTTTCTCACATTTAGTAAAAACATACAGAACGGCGGCAAACCAGCGTGCATAGTTTTATTTATATGCAGTCAAGTCATTTGACACAATTTCCCAGCCATACAGATTAGCGTCTTCAACTATCAAGTACTCGCTAAATATCCGAGATATTTGTTTATAAAAAAAATTGTCATAGTGTAGTGAATTGTATAAATATATGTTGTGTTATGTATATTTAAATATATTTAATAACGTCGTTATAATATATTATGCACGTTTATTATTTTCCCCACCCACCATAGTTGGAATATAATATGCAAGTGTTTGTTTCTATACGCGGATTGATATAAGAATTTGTATTGAAAACAAATACTGAATTTCCTATTAAAATACCCTAAAAACAAAAACGGCTATGACTCAAGAACCCATCTCTAATGTTAATGAAATCCGGCACTGCACTCGGTATGTATTAAAGATACAATAGGCCTATTAATTGGATGGGTTATGGTGTATCGTTTAAGCTATATCTCGGGAACACACATACATATAAGATTAGAATTAGCCACTACATATTAGGTGTAATTGATGTTAGGGTATTTGTAGTCACTAAAATATAGTGGCTACAAACACCCTAACATCAATTATATAAAAAATAACACAAACCAGAGGAAAAACAGAAAAAGAAAAATCATTTGGTATATCCTCACCGTTCAACCAAATGGTTAGCAATAAGCTAGGACAAAAATTCTTAGCTTTAATCGAAAGACATTTTCCTACTAACAGCAAACTTTGCAAGATCTTTAATAAAAACACCCTAAAATTAAGCTATAGCTGTACTGAAAATCTAGAAAGGATTATAAGAAACATAATAAAAAAACACGCATGCCAAAATCTAATAAATAAAGATCCTAAATTAGAATTAGACAAAAATAATGAAAAATTATGTGATTGTAGAAACCCTGAAAATTGCCCTCTGAATAATAAATGTCGCATAGAATCTGTGGTATACCAATGCACAATCTCGTCCACTGAGAATCCAAATATCGAAAAGATATATATAGGATCCACAAAAAATGAATTTAAAATAAGGTGGAGACTACACAAAAGCTCCTTCAATAATATTAGAAACAGAAATCAGACATGCCTATCTAAATATTTTTGGCACTTAAAAGAAACAAATAAAACACCAAAAGTAAAATGGAAAATAATAAATAGAACAAGAACTTGAAAAAGCTGGGATGACCCATGCTCTTTATGCCTACATGAAAAACTACACATTATTAAGTTTCTAAAAAACGAACATTTTTTAAATCAAAGAAATGAAATAACGTTTTGTTTTCCAGACGCCACCAAATATTCGCCTTAAATTATTAGCATTTTATAAATGGAGAAAAAAAATTCCACAATACCATATAAAATCCATTAACAAATTCAATTAAAACAATAGGTTTAAAAATACGACCCAATCATAATCTTAACGCTCTTTTAAGAAATCAACAAAAGAACAAATAAATAAACACCAAAAAGAACCGAAACTACAACATCAATCAGTTAGAGTTTAAGCAGATGGTAATAAAAAAAACAACGGTGCCTGATAAAGTGATTTTCCAAGCGTAGCTTATATGTGGTACAAGGCCGGAAGTAGGGGCACCCAGTGAGGATCGAATAAAAAATAATATACTGCGTTACTTAAATATCGAAAACCAAATGAGAAAATATACAGTGTAATAAATAAATAACGACAAGTATAATAAATTGATCTAAATACATCCAAATATATAAATAAACTAACAACCGATACCGATAAACTAACCGTTTAGAAAAAACAAATAAAGATAATCAATCCAAATAAATAAATTAAAAACTGTTCCCGCCAAAATAATAGTCAGAACAAACCACAACAATCAACCCCAAAATTCAACAAATAGCTTTATCTTCCCAAACAAAAACAAAACTGTTAAATAAGCTACATAAACAAATTTTTATTACGTTAATAAAAACACCGATCAAAATAAAAATAATAAATAAATAATATATATAAGATAAAAATTAAAATAAATAAAAACAAGCAAAATAATTTGACCCAAATAAATAAATAAACGACTTCTGGTAAAATAGCCGCCATAATAGACCACCCACAATAAGCTATATAAACAAATTTTTACTACGTTAATAAAAACACCGATCAAAAAAAAAAAAATAAATAAAAATAAAATAAATATAAAGGATAAAAAACAAAAATAAAATTAAATAAAAACAAGCAAAATAATTTGACACAAATAAATAAATAAACAAATAAACGACTTCCGGTAAAATATCTGACAAAAATGACTACCCACAATGCACCACTGACCCGTATATATAAATAGCCGAGAAAAATAACAGCACTCGTGGCCCGATGATTGCATCTAGCATGAAACAGACTGTCGCCTCTAAGTGTTGACTTCTATGTTCACTTTTATATTTACACACACATATATATATATTTATATATTTATATATGATGAAAATGTGGAAAAGACAAAGCAAAATCCGAATATATGAGTTTACTGTTTTTATTTTGTTTTTGTTTTTGTTATTCTGTCGACGTCAGACGTTTCGGTCAAATAGACCTTCTTCGGGACATGGTTAATGGAGACATATTTATATTAGATTTAAGTTTGATGGAGAGACGATATATACAGGACTGGTCAGAAACAGAAAAATTTAGAATTTCAGTTTTTCTGTTTCTGACCAGTCCTGTATATATCGTCTCTCCATCAAACTTAAATCTAATATAAATATGTCTCCATTAACCATGTCCCGAAGAAGGTCTATTTGACCGAAACGTCTGACGTCGACAGAATAACAAAAACAAAAACAAAATAAAAACAGTAAACTCATATATTCGGATTTTGCTTTGTCTTTTCCACATTTTCATCATACCGTCGGATCTACATCCACACATTTGCTTACATATTTATATATATATATTAAATAAAAACAGACCACTTTAAGGTTCCATGTAATAAATTATTTCACCACAGACTTCCAAAGGTTGAAATGAAAAATGAAAAGATATTTACACATTTTTGACGGGCAGTATTAAGCAAAGTGAGTAAATTAACGAAGTGAGCTCTGGATTTTATCCTCCTTGGGTCTACCCATACGGATTACCTTGTTTTTCATAAACTATATATATATATATATATATATATATATATATATATATATATATATATATATATATATATATACTGTTTAAAATATACTAGGACTTCCAACAATAGGAGCAACGAAAGTGGATATCACACGTAACACGAAGAGAAAATAATAACATAACCAGGAAGTTAACATTCTTTACTACTTCATATAAAAGGTTACGAAGGAAACCCCCATCAATACTGGAAAGAGCAATAACAGCTACTGGACTTGAGAAACTTATTTTCCTGAAAAACTGTTTTCAGAGAAAGATTTTATAAACTTCAACCGAAAGCAGTACTGTCTGCTTCCTTCCAAATGCTTCCTTATAGGGAAACGGCTCATACTACCATTACTATATATATATATATATATATATATATATATATATATATATATATATATATATATATATATTAAAATAATAATAAAAAATAAAAATGACAAAATTTTCTTGTCATTGAAAACCCAGACGACACGCTGAATAACGGATGTTTGTGAGCACTCAATACCACCTCACCTAAACTTAACCTAACTTTGTAAGTAACATATTTGACACATAACCTGAAACCACCCACCCCTAATCAAAATAGATCGACTTTTCCTTAACCTTAACAACTCAAAATATTAAGATTGTGCTTATAAATTAAGTAAATTTCTTCGAATGTTATTCCTATCATTGCTTGACAATGGAATAAAACTCTGGCTTTTGTGATTAATTTTTATAATTAAATTTACAATTTTAGTTTCAGTTTTGAAACATGGAAATTTCTGTGTCGCGATGGAATCATATATTTTAAAAAGAAAATAATATATATATATATATATATATATAGTATAAGAATGATCTCTATTAAAACTTAGATACTCCTGAGAGAGACTCAATGTGCCTTCTCAGACTAACGCATTGAAAGACCATATTGAATCAATTACTAGGAAATTTGGTTCTCTGCGTCGTTCTAGACAATTTTTCTCGCCAGAATCTACCGTACATATTTATAAGTCCTTGCTTTGAATATTGCTGCCACATAGGAACTGGTTCTCCTGCTATATATTTAGAGATCCTTTATAAATCTGCAATATCATTGGTCCTGACCTGGCATCCTGGCTTCAGTCACTTTCTCACCACCGTAACATCGCTTCCCTGTGTCTTTTCTATAAATACTTTCGTGGTAATTTTTCTGATGAAATCTTCCGCCATTGTGCCTTGACTTTGTGAATTTAAGCGCAGTACTAGATTGGCGGCTAGGCTTCATCGTTTTACAGTTGAAATGGCGAGATGTAACTGTAAATTCTATGCTAACAGTTTTTTCTCTCGCACTTCTCGCTTGTGGAACTCTATCCCGGCTTTTTGATGCCCAGAAAATCATTGGTGTTCAAAAATTTAAATGCAATGTCAATCGTTATCTTTTTGGCCCGTTTGTATTATTATACACTGTACTACATCTATTGGCCTGTGTACTCGAGAAAATATTCTCTCCGGCCGGGTTCGAACCAGCGTCCCCTTTTTAGGAGAACCCACCGTTTGATCTCTGCGTTTGATACCGCGTTTCTGCGACGAAGGAAAGCACATTTGCTTTATTGATATTTTTCGAGTACACAGGTCGAAAGATGTAACATACACTGTTTAAAAATAAAAATGGGTCGGCTATTTCAAATATGGGTGTCCACTAAAAATAACGATTTAAGTAATAAAAATGTTGGATTAAAAATAAATCCATTAATTCAGGACGTGGTCGATTATGGTTCTCCTCGACTTCCCATCATTCGTAGAACTAATTAATGTTTGTCTCCTTATTATCTTTTTCATCCTATGTATTACACAAGAGTGTCAGATTCTCCCAACCATCTTTTCTCATCATTATGTCCTTTTCTGCTCCTAAGCAGGGGTTTTATGGCATTCAAAAATTCAAAAGAACGATATATATATATATATATATATATATATATATGTGTGTGTGTGTGTGTGTGTGTGTGTGTGTGTGTGAAATAAGTTAGTTAATAAAACAAGGACAAACGAAAGGGTTCCAATATAATTAGTACGATAAAAATTTATTAGATATTAATTATTAACCATATGACAGAAATGAAGCACGGAGAAAAAGGTTTTAAGTTCGGAATTTTCGGACACGCCTGTCTCCTTCATCAATTGAGCGAGAAATAAACAGAGAAATGGGAATTACTCACCAGCAGATGTTTTTGTAGACGGTGTATTTCTGGTGGAGATCATATTATTAGCAAAAACTCGATATCTTCTTTTAACAACAATGCGTACCGTAATTGAATATCCCTCTCTAAATATTTTTGGCATTTAAAAGAAATCAATAAAACCCCCACGGTAAAATGGAAAATATTAAAAAAAACGAGAATTTTTAAGCCCTTAAATGACCCATATTCCCTGTGTTTACATGAAAAGCTGCAAATTATAAAGTTTCCTAAAAATAATGATCTCCTAAATCAGAGAAATGAATTTACAGTAATTTGTAGGCATCGTATAATGTTTACTTTAAAATATAGTTAATAGAAGTTTTCATAAAAAATTTACACATTACAATAATATATCCATTATTTTATTAATATTTTATGGTCCATATATTTATTTAGTTCTTTGATTTTTCAACTTTAATATTGTCATGTTTTATTTTTATTGCCCATTCAATATAATAAATATCGTATTTTGGGTTCAATATATATATAAAAATGCTTTAATTATACTAGAGGCTCCTTTAAGATAGTTCTGAAGTATACAAAATAGAAAAACAATCTTGAAATTCCTTAAAATTAACATTTTGTGAAATATATCTCTCTGTCTACTTCACTGTATCTTAAATTTATATTAGTAACTGGATGTCCTCTGTACTGACGTACCTTAAAAGTGTATATTTTTATCTAGATATAAATTAATAACCCACCTGCCCCTACCTTCTAACCTCATTTTTCTATTTTAGCTTTGATTCGTCTTTTCATTGGTTAATCAAGACATACCCGCAAATGTGTTTTTTTAATTTTGGAATCTAGGTTTACCCGCCCCTTTTTAACTCTCAAATGAGCTACCGAATTGGTTTATGATTTCCCAATAATAATCAATCCAAATAAATTAAAAAAAAATAAACAAATTAACAAACGACTTCCGCCAGTATAACGGTTAGAATAGACTACAAGAAGCAATCCAAAAATTGCACGAAAAATAGCTTTAATTACCTTCCCAGACCAAAACAAACTATCAAATAAACGATCAAAACTAATCTTAAACTTTTTTACTACTCTACTAAAACATCGAAAACCCAAAATTATAAAAAAATATATAAAATAAAAATAAATAAAAAAAACAAGCAAAATAAATTAATACAAATAAATAAACTACTGCCACCAAAATAACAGTTATAATGGCTACCCACAATGCCACACTGACCTATATATATAAACAGTCGAAAAAAAACCCAACACATGTGACCTGATAACTGCGTTTAGCATGAAACAGTCTGTCGCCTCTGAGTCTTAACTTCAATGTTCACTTTTATATTTACATATGATCTATCCCTGATATTGAGCAATTTATTCCATAAATATAGCACACCTTAAAACTATATTTTTTCATATATATATATATATATATATATATATGTGTGTGTGTGTGTGTGTGTGTGTGTGTGTGTGTGTGATTTAAAATCAATTCACTCCCAGCAAGGCGATAATGCTACTGAGATTCGTGGAGAAACTGGGAGTAAAGAGAATAAAAAAGACTTTAGAAGGAACCGGAAGCCAATCCTAAACAAGAAACAAGGGATAAACCTCTACTCATGTTCAAAAGATTGTGGAGGATCGTGAACCGAATTATAGACGAACCTATTTATTTGTATTGACGAAAAAAGTTAAGAAAATTTCAGATTTTAGGTGGTGACGTTAGAAATATAGAGTTTAAGTAGATTTTGAAAGAACCGGAAATCCAATCCTAAACAGGAATCAAGGGATAAAGCTTTACTGCTGTTGACAACACAGGAGAGGAGTGTGAACTGAGCGATAGGCGAATATTTTTACACTTACTATATATACATATATATATTAATTACCACCGGTATTCGAATGCGTGTTGCTCAATAATTTAAAGAAAGAGTTAAATAAAATATATATAACGTATATACTCGTGTATTCAATTTTGAAGCTTATTTGACTACAGTAAATGGATATATAGTTTGAGCAACGGCGTAGGCAGAGCCAGAAGTGCATACGCTAATTTTATATTTCATCTATGATATGACCTCCTTAAAATTAGCTTCAAAATTAGGTCTTTAAAAGTCACATGATACGATAGTATATACGGTAGATTTGTTTCCAACACTGGTAGCACTATTCTGAGTTATTTATATATAGTTTGGTCAACGCAATAGTCTGGGCCAGTAGTTCATATGCTGATTTTATATCTCGTGTATGATGCGACCTCCTTAAAATTAGCTTCAAAATTAGGACTTCAAAAGTCACACGATACGCGAGTATATACGTTAGCTATCTATACCAGTCTATTCATATCTAAGTTTATTCATATCTATCTATCTATCTATCTATCTATCTATCTATCTATCTATCTATCTATCTATCTCTGTTTATTTATATCTATCTATCTATCTATCTATCTATCTATCTATCTATCTATCTCAGTCTATTCATATCTATTTATTTATCTATCTTTGTTTTTTCATATTTAATAATAAGAATAATCTCTCAAAGTGCATTGATTAATGAAGTGATCTATTTAAAATGTACGGACTTTTTCTAATGTAAAATTACACACATATACAAACGCGCACATACACATACACATACACATATTTTTTTATGATGCGACCCCCTTAAAATTAGCTTCAAAATTAGATCTTCAAAAGTCGTATGATACGTGAGTATATACGGTATTTAGTTTATCTCAACGAAGATGATTAAGCATAATAAAAAATACAAGCAAATATTATATATAACAATAATAAAAAAAATAAACTAAAAGTGAATAAATAAAATAAATACTATAATATATACCAAATAGAATGAATAAACAAATAGAATAAATTAGCAAAATTGAAATTAAATAAAAATGAATTAATTGAAATCATTGAATCAGTAAATTAAATTTATTTTACTTAGGCTCACTCATCACTTATCTCGAGAGGCACTCAAGGTAGAGAGCTACTGTTAAGATGGTAATGATGAATGAAGTGTGTGATATGAAGGGAAGATGAGATGATAGGATGATGTGATAGGAACTGGGGTTTATGAGGATAAGGATGCTAGATAAATTTTGATCCTTGACTTGAAGTGCTTAAGACCGTATTCTAGAAAGTTACTGTTAAAATGGTAATAATAAAACATGTATATTATATGAATGAAAGATGAGGTGATAGGAAGTGAAGATTATGATAGATAATGATTGATCCTTGACTTGAAGTGGTCAAGAGTGTATTGTCCCGGTTTAAAAGTGGCAGGTCATTGGAGAAAAATCTGTGTGCACATTTTACCTTTGGAACGCGGATGAAATGAACGTGATTAGACTCAGCGAAAGCTGCATGGCATGTCCTCGCTGTTAAAGTCTGAACTGGTAGAACTAAAAAATGCAGCGGTCACTTGAACATTTGCCATGGAAACAGTGATAGTATAACGATAGTCTTGCGGTGTTTCGGCTTCAGGTTGTCTCTAAAATGTTACGCCACAAGACAGCTTAAACGATTTTGAAATCTACCAATGCTGGAAAGTGAAGATGGTGCAGCTTCCGCCCAGATAATATTGCAGAAATGCTCCATTTTGTGTCAGATTTAACTCTTTTAAAGATAGGGCATGGCAGAAGGAGCCCTATTCCTGAAACGATATAATGAGCCGACCATTTTCTTCCAGAACCTTTGGTAAGGAATTGTATATATGATTTCGACTAGTAAAGTTGAGACCAATTCAAAGTATGGAGCCCTATTGAGAGCGTAAACGTTCACAGTGCTTCGAGAAAACATGGGGTCTGATCAGTAGCAACGAAACGATGATAGATTGGTTTTTTGAAGTATTGAAAGTTACGAACCAGTTCTACCCTCATTGAAGCTGTCAGAGCTAAGTTAGAGGAGAGATCATCTGCAAAGCTGGGATAGAATAAAGAAAGAAATTGTAACTATGAGTTTGACTTAGAAATAATTTCTGTTTTTGTTCCTCAACTTTATTCTAATTTTTTTAATATTACATTTTTTTATTGTAAGAGTTCTTGGATTGCAAAGGAAAATAATTGTCGTAGATTACTTCCACGAGGAAGAGAACAAATCACTGTAAGTTCAGACTCGAAGATCAGGGACAGAAACAAAATGTCGAAATCTCGATTCGCAGGTACTATGTCACAAATCACAATGCATGTAACCAGTCAGAAAACTAACTTGACCGCTGCAGTCGCTAAATACACAAATTTTGTCTCCCCCCAGCTGATTCGAGAACAATAACTGCTTTTATCGCCTGATAACTTTTTCATTCATCTACAACTGGGAGAGGACGCACAACATTAGCATATCAAAATACTTTTATGGCGATTCCTGTGACTGACTTGTTTCTAATTTAAATATTCCGTCTTCAGCATATCATGCAGAATAGGTGCCCTTTTTTCGGCAAATAACTTTCTTTTTTGCCACAGTTTCCGTTGTAGGATACACACAACATTTTGTCACTTGATTTGACGAGGTAATTCGCCGTTTTCTTCACTATATTAATATATATATATATATATATATATATATATATATATATATATATATATATATATATATATATATATATTGTCATCCACAGACAGACTGCTTCGCTGTTTCACAGCTCATCAGCGTGACTAGACGTCCGGTTGCCTCTAACTAGGATCGAAATTCGACTGAATTGGCGTCAGTCGGAACTTCTACCACTAAGCCGTCGGCGCACGGCAGGGATGAAGGTGAATTTTAGCGTGTTTATTTTTAGATTTAGATAAACACACAGTGACTGACAGTGACTCAATTCTGCCGAAGAGTCGTGCTATATTAGCTTTAATAGTCACTGTTTACAAATGCACCCCTCACACCCACAGAGCTCAACCGAAATTTTATTTTTCAGGAGCCAATATTTTTGTCATCCACAGACAGACTGTTTCGCTGTTTCACAGCTCATATATATATATATGTGTGTGTGTGTGTGTGTGTGTGTGCGTGCGTGTGTATGTGTGAATAAAAGCAAATAAAAAACTTATCTTAGCCGACGTTCTGATGGATTTATTCAAGATAAAACATCGATTATAGTGTGCCTTTGCTGAGTCACCTTGATGCCTGGCATTATTTATCTGAAAAGAGAAGGTCTAAGAGTTTTTGGATTGCAAAGGAAAATAATTGTCGCAGATAACTTCCACAATGAAGAGAACATATCACTGTAAGTTCACACTCGAAGATCAGGAGTAGAAAGAAAATGTCGAAATCTCGATTCGCAGGTACAATGTTACAAATCAAAATGCATGTAACCAGTCAGAAAAATAACTCACTCACCGACGACAACTGCGGTAGCTAAATACACAAATTTTGTCTTTTTTTTTCTCCCTGATTCTAGAACACCAACTGCTTTTATCGACCGAACATTTTTTTTCATTTGTCAACAACTGAGAGAATACGCACAATATTAGCATATCAAAATACTTTTATGTCGACTCCTGCGAAAGAATTGTTTCTAATTTGAATATTCCGTTTTCAGCATATGATGCAGAATACGTGCCCTTTTTTTTATGATACCTAGACTTTATGAATTTAAGCGCAGTACTAGATTGTTGCTTGATTTTACAGTTGAAATGGTTAAGAAAGGCAAAGAAAAAGCGCAGTACTTGATTGACGGCTAGGTCTTTTCATTTAACAGTTAAAATTGCAAGATGTTACTGTAAGTCCTATGCTAGTAGTTTCTTCTTTCGCACCTCTTGCTTGTGGAACTATCTTCCGGCTTCTTGTTTTCTCGGTCTAAAATTTAAATGCATTGTCAATCTCCCGTTTTCTTAATTCCTATTCTTTTATTGTTCTGTCTTCTTAATAGTGTTTTCTTTCTCATATTCACTCACATTCAGTAACACCTTGTGTCTTAGTGGCTTTATTGCCTTGCTTGGGAGTGAAATTATTATATATTTTTTAAACAGGTAAGAATAAATGACTAAAATCGTAACTAGTGTTTAAGTAAATGAAATTAAATAAACTCGGGGGCGAACGAATTTGGCAAACTGAAGTTATTGCCTCCCCCCCCGTCACCTTCGATCGTATTAATACTAAAATCACAAAGTACTTTCTGTTGATCTTTTTTTCCCTTCGCTGAAATAAACCAGTAAATAGCTCACGACATAAACCAATGAATTAAAAAAAAATGAACAAGACAGAAAAGATAGATACAAAAGAATATAAAAGACACGAACAAGAGATAGCGATACACAGAAAGACTTTCACAAAACAGCAGAAACTATCGATAAGAAGAAGAAGAAGGAGAGAAAATGCAAAATGGCGCCCAACCGGCGCTGTTCTTGTCAGGTCTTAGTCAATCTGACCACGTGATTATCACGTGACCCCAGTTTAAAAGAAAGAAAAGAAAGAAAGAAAGAAAGAAAAGATAGCTCAACGGTCAAGTAGCAAACATTGGAGGCCTGCGTCTGGCAGATAGTCGGATGATTTTTGCTAACATCCGTTGTTGTCATTTGTTGGGAAATATTTGTTGATTAAATCTGCGGAAGAGGCTTTAGCTGGGTTCCGTAAAAGATTTAACAGATCTGCTCCATTAGAACGGGTTAAATAAGTCTTTTATTTTATATAAATATTTTGTTCTAACCTTATTTCTTACACTCGTAGTTTAATTTCATTTCTTTTTCTTTCTCCTTTTAATTAACAATGATTACTTATTGTTATTTGAGATTAGGTTCTTTTAGAAAGTTTAGGATTCGTGCAAGCTGCTGGGAAACTATGATTTACTTTACCTCAAGCACTCAATGTCACGACACAATAATTGATGTAAATCAGTTGAAGTCCATCTACAGATAGATAGATAGATTTGAGGAAGCTGTCATAGATACAAAGATATATACGAACAGACTGAGATAGATAGATAGATAGATATGAGGAGGCTGTCATAGATAGATATAAAGGTAGATAGATACGCCCAGGCTCAGATAGATAGATAACGAACAGACTGAGATAGATACATACATATACATATTAGGAAGCTGTCATAGATAGATACAACAATAGATAGATATGAACAGACTCAGATATATATAAAGATAGATAGATAGATAGACAACGAACAGACTCAGATAGATAGATAGATATGATCAAAGTGAGACAGGAACAAACTAAGCTAGATAGATATATATGATGAATCTGTCATAGATAAAGGGTGTTTCATTAAGACGGATCAAAGTCGACAGTAAATAAATCAGCGTTATTGGTGAAAAGTTATTTATTTCTCTTTTGGATCATGTTATTTAAGTTATGGCAATTATGTATGAAAAATAATATCGCCCAAATGTCCGACAAAATGTTTGATGACGTCTCTGCATAGTTGCTCCTCGATCTCACCAATATGCCTTATTATCTCATCCTTCAGTTGTTGAATTGTTGTTGGCTTTTTGGCATAGACCTTACTTTTGAGATGACCCCAAAGGAAGAAATCTAAAGGCGTCAAGTCACACAATCGTGGTGACCATGACTTCGCTGTTTTGAGAGATGATGTGACCTGGGAACTTAATCAAATTCCGTTTGAACGTCCATTTTCTTAATAGGCTTCGATAACTTTAACACGTTGTTTGATTGTTAATCTTTCCATGGTTGAAATTGCCAAAGTCTTAAGTTATTAAATCTGAAAAAAAAAAAAAAGAAAACCAATGATTAGACGCTTAAACTTAATTCACATTTATAGACAGATACGAACAGACTGAGATCAATTTATCTCAGTTTGGTCATATATATCTATCTATATGTAAATATCTATCTGCCTCAGTCTGTCTGTAACTCTCTGTCTGTTCGTATCTATTTATCTGTTTTGGTCTGTTCGTAACTATATATTTGTTTGTTGGTGTAGTTTTAAGTAATCTTCAATGATTGTGAAGATTGAGATCACTTCCTCAGGCTGACAACATCAAGAAATCAACCCTCTGACCAACGGTGAGGTTTGAACTCAGGCTTCGTTGTCAAAAAGCAAATGTCCTAACCATTCAAATTTAGTTATCTACAAATAGGGACATTCAAGGTTTACCTGGAAATTACTGATTAAAAGAAATGCTGAGAAGCTAGCTATCTAAGTTTGTTCATATCTATCTATCTCTGTCAATGTCTGTCTGTCTGTCTGTCTATCTATCTATCTATCTATCTATCTATGTATCTATCTATCTATCTATCTCGGTTAATATCTATCTGTCTATGTCCATATCTATCTATCTATCTATCTATCTATCTATCTATCTATCTATCTATCTATCTATCTATCTATCTATCTATAAAATTAACTCGGGAACCGTTTATGCGGCCTTGATGCAACACCGTTTCTCGCATGATCGCCAAAGTGAAGTCATGTCGATCCTGGTTAGGAGCTCGATGGGTGACCACTTGGGAATATCAGGTGCTGTAATCTTAGATGTGCAGGTGATGTAATGAATAAAAGCTCGGAATTGTTAACCGGAAAGCCGAGTTCCAATTCTTGTTGGGTTCGTTATATTCACTTATGCACAAATACCCTTTATCCACCTGTTCTCCCCACCAGCTATGGGTTAATTAGTAAAGCTTGTATCACTAAATCATTATTATCTAAAAAAAGAGAAAATTCTTACGATTTAAAAAATATTTTTAGGTTTTAAATGTGTTCATGAGACGTAGAAAGCGAATCAATTAATCAATTAAACACCCCCTCCAACCTGCCTGTCAAGACAGCCTGAGGTTACATCTCTCCGACCAGAGCTCAATACGGACATTTTTAAACCAGCCTGAAATTTTATCAACTTTAATACGCAACATACGCATCGAGAATACGTACATCCCATTGTAAAAATCATTTAAATATGATGGCAGCCTTTATTATTAGGTTGATATATACAGTAGTTTAAAAGTGATGGCAGCTCTTATTATTAGGTTGCTACGTACATTAGTTTAAAAGTGATGGCAGAGCTTATTATTAGGTTGTTACATATATTAGTTTAAAAGTGATGGCAGCCCTTATTATTAGGTTTCTACATATATTAGTTTAAAAGTGATGGCAGCCCTTATTATTAGGTTGCTACATACATTAGTTCAAAAGTTATGGTAGCCCTTATTATTAGGTTGCTACATACATTAGTTTAAAAGTGATGGCAGCCCTTATTATTAGGTTTCTACATATATTAGTTTAAAAGTGATTGCAGCCCTTATTATTATGTTGCTACATACATTAGTTCAAAAGTTATGGTAGCCCTTATTATTAGGTTGCTACATACATTAGTTTAAAAGTAATGACAACCCTTATTATTAGGTTGCTACATATATTAGTTTAAAAGTGATGGCAGCCCTTATTATTAGGTTGCTACATACATTAGTTTGAAAGAGATGGCAGCTCTTATTATTAGGTTGCTACATATATTAGTTTAAAACTGATAGCAACCCTTATTAGGCTCCTACATACATTAGTTTAAAAGTGGTGGCAGCCCTTATTATTAGGTTGCTACATACATTAGTTCAAAAGTGATGGTATCCCTCTTTATTAGGTTGCTACATATATTAGTTTAAAAGTGATGGCAGTCCTTATTATTAGGTTGCTACATACATTAGTTTGTTTGTTTTCATATTCTGCAAATGATCTCGAAGAATAATCTCTTGTGGCATTTTTTTGCTTCTTCGTTACACTGGTCATCCTGTGAGCCTGTTGTCTGACGTTATTGAAATTTTATTTCAGCTTAGACACGCCTTTCAGATAGAATGCCAAGTAGACAAAACTGGGCATGTCCGACATCTTCTCTTTGCTTTAATCAAGGTCACAAAGCTGCTCGAGACATTTGTATTGTGTACGGAGATGACTTCATTACCGGCAGAATGGGACAAAATTGGTTTCCCGTTTCGAGGAAGGGATGTTCGAACTCACAGACACTCTGCCTTTTGGCCAACCTGTTCAGTTTGATGAAGGGCTATATATATATATATATACTATACATAGTCAGTAGTATATTAGTAATTATTAGTTAATATAGGACGTCTCGGTCTAGGCCTGACATGACTAGTCCGGTTGCAACTTATTTGTGGATTTAGTGAATTCGAACCTCACTGTGTGCACCTTACAGAAATTCAACATAAATGGCGCAACTAAAGTTGACATGTCATAAAGCAAACAGTCAACGTTAACTAAATTATTAGTTATTAATATATGACGCGTCATAGTTTTATCTTTGCTCTGTTTACTCAACATTTGAGTGAGCCTGGAGTGATCTCTCCAGGGTGCAGGCTTGGTCGATGCTACATGGAGTCTCAGCGTTGCCCAAACTACATGCCCCATATTTTCTCGGCCGTACCGACAGGATACAAAGGAATATATGGCATTACATTTTGGGACGGCTTGGCTGTAGGAGTTGCCGGAAAGTTGACAGCCAAACGCCTTCGGGGCTCCAAGCCGGGTTTTCTGCCTGGGTGTACTTCAATAGCCTTTTTCCTGTTTGGATATGACCACTCCTTTCCATCTCAAAATTGTGGTTAATGGTGATATTCAAGGCAGAATATGCAACGGGTTGCCGGTTCCTTTTGCACCAGCGATATCGAGGTTACCACCTCGTACCACTCCTCGGAAGTTAAAGAGGCAAGGTATTTTGAATTCAGAGTTTTCCTTCTCCTAGACTGGTGATCGCATATAGAGATTGTGTACTGCCAAGACATTATTCTCCTCTCTCTCGGCCGTACTGAAAAGATCCAAATGAATACAGGGCATTACATTTGAGGACGGCTTGGTTGCAGGAGTTGCCGGAAAGTTGTCAGTGTTGACAGCCAACTGTTTTCGGGGATCCACTCCGGGTTTTCTGTCTAGATTTATTTCCATAGTCCTTTCCGTGTTTTGGATATGGCCGCAGGGCAACGGGGTTTTAAAATCAGGGCGTTCCTTCCTCTGGATGGACGGCCTTCCTGGGCTGTCGTTCTCCATTTACCCGAAGCAGATGCTTTTGATGGTCTATGGTTTTTAGATTTGATGAAATTAAAATTTGAGTCATTTAAAAGTAACGTCGTCTGCAACGGTCGACCTGAATTTATACGTGATATTTATTTTATACACACTTCAATATACGATTTACTATGATGAAATATATCTTATTTACTATTTCTTGCAAGAGGCCGAGTGGTTAGAACGGTCGCATTCTGACAACGAGACCCGGGTTCGAATCTCACTATGGTCGATTTGTCAGGAAGGAGACTTCCGGCTGTTATCGGACTGGAGGGTATGATCGCACTATTGAAAAGTGCCTGAAAACCATACCTCGGGTAGAACCAAGCCTTGTGAGTGAAATTGTGTAGACGGAACCTTTGGGGGTTGTCGATAGTTGCTAAATTGTCCAAAGTTCATTTTTATACATTCAAGTACTTTCTTCTACCACTTCAGTTGTTATCAAGAATTTTGAGTTTGTTTATCTAAATATGTTTGGCAAATTCTGGCATTGCTTTATTTATTCATTCAGTTAGCGCCGCCACTATGGTCACCACTCCCCTCCGTCTCACAATTGTAGTAAATGGTGACATTCAAGGTAGAATAGATAAGAGGCTTGCAGGTTCCTTTTGCACCAGCGATATCGAGGTTACCTCATCCCACCCCTCAGAAGTTCAAGAGACAAAGTGGTTCGAATTCAGAGTTTTCCTTCTCGTAGACCGGTGATCGCAGATAGAGACCAAGACATTATTTCCTCTCTCTCTCGGTCGTACTGAAAAGATCCAAACGAATTCAGGGCATTACATTTGAGAGCGGCTTGGCAGCAGGAGTTGCTGGAAAGATGACAGTGTCGACAGCCAACCATCTTCGGAAACCCATTCAGTGTTTTCTGCCTGGATTTATTTCCATAGTTTTTCCTTCCGTGTTTTTTTTTATTTTTTATTTTTTTTTTTTATACAGTAAGGTTCACCCTGTCCAGGTCCCGGTTACCACTCGAGGTAGAGGTTCAGGTTAGGAGGCAGTTTATACGGATAGGAGGGGAAGATAACGGTTAACACTAGACATGAACCAGTTAAGATTGTAGTGATCGCAGAAGCATCCTCTTGGAAGTCTGAGCAGTGGTTCGCGGGAAGAAGCTGTTCGAGTGGAACTTAATTCTCGCCAATAGGATACGAAGGGAATGTGGGTGGCATGCTACCATGGAAGTGGCATGGCGGGTTCTTGCCGGGAAAATTAGACCTGGCGGAACCAAGGAATGTAGTTCGTCCGAGCACTTTCCAGGGAAGTAGCGACAGAGCAGCGAGAGGCTCGCCACCCCCACCTGTGTGTGTGCGTGCGCGCGTGTTTGCGCGCGTGTGTGTGTGTGTGTGTGTGTGTGTGTGTGAGAGAGAGAAAGAGAGAGAGAGGTTGGAGGGTGGAAAATAATTCATCACCCTTAAGGACTCGAAGACGCTTTTGAACGATATAAAGGATGGAGAGCCCAAACATGACAACAGTACTCGATGTTTGGCCTGATCTGGCTCTCGTAGATGTCGAGCATAGCAGGTGGGGTCAGGTATTTACTGGAGGGGTACATAGAGCCAACAAAATTAACCGGCATCCCTAGCAATGAATTGTATGTATGAATTCCACTTGAGATCGGGTGTGAGCTTAAGGCAACAAAATGGTTCAAATTTAGTTGAATAAATTAATAGCATAATTTTATTTTGTGTTTAATTTCACTTAAAAATCGGCATGAACTTTCCGGACAACCCAATATTTCTTCCTATCACATTCCATGGAAGTAGCAATAGAGCAGTGAGAGTTTTGCCACACCCCGCCCGTAAGAAAGAGGTTGGGGTTGGAAAATAATTTCTCACCCACAAAGAGACGGAGACGCTTTTGAACTCTATCGATACTGGAAAGTGAAGACTGTGCAGCACCCGCCCAAATATGAAAACAGTACTGTATTTTTGACCTGATCTGGCTCTTGTAAATGTAGAGGATAGCAGGGTGTATTAAACACCCCCGGAGCGACAGGGGGATCTACAATTCATTCAGTGACGTTAGAAATGGATCGTTAATTAAAATTAGATATTAATCTTGTGCGCGTTCACAGATAAATAAGAAAACTGCTTAATTTAAGTCCTTTCCCCGTTCGCTTTTCATTCATTAGTTTTAAAAGACCTTAAGTTTATTTTTGCGTGTGTGAATATATGCGTGTGTGTGCGCGCAAGCGTGTGTTTGTGTGTTCTCCATTTATTAAAAGCCCGCTATTACTGGGGAGTATGGCCATTTTTTTTTAGATTTAAAAAAAATTTTTAGAATCTATATAAGAGAATTTTAATTAACAGTTTTAGATCCTGCCTCTCGTCCTGGGTATGACGATAAACTACATCAGGCAGCAAGGCTTCTGATCAGAAGATTGGCGGTTTTGAGGAGCGTGGGACCCCCTCTTAATTGCTGTTGTTTTCAGGTCCATTCTGACCCAGGGTGGTAGCAGCTGTTAGGGTCCCATATATGGGAAAATAGTGAACCCCCCAAATGAAAACAAAACACTCTGAAAGTATAAAAATAGATTTTTATAGTAAAAATACCAGCAATACATATTTCTATATATAAAATTCTGTGACATCCGTGAGTCTGTCCGTCCGCCCTCTAAAATAGTCATATATTGAACGATCGAAACCAAATTTTCATGAGAAGTGAAAACAGGTAAGGGGTTACAAAGTACAATTGGTTTTACTAATGTGCATAGCTTAGTCTGATTAATTTTCGTTATTTTTTGAGGGGTTAAGATTAAAAGTTTTATTATTTAACATACAAAATACTCCCACTTAAAAAAAAACAATTCAATGATTAAAATAACAAATACTTATTTAATAAGAATGCAACATTGTTTTTTGCATTACTTTTCTTTAAGTTTTTATATACAAGAATCTAGTTTCCAGTTCACCTTGCGAAAACCATAAATAATTCACAAGGCCAAATACTTCAGATAGTTGGAATTTGTCCCCCAGAGAGAAATATTTACGCATGGCCAGTTGTATGTTGCATGCTCTCGAGTAAGAAATCCTAAGAATTTATTCTTCGCTGTTAAAAATGAAATAAAAAAGAAATTTTCTTAAAAAATATTGTATACATTGAAGTTTTATAAAATTAAATCAAATTAAAGAAATTATTAAACCCCGAAGTAAGTTTTTTGCTAAAGTATTTTTCCAAACAAATCAGCTTGTTAAAATTTCATCGATTTGTTTGCGAAATTGAACGAGAGATTGTTAATCTTGAAAAATGTTAGCGATAACTTCAACAATACTAAATACTGTCAGGATTTCAACACGTGAAAGCGTGTTGTAAAAAATTCTAGTATGTTTGACTAATTTCAGTAAAATAAGCACATATTAGAGTTGTTAGTAAAATTTTATATGGGCAAACAGTGAACCCCCAAACAAAAACAAAACGCTATAAACGTATAAAAATACTTTTTTTATATTAAAAATATCAGCGATATATTTTTATATATCAGGTCATCCCATAAGTTCTGTCCGAATTTTGAACAAAGAAAACAAGTGACCAAATGTTACATTTAATTACAGATTCAATCAACAATGTATTTTCCCTGATTATCTATGACTTCCTTCCATCTATTAACAAGCTTAATAATTCCATTACTGTAAAATTCTTTTGGCTTTGATTCGAAGAACTCACAAATGTCAGTTTTAATCTCTTCCTGTATTACAAAAGCTGTTTCTTCCAAATGATTCTGTAAGCTACGAAACAAATGGTAGTCTGAAGAAGCAAGGTCGGGAGAATAAGGTGGATGAGGAATTTTCTCCCAACCAAGTTCTTCAATCTTTTGTGACGTGATTCTTGCTGTGTGTGGTCGCGCATTGTCCTGATGAAACATCACCCGTTTTCGATTCACTAGAGTAGGTCTTTTTTTCCTCAAAGCTTGGTTCAAATGCTCTAATTGCTGACAGTATATTTGAGAATTAATTGTTGCATTAGGTGGTAAGAATTCAAAGTGGATTATTCCTTGGCAATCCCACCAGATTGAAAGAAGAACCTTTTGCCCATGAAGTTCCCTTCTCGGCTGTGGTTGGGGTCCTTCCCCTTTACCAAGACACTGTCTACAACACTTAACATTTCGATAAAAGATCCATTTTTCGTCGCCAGTCACAAGTCTATCCAAAAAAGGTGAAAAAAGTTGGCAAGAATGGAGAGAAGAGCAGATGTCAACTCAGTATTTGAGGTTGTTTTCAGACAATTCATGAGGCACCCATTTTCCAAGTTTAGGAACTTTTCCAAGTTGTTGAAGATGACGATGTACAGTTGTATGGTTTGAACTGATAAAGCAGGATTTTTTTCAAGAAGCTTTTCATCAAACTCAACTGGACGTCCGGTTCGATCTTCATCTTCAAGGGTGAAATCTCCACCTCTGAATTTTGCAAACCATCTTCTGCAAGTTCTTTCATTCACACATTCCTCTCCATAAACTGAGTGAATGTTTCTAGCCGCTTCGGCTGCTGAGTTTCCTTTCTTGAACTCATAAAGCATTATGTGCCTCAAATGATTCTTGGGTACTTCCATGTTAGCAGGGTTTTAATCAAACAAAATTTTATTTTATTGTTCTCTGAAATAAAATTTGATCAGTTTAAATGCATCTAAACATAAAAATAATGTTCAGCTCCATTAGACATTACAAAATACTCTTTAAATTTCGTTCATTTTAACAAAAAGTTAAAATTCGGACAGAACTTATGGGATGACCTAATATAAAATTGCCGACAATACATATTTATAGAAAATTATCAAATTTTTTCCAAGCTCTTAAGGAAAGTAAATTTCGGCATTAAGAAACCCATAATGAGTTGATATGCCGTTGAAAAAAACAAACAAATGAACTACCTTCCTTCTTTCCTTCCTTTCTTCTTTCTT
Source organism: Acanthosepion esculentum (assembly GCA_964036315.1). Classification (NCBI taxonomy): domain Eukaryota; kingdom Metazoa; phylum Mollusca; class Cephalopoda; order Sepiida; family Sepiidae; genus Acanthosepion; species Acanthosepion esculentum. The sequence goes on along the minus strand of OZ038517.1, from coordinate 27,727,842 downwards.
TCCTTCCTTTCTTTAAACCATATTCTCCTGCAGTTTGTTCAGACTGACTCTTTCTCTTTCCATATATTATGTTCATTTTTTAAAGTTAGTATTTTCTTGATTTCAAATGAAAATTTTGACAATTTTCACCATGAAGTTTCTCCTTCCCCTGTCCTGACTACATCCATCAGCAAGGCCTCTGATCGGGAGGTTTTGAGGAGTGTGGAACCACCTCTTAATTGCTGTTTTTCCCAGGCCCACCCTAACTCAGGGTGGTAGCACCTGTTAGGGCTCCATCAATAGGTAAATAGAGAACCCCTGTCAAGCTAAAAGAAAACACCATGACAGTATAAAAATCTATTGGTATAGTCAAAATACCAGCAATATATTTTATATTCAAAAAATTACCAACAGTAGACACATACTAACAAATTGCACCGACTACACCCAAATCTGTTTAAAATACTACCAAACAACTAACATAAAATAATTTTGATGACATTAAGCTATATGTCCAACATGTGGTAGTATCTGTTAGTGTCCTAGCTATGGGCAAATAATGAACCCCCCAAACTGAAGACAAAAAACTGAATATATAAAAATATATTTTCATAGTAAAAAAAAAAAGAAAAAATACTAGCAATATACAGGGTGTCCGTAAATTTCGTGTGCACTTTAAAAAAATTATAACTTTATTTGTTTTTGCGATAGAAATAATTTGTAAAAAAGATTAGAAAGAAGTAAATCTATATTTTTTAAGGTTTTATTGAAATTTTATTTAAGTTTCCACATGTCCTCCATCATTAGCAATACAAAGGGTAATACGATTTTGCAGTTCCCGGAAAACATTTGCCAACTGATTTACAGTAATGCCTGAAATTACATTAGTTATTTTAGCTATACTTAAAACTAGGTACATTAAACTTTATAACATTTTTTACAGATTATTTCTATCGCCAATACAAATAAAGTTATAAATTTTTTAAAGTGCACACGAACTTTATGGACGCCCTGTATATTAAAAAATAAATAAATTACCAGCAATAGATTTTTGTAAAAGAAAAAAAAAATTACCAGCAATTAATTTTTATAAAGAGGAAAATTATTCAAACTCCAAAGAAAATTACATTTCGGGATTAAATGACCCATAAGGAGTTGATATGCCGTTAGACAAAAAAAAAATCAATCAAATGATAGATCCTACCTGGCATTGTCCCATACCAAAAGAAAAAAAAAAGATTCCAACAGGTGAGCCCAATAAAATTTTTTTATCGTTTATATATTTGAGACAAAGAGAAGTTATTAACTTTGAGGCTTGTTAAGAAAGTTTTCGATAATGATTCAAAGAGTTGAGACTAAATAAAATGTTGGTTTGGTTTGGTTTGTTTTACGGTATATCAACCTGAATGGGTTATTTAATGCCGACAATTTTAAAATTTTTTTTTAATATTATTATTTTTCAAAAATGTATAGCTGGTAATAATGTATTTTTGATAATAATTTTTCTTCTAAACTTTATTGCAGGTAATAATTTTTTACAAAGTTTTTCTGGTATTAAAACCTATTTTTTTCACTTTCATAGTGTTTTGGCCCCAGCTTAGGGGTTAACTATTTACCCATAGCTGGGACCCTAACAGGTGCTACCAACCCGGGTCAGGGTGCATCTGGGAACATCAGCAATTAAGAGGTGGTTCCACGCTCCTCAAAACCTCCTTGCTATTGGACGTAGTTTAATGTCTTACCCAGGACGTGTATGTAGTTTATCGTCATACCCAGTACGGAAAACCTTGGTTCAGGCACTTCAGTCTGAAGCAGAGCATCAAAAGTTGTTCATCCACAAGAAGAGTTCACCAAAATGTTGGACTTGGACGGCGACAATGAGAAAGCGTTCAGAAAGTCAACAGTGCGAGAATTAAACGAAAGTGCGAAAAGTTATCCAGACATTTTCAATATTTTGACGCCCCATTCTCCGACCATCTTATGAAACATTTTCTTTTTTTCCTTTTGGTAAGACGTTGTTTCACCAAGTGACTTTTGGCTTTTCCCAATGATAGAATCGTCGTCGAAACAGAGGCGGTTTAAAGCGTGGATAAGATTAAGGAGAGAGTACAGAGGAAGGCGACGGCGTTCCTGGTAGAAGAAGACTTCCCAGACAGTTTTGAAAAGTGGAAAGGAAGAGGATATGCGTTGTATAACGGGCAAAAAAGGGAATACTTGAAAAAAAAAGACGCCATTTTGTTAGGTATGTTATTTTAATATGTCTTGATAATATTAGAAGACTAGATTTTTTACGGACTCAAATAGTATATACATATTATGCATACATATATATATACATTATGAAATTGACAAAGTCCGACAATTATTTAAAGACATTTTTATGTTTAACATTCTTTTTATAGATACAAATATTTAAGTAAATGCTCTGTTTTTATAATAAACAGTATTAAATAACATTTACCGGCCTGAATGTCCGAGATATTTTCATAGAAAATATTCGTCTTCCGACAGGATTCGACCTTGCTAACCGAACGATCCTTTGTAGCCGAAACGGTTAAGGCACATCAGGCTATATGACGGTTCCGTATAGGATACAGGTTCGAATCCTGTCGGAGGACGAATATTTTCGATGAAAATTTCTCGGACATTCAGGCCGGTAAATGTTATTTAATACTGTTTATTATAAACAGAGCATTTACTTAAACACCTGAAGAAGGCCGGAATGTACAACGGCCGAAACGTTGTGAATATGGCAATGCAGATGAGCATAACACTCCGAATAATGTAAATAATGCAAGTAATCATAATACCTCATCTCAGAGATCCAATCACCTGAAGAAGGCCGGAATGTACAACGGCCGAAACGTTGTGAATATGGCAATGCAGATGAGCATAACACTCCGAATAATGTAAATAATGCAAGTAATCATAATACCTCATCTCAGAGATCCAATCACCTGAAGAAGGCCGGAATGTACAACGGCCGAAACGTTTTGAATATGGCAATGAAGATGAAGATAGAAGTCCGAATAATGTAAATAATGCAGACTATCTCACTCTGTTCATATTTATTAATCTGTTTATTTACATTTATGTACAGGGTGTGGTGGGTAAATTGTCGCCATTTTATATTTTTAATTTCACGCATGCGTTTCTGATTTTGTTGGCTGCACAGTATAGTATGGGCGGCATAGCACCATCTGTGAGAAAAAGAGCACCACGACACAATTCATTCCACCAGAAATTTGGAAACGGTATGCTGTACTGCTTGTCATTCAACCAGAAGTTCCAATACGAACATTTCAGTGTGTTTGGGTGTCAATCTGAAGACATGCAGAAGATTCGGGAAGAGTTGGGTGAGTCTAATGGTGATTACGAAGGGGTTTAGAGTGATCACTCGTGATGGCAACGTTATGCCTCCATTGATCATCCCACAGGACTTCAGACTCAACATGGAAGCCTACATCGTGTCTTGAGTGGGTACTGCTGCCTTGGGTCAAGAAGGTGGCTGCTGGAAGAGCCTATGTCTGGCAACAGGACTCTGTACCATGCCACACAAGCCGGAATACCCAGTCATGGGTGTCAGACAATTTCTGTGACCACTTCATCCCTTACATGTGGCCACCTAACTCCCCACACTGCAACCCCCTTGATTATTATGTGTGGGGTGCAGTTGAGCGAGAGACCAACAAAACTCCTTGTAAGATCAAAAGATGAACTGAAGGCAAGGATGATGGCAGCATTCACCAACTTAAACAAGGAGACCACCCAGAAATGTGGAAGGAGATTCTGAAGTCATCTGGAGGCCCTGGTTGAAGCCAAGACGATCTATCTATGTTTTCTCTCTCTCTCTCTCTCTATCTATCTATCTCAGTCTCTTAAAATCTATCTATCTATCTATCTATCTATCTATCTATCTATCTATCTATCTATCTATCTATCTATCTATCTATCTATCTATCTATCTCAGTCAGTTTCTAACTATCTATCTATCTATCTATCTATCTATCTATCTATCTATCTATCTATCTATCTATCTATCTATCTATCTCAGCCTGACCAGTATCTATCTATCTATCTATCTATCTATCTATCTATCTATCTATCTATCTATCTATCTATCTATCTATCTTAGTCTGCTTCTATCTATCTCAGTCTGTTTCTATCTATCTATCTATCTATCTATCTATCTATCTATCTATCTATCTCAGTCAGTTTCTTTCTTTCTATCTATCTATCTATCTATCTATCTATCTATCTATCTCAGTCTGTTCATATCTATCTCATTATGTTCATATCTATCTATCTATCTATCTATCTATCTATCTATCTATCTATCTATCTATGTTTTTCTCTGTATCTATCTATCTATCTATCTATCTATCTCAGTCTGTTTATATCTATCTATCTATCTGATACAATTCATATGTATCTAGATCGGTTCAGATAATTTATAATTATGTATGTATGCATTTGCAACTCGTCAACTGCAAGAGAAGTGCATTGAACACCGTGTTCTTCTGTGTCAAGTGTTTGTTGACTTAATAAAGACCTTTGATACCCATTAATAGCGATACCCTGCGGATCATTCTAGGCAAACTGGGATGTCCTCTGAAGTTTGTTAAAATGTTTTGGGAACTGCACAGCAATAAGTAGGGCAGACCTAACTTTAATGGTCGCCTGTCATAGGCTTTTTTCCATTTGATAAGGGCGCGAAGAAGGTGATATTCCAGCTTCTGCTCTCTTGACCATCAACTTTGCTGTAACTTTAGTTGAGAGTTTTCAAAACTGCGATGTTTGCGTTTATCGTCCTTTCAGAACAAATGGGAAAGTTTTTTTTTTATCTGAGACAATTCAACGTTCGTTCTAAGGTTTTCGAAATGGTTATTCGTGAGTTCTTGTATTCAGATGGCATCGATCTTGTTCACAATGAAGTTGACTTGCAGGTTATAATGGACTATTTCTCGCGCGCGCGCATGTGTATGTGGGGGTTGTATTGTTTTGGGGCTAAGCATCAGTTTGAAAATGGCAAAGGTCGCGTACACGCCCCCAGCTGGGCTGCCTTACATAGAGCTCAACAATCTCGTTAGCGGATCCAGGCTGGATGTAGTCGACACTTTTGTATACTTAGGCAGGGAACTCTTCAGAGATTGCTCGCTGGATGCGGAAGCGACTTAACGCACTGAACGTGCAAGTCAAACATTCCGAAAACTTGATCAGACAGTATTGTCTAATCGTAAGATCTTAAGCACAAACACTGGCATCAATGACACAGTTGTCCTGACCAGTCTTTTATGTTCCTCTGAAACGTAGACAACCTATCGAAGGGACAATTAATGTCTTAGAGCGTTTTCACCAGCGGTACCTGAAACGAATCCTCGGCATCATTTGACAGTCTTGCACACCAGATACACCAGATACAAAAGTCCTTCAGTGCGCAAACAGCCAGCATAGATATCTACTTCTCTGTAATCAAATGTCATCTGACACGTATGGAGGATGGCATATTTTCACAAAAGACTTTATTTTATGGTGAGCTGGTACAAGGCAAACAACCGGCTCATAAGCCGTCCAAACGTTTCAAGGATGTAGATAAATGTAACCTAAATACTCCCGGTGTTAATGCTGTCGACCGAGAGACTATTGTTGGACATAGATCAGGCTGGAGAAAGTTGGTTTGGGAACACTACGGAGCAGAAGAGAATTGAGTAATCCAGCAAAAAGCGCGCAACGAAGAAAGGCGAAATAGAATCTGTCCCACAGTTATTCGGACACACACACACACACACGCACACACAGACACACACACACACACACACACACACACACACACACACACTTTCAGTATTTGTGGAAAAGTCACCTTTCTCCAGTAGCATGAGATCACACCAAAGAGGTCTGGCGCACATTATTTACATTATTCAGACTATTGTCCTCACCTTTGTCGCCATATTTATTACAACGTTTCGGCCGTTGTACACTCCGTGGTTGGAATGCACTCACTGGGGTAGACTGTTCTAGTTCCACGTGCCATGTTTAATGGATGCCAGTTATCAGTTATCTCCTGTTCATTTTTCCCTCTGAAAGTTCTCCACTGCCTTAACCGGTTATTGAACTCACAACTCTTTGGGTCCTGTCACTGGATCTAACCAACGCCTTGAGGACATCTGTGTATGAATTTCTGGGTATTATAAACCTAATGTCTTCAGCAACCATTTTTACCAGTGCTCATATTGTAATTTTTTCTCTTATTATTGCAGTTTTTACCAGAGCTCATATTGCAACTTTGTTGTTATTATCGCTTTTCTCTGGTACTCCTTATTACTGGTTCCCATATTATATTCATTTCTCCACATGGCACGTGGAACTAGAACAGTCTACCCCAGTGAGCGAAATAAAGGGTTCATTTCGACATTCCAACCACCTGAAGAAGGCCGGAGCGTACAACGGCCGAAACTTTGTAATAAATATGGCGATAAAGATGAGGACAATAGTCCGAATAATGTAAATGATGTACATAATACCTCATCTCAAAAATATAGACAGATATTGTGGTCAGGTGCACACTCGTGTGAATGCAACCCTACCAGAAAGACATGCAGGTTACTTGTGCGAGTTTTGTGATAAGGTTTCAAAGTCTGTTTCGGGACTCAAATGTCGCATCATTGCACACAGGGACAGGCAAGTTCTCAACATAAGGTAACACGGACACACATTACGTTTGGCATGTATGTAAGAAAAGTTGTAGAAGGGAAACTGACCTTAAGAATCACTTATGGGCCCATAGTAGAGAGTTAGCGCAGGTATAAAGGATCAAAATCTGTCTATCCCAGTCTGTTCAAATCTATGTATTTCGGTCAGTTCAAATATGTTCATTTATTTTTTATAATTATATATAGATGTATGTATGTATGTATCTATCTCAGTCTGTTCATTATCTATCTATCTATCTATCTATCTATCTATCTATCTATCTATCTATCTATCTATCTATCTATCTATCTAAACTCAGTCTGTTCAATTCTATCTATTTCGATGAGTTCAGATCTATTAATACATTTATTTGTATGTGTGTATGTATGTATGTATGTATGTGTGTGTGTATGTATGTATATATGTATGTATGTATGTATGTATGTGTGTATGCATCTATCCTCGTCTCTTATCTATCTATCTATCTATCTATCTCAGTCTTGTCATCTATCTATCTATGTATCTCAGTCTTGTCATCTATCTATCTATCTATCTATCTATCTATCTATCTATCTATCTATCTCAGTCTTGTCATCTATCTATCTATCTATCTATCTATCTATCTATCTCAGTCTTGTCATCTATCTATCTATCTATCTATCTATCTATCTATCTATCTATCTCAGTCTTGTCATCTATCTATCTATCTCAGTCTTGTCATCTATCTATCTATCTATCTATCTATCTATCTATGTATCTCAGTCTTGTCATCTATCTATCTATCTATCTATCTATCTATCTATGTATCTCAGTCTTGGCATCTATCTATCTATCTATCTATCTATCTATCTATCTCAGTCTTGTCATCTATCTATCTATCTATCTATCTATCTCATCTCAGTCTGTTCAATTCTATCTATTTCGATCAGTTCAGATCTATTGATACATTTATTTGTATGTGTGTATGTATGTATGCATGTATGTATGTATGTATGTGTGTGTGTATGTATGTATGTATGCATCTATCTATCTATCTATCTATCTGAGTCTTGTCATCTATCTATCTATCTATCTATCTATCTATCTATCTATCTATCTATCTGTTTGATATCTACTTCACTTGCCTGAATTTCCTTACACCTTCCTTCATTTTCACTCTTCCCTTTTCCTTATATTACTCTCAGTCCCCAAATCTTTATTTGACAGATAATCCGGTCTTCTGTCTGTATCGTCCTTTATTTTTTTTAATCCCATTATTCTTTAATCCGCCATGTTTTTGTCTCTCTCGTTTCTTAATAAGTCTCTCTTTCTAATATTCATATATTCAATTTTTCTTTTGCATAGCTCTTGCCTTCATCACATAATTCTTGTTAATCAACCGTTCCTTTGTTTTGCTTTTTTTCTGTCTTGCGTTCTGACGATTTGTTAGTGACTTCCGGTTGTTGGTTTTCTGTCCAAGAGCGAAAGAATGTTCGCGAAATGAAACAAGAGATAAACCGCTCCATTTTTTTCTTTCAGACTTTGGTATTTCAAACGCACTCAAGTCGACAAGAAAGAAGTAAATTGACATTTTGACAACAGGAAAGGCGATCAAAGGCTGGCGCCGACAAACAGACAGACAATAGGTAGATAGATTAAGATAAATAAGTTTGTGTGTGCGGCGCTTAGGACGGTGGTACATCACACACACACACACACACACACACACACACACACACACACACACACACACACACACACACACATTTAATTTAAACATATTTTTTCAACGTAATGTGCGTGTGTGTCAATGCACTTAATTCAATGCTCGAATACATAGATCGAATATTATGAAGTGAAAATATCAGTATCAAAATATATTTGTTACGCCACGTTTATCTAATTTTATGAAATTTCGAGAAATTCTTTTTTTGTAGCGTTTAAGGTTTAGTTATAGTGCTAGTTATGTATTCTATCTATCTATCTATCTATCTATCTATCTATCTATCTATCTATCTATCTATCTATCTATCTATCTATCTATCTCAGTCTTGTCATCTATCTATCTATCTATCTCAGTCTTGTTATCTATCTCAGTCTTGTTATCTATCTATCTATCTATCTATCTATCTATCTATCTATCTATCTATCTATATGTATGAATATCGTGTTCTTCTGTGTCAAGTGTTTGTTGACTTAATAAAGACCTTTGATACCCATTAATAGCGATACCCTGTGGATCATTATAGGCAAACTGGGATGTCCTTTAGAGTTTGTTAGATGGTCCAGTTCGGCCAAAAGAATTTCATGATTGAAATTCTTTTGGCTGAACTGGACCCCCATTTACAAAAAAACAAAACAAAAAAAATAACTGCTCTGAACCGTAAAATAAAATTACAATAAAACTAAGTGATTATTAAATTGCTTTTATGAATGTATTATATTATTTACATTATTCGGACGATTTTCCTCATCTTTGTCGTCATATTTAGTAAACGTTTCGGCCGTTGTACGCTCTGGCCTTCTTCAGGTGGTTGGAATGTCGAATTGAACACTTTATTTCGCGCACTGGGGGTAGACTGTTCTAGTTCCACGTGCGATGTTTTTTAATGGATGACAGTTATCAGTTATCTCCTGTTAATTCCCCTCTCCAAGTTCTCCACTGACTTAACCTGGTATTGAACTTACACTGTTTGGGCCCTGTCACTGGATCTAACTAACGCCTTTATCCACTGTGCCATGTGTCCTTCAGGAACAGCCTACCATCAATCAGCTTAGTCACAAACTTTTATTTATATCATATATATATATATATATATATATATATATATATAAAAGTGAACATGAAGTTTCATGCTAGACGCAATCATCAGGCCATGGAAACATGAAACAGACTGTCGCCTTTAAGTGTTGATTTTAATGTTCACTTTTATATTTACACACGGTCTATCTCTGATATTGAGCATTTTATCCCATAAATATAGCACACCTTAAGAGTATATTTCTTCATATATATATGTGCGTTCGTGCGCGTGCGGTCATGCGTCCGTCTATATATATATATATACCACGTGTAACAGCAAAATTGTCAAAATCGTGTAACAGCATGCAATAACTGTCCATCCCACAAAATGTTTAATATCTAAAAAAACACTAAACTAATTGAGATTCTTTTATCCAATTTTAGACGTTTAGCCATCTTGGCACCATTTGTTATAATAATCACTGAAACACCCTATAAGTTATTCAGCTAGAAAGAGAACAGGTTAAAGTCATTTTGTGTCAGACCCACTGTCTTCTCAACTGAGCAATGGTGAGAGGAAAAGGATCATTCAGGCCTTTAGTAATGGTGCCAACATTCAAAATCTGGCTTCCAGCTTCAAAGTCCATTCAAGAACCATCGAGAGAATGGTGAATAAGTTTAAAAAAGAGGGAACAGTAGAGGAAATCTGGTTCAGGAGGTCACAACAGAAAGAGGGATCATCAGTTAAACTTAGAGCTAAAGTGATCAAATAGAAAAGATCCAACTCAATCCATACGACGTTTGGCATGTAAGAGAGGAGTTTCAGCTATGCCTGTCCAAGGAGCAATGACCAAAAAGACTTGAAAATGAAGTCGTACATGAAACATATGAGGCACCTTGTTACTCCAGGACAGAAAGTTAGAAGGTTAGAGAGGGTGAATACCATCATGAATAATTTAGAAAATGATACTGGAAATTTCATAAAAAATATGCCAGGAATCGAACTTGTATTGTGCACGCAACCGTAATATAGCCCGAGGTGCTATATCATTTAGCTACAGAGGAAGCGTTGAAGTACTGCTAACCAGACACTTCCTGTGTAGCTAAATGGTATAGCACATCAGGTTATATGACGGTTGCGTGTAGAATACACGTTCGATTCCTGCCGGAGGACACATATGAATTTTTTCGGACATTCAGTCCGGTAAATGTTATTAATACTATTTATTATAAACAGAGCATTTACTCAAATATTTGTATCTATAAAAATAACATATAAACATTAAATATATTAAAATGTTGGACATTCATTTCATTATATGTATTTCTGTTTTCTTTATATTTCTTCTCGTTTCATTATATATATTTCTTTTTCTTTTTTAATATATATTTCTTTTTTTCATCTGTTCTTGGGTTTGTTTGTTCCTTATTTCATTTGTGCGATACGAACCCAGCCTTGTTGCAGGCGACAAAGCCACACTGACTGATGAAATTTGTTAAAGCAGGGTTTTGATGGTGTCTCTGCTTCAGAGCTTAACAAAGCTGATCACGATGCTTCAGTCTACTGTCTTCATAACCCTTTAACCTAATGAAACATGTCTTACGCCACTCTTTTCCGGTTGATGTTTGGGCTTCCCAGGTTTTCAGATCAAAGTTGAGACGTTTCAAGTTGTCTTTTCTCTGAACGCTTGGAGTTTGGTAGTTGCCCATACAGTACCTTCTTTGAAAGCCTATGCTCATCCATTCTCATAATATATATATATATATATATATATATATATATATATATATATATATATATATATATATATATAGGGTGTCCATAAAGTTCGTGTGCACTTTAAAAAATTTATAACTTTATTTGTATTTGCGATAGAAATAATCTGTAAAAAATGTAATAAAGTTTAATGTACCTAGTTTTAAGTATAGCTAAAATAATTAATGTGATTTCAGGCATTACTGTAAATCAGTTGGCAAATGTTTTCCGTGAACGGCAAAATCGTATTACCCTTTGTATTGCTATGATGTCGAATGATCCTTGGGGGTCATCAAAGTTACCAGCTTTGAATTTCTTAATCCATGTTTCACCACCATGAAATAGAACTGATTTACGGTAATGTAAGATTACTTTAATCTGTTCGGGCTTTAAGCATACAAAGTTCTTGGTAAACATCAAGGCTTCTAATAAAATTTGATGAAAACTTTGGAAATGTTTTCAAATCACGAAATGCAATCTAACGTGCTCTTCCACTGGTTGGCATGCGTAGCCACCCTTAGTAGTTCGCAGGTATCCATGACAATTTTGTGGCTTATAATACCAAGGTCTGTCTTTGTTGATTTATCAAGCGGGATATATATATATATATATATATATATATATATATATATATATATATATATATATATATATATATATATATATATATATATATAAAAATTCTCAATAGGATAGAATCCAGCCAGAACTCAATGCCCAGGAGAGAGTAAGAATATAAAAGGCTCAAACACTAATATTCCATGGCCATAATTTATTACATTGGAATCGTAATCACGATCCAAATTCACTTTTTGAATTTGTAGGTCTGATGATTTGGATCGTAATTACGATTCCAATGTAATAAATTATAACCATGGAATATTAGTGTTTGATCCTTTTATATTATATATATATATATATATGTGTGTGTGTGTATGTATGTATGTGTGTGTGTGTGTGTGTGTGTGTGTGTGTCCACTGCTGGCCAAGATCTTCAGCCCAATGAAAATAAAGAAAAAAATATACCTTTTTTCTTTATTTGAGTTGAGGTCCGAAAAAAGAAAATAAGAAAAGGAATAATAAAAAAATTGTTTTAGCATTTAATGAGGAAAATTTGAAGACACTATTCATGTTGACAATGGCGTCCCTGATAGCAGAATGAAGTGCGGTTGGCGGCTAAAGCTAAAAGGACGGCATGCCTTTCTTATTACCCAGCGGTAGCGTCCAAGAAGCATCCCTGGTCAGTGCGGGGCGAGGAGAAGGAGAAGGGGGGAGAGAGAGAGAGAGAGAGAGAGAGAAATACGAACTAAGTGTGTGAGAGACATTAATTTAGAGACAGATATTATGTGCGCTTCTGCGAGAGAGACATTGAGAGTCTAATTAAGAGATAGTGTGTGAGAGAAATGATTTACTTTGAAAATGCCGTTAATAAATGTTTCATGTAGTGAAGTTATCCTCAGACGGTTGAATCATCGCTGAAGCTTGTGTCTCCTTTGACTATCTGGCATTATCTGTTTTCACCTGACCAGTATCTATCTATCTATCTATCTATCTATCTATCTATCTATCTATCTATCTATCTATCTATCTATCTATCTATCTCAGTTTGTTCATAGCTATCTCCCTCTCTCTCCCTGACTTCATATATATATATATATATATATATATATATATATATATATATATATATATATATATATATATATATCTCAGTCTATTCATATCTATCTATCTATATATCTATCTATCTATCTATCTATCTATCTATCTATCTATCTATCTATCTATCTATCTCAGTTTGTTCATAGCTATCTCCCTCTCTCTCCCTGACTTCATATATATATATATATATATATATATATATATATATGTATATCTCAGTCTATTCATATCTATCTATCTATCTATCTCAGTTTGTTCATAGCTATCTCCCTCTCTCTCCCTGACTTCATATATATATATATATATATATATATATATATATATATATATATATATATATATATATATCTCAGTCTATTCATATCTATCTATCTATCTATCTATCTCAGTCTGTTCATATCTATCTATCTATCTATCTATCTATCTATCTATCTATCTATCTATCTATCTATCTATCTCAGTCTGTTCATATCTATCTATCTATCTATCTATCTATCTATCTATCTATCTATCTATCTATCTCAGTTTGTTCATAGCTATCTCCCTCTCTCTCCCTGACTTCATATATATATATATATATATATATATATATATATATATATATATATATATATATATATATATATATATGTATATCTCAGTCTCTTCATATCTATCTATCTATCTATCTATCTATCTATCTATCTATCTATCTATCTATCTATCTATCTATCTCAGTCTGTTCATATCTATCTATCTATCTATCTATATATCAAAAGCTTTCTGGCAGGGATTTCTTTGGTATTGGAGATAGTTTTGAAAAATAATTCTTTTCACCACCATGAACCATATGTTACGCACATACGCACACACACAGACACACCTATTATACACACAGACACACCTATTATACACACAGACACACCTATTATACACACCGACACACCTATTATACACACAGACACACCTATTATACACACAGACACACCTATTATACACACAAACACACCTATTACACACACAGACACACCTATTATACACACAGACACACCTATTATACACACAGACACACCTATTATACACACAGACACACCTATTACACACACAGACACACCTATTATACACACAGACACACCTATTATACACACAGACACACCTATTACACACACAGACACACCTATTATACACACAGACAGATATGTACAAATGCATGTACCAGTTAAAGGTAAGGCGTAACATTTCAGTCAAATGCTTTCGAATGATCAGAATCCATTTAGAAAGCGGACAATTTCTAAGCTTATTAATTTTAGCGAGCTCTCCATTTCTTTTTCAAATTTGAACAGAAAATAGTTTGTCTTAATGTAGGGAATATTTTGTCTTAATATAGAAGAATGCTTTGCCTTAATGTTGCAAATGGTTGCTTTATTATAGGAATTTTTTTTTAATGTAAGAAATGTTTTGCCTTAATGTAGTAAATGTTTTGCCTTAATGTAGAAAATGTTTTGTCTTTATGTAGATGTTTTGTCTTAATGTAGAAATGTTTTGATTTCATGTAGCAAATGTTTTGTCTTAATGTAGAAATGTTTTGATTTCATGTAGAAAATGTTTTGTCTTAATGTAAAAATGTTTTGATTTCATGTAGAAAATGTTTTGACTTAATGTAGAAATGTTTTGGTGTTCATGTAGAAAATGTTTTGTCTTAATGTAGCAAATGTTTTGTCTTAATGTAGAAATGTTTTGATTTCATGTAGAAAATGTTTTGACTTAATGTAGCAAATGTTTTGATTTCATGTAGAAAATGTTTTGACTTAATGTAGAAATGTTTTGATTTCATGTAGAAAATGTTTTGTCTTAATGTAGAAATGTTTTGATTTCATGTAGAAAATGTTTTGACTTAATGTAGAAATGTTTTGGTGTTCATGTAGCAAATGTTTTGTCTTAATGTAGCAAATGTTTTGTTTTAATGTACAAATGTTTTGCCTTAATGTAGAAAATGCTTTGTCTTAATGTCGAAATGTTTTGCCGTAATATAGGAAATATTTTGTCTTAATGTAGAATTGTTTTGTCTTAATGGAGAAATATTTTGTCTTAATGGAGAAAAATGTTTTGTCTTCATGTAGAAATGTTTTGTTTTAATGTAGAAAATATTGTGTCTTAATATAGAAGAATGTTTTGCGTTAATGTAGAAAAATATGTTGCCCTACTGTAGAAAATCTTTTGCCTTAATGTAGGAAATATTTTGCCTTAATATAGGAAATATTTTGTCTTCATGTAGAAAATAAAATTTTTTTCAGGAAGATGACTTTTCGAATTTTAGTATTCTGTTATGTAGCTTTCTGTCTGGACCTCTTGCCTTCACTATATTTTTATTCTGAAATATTACATTTCATGTGGCACAAGGCCAAACGGGGTGGGGAAAGGTTGGTTGTCACTGACTATCCTATACCTAATTAATCTGCTTCACAATCTCTTCATTTATTAAAATTTATTTATACGCAATAACTCATTTATCGCCATTCAACCCAACGCATACCATAATACCGCATATTCACAGGGTTCCTACTAAAACACCCATGACATGAAAATATATACAATTATTTTTTTTAGTTTGTTTTTTATATCCTGTGAGTGTCACATTTTTCACGCCTTCTTTCCTCATTAGCGTTCCCAAAGCTTCAAAGAACATTTTATCAAGAAAAAATAAGGATATAAAGGCAAATTATATAATTCCAAAATATAAAGATCAATAAACTTATTTTGATAAAGTTATAGGAATAATTATACAACACTGGATCTAACCAAGGCGTCTTCTCTGTTGGACGGTCGAACTCTCTGCCTCTGAACAGAGAGGAACCCGGACGAGGCTCCGCCGAAGGGTAGAGCCTTGTTCGGTGAGGTTGACCAAACCGATCTCGTTTATATGGGATCTACGGGCATTTTTTGGCCGAGCCTACGGACTCGGGAATACCACACTTTAAACCCGGCCTTGTGCCACATCTATCCCTCGTTGGGGGGACGAGTAAATACTGTCTTTCAAGACGAACAGATAATCTCCAAATTTCTGATCCATACAGCAGGAATGGTGCAATCAATGTTCGAACGGCTCGGACTTTTAGGGGTGATGGAAGATTCGAACGCCAAATCATGTGAAGTTACACGCTTCCCATGCAAGAGCTTTGTGGATGTTGTAATCTTTTTGGGAATCTATTATGTGAGATCCAAGATATTTGAAGTCCTCAACTCTTTTGATAGATGTATTATTGAGTGACTTCAACTCGGGTGGCTCAGGGGAGGTTGTGATATATTCTGTTTTTATCATGTTGTAATGGAGACCTAACCGGTTCGCTGATTGCAACAAGATATACATTTAGAGATTCTTGATAAAATCCAAAGGAGACACTGCAATGTTATTGGTCCTGGTTGAAGTGTACTTTTTGTTTCCATTTTCTCAAAATCTTCCTCCTTCTTCAAATGTTCAGTTCATGGTATTTCTAGCATTCTTCTGAATCCTCCTGCTATTCTCAGCATTCACAAGAACCAGGTCAGGCCAAAAACGAAGTACTGTTTTCATATTTGGACAGGAGCTGCCAAGAGCTTACTCTTCAGACTTGGTAGCGTTTAAAAGCGTCTCCGAGCCATTGTGGGTGACGAATTATTCTCCACCCTTCAAACTCTCTCGCACAGGCGAGATGTAGCAAGCCTCTTGCTGCCGTATCGCTATTTCCACGGAAAGTACTCTGTCACTTACATCGTAGCAAACCACCCACATTTTCCCCGTATTCCATCGGTGAGAAGTAAGTTCCACTGGAGCAGATCCTTCCCGCGAACCACTGCTCTGTGGAACCGACTTCCATCAGGGTGTTTCCCAAATCACTACAATCTTAACGGTTAACCCTAGCCTTGAATAGCTTCTCTGCCACTTCTATACACACAAATAGCCTCCTAACGTAACCCTCTACCTCGAGTGGCTACCGAGCCTTGTAAAATATGAACCTTACTGCAAAAAAAAAAAAAAAAAGAAAAGAAAAAGATTATATTAGTTGTTACACGTGTTTGAGTAGACGTCTCCTTTTAAACAGTATAATTTTCGTCTACTGTCCAGGGTTTTCGAGAGTTTTTAACCTTGCAGCAAGGTTAAAATCTTCTCAAAGAGAATAAGCCCTTCGGCAAGGTTCGAACCTCTGCTCCCCTAATGTAGATTTTATTAATTGTTTTTTTTATGGCTTATCAAACCATTATTTAATGCCAGAAAACATTCAGATTGTAAGAATTTATAATGCGATAATAATGATTTAGGAATACAAGTCATATCACATAATCAATTCCAGAGAATGTAAAGAAATCTAAAAGACATTCCTGTGTAACTAATCAACTTGGTGTATTCATTTTCTACTGCTCATCAACCCTTTGCAGGTTATTATTGGAAGAGGGAGAAGAGGTGAATGTATATCTAATCAGAATTTGATAAACAATTTATAATGTGGTTATAAAGTCGGGGATCAATTCTATATTATAATCAATATGTAAAATGATCCCTCACTTTGTGGCTAAGGTAGTTTCTACACATTTATATTCCAAAGAATGTAAATAAATCTAAAAGACATGCCTGTGTAGCTAATCAGTTTTGATTGATTGATTCAATTTTTATGACTTATCAACCCTTTGCAGGTTATTTAAAGCCAGAAAATATTTTTAGACTGTAAGAATTTTTACTTTATGCTCAAGTGGGAGGATCAATTCCATATTACAATCTGTATATAAATTGATCCCTCACTTTGTGGCCACGGTAGTTTCTATACATTTATATTCCATAGAATGTAAATAAATCTAAAAGACCTGCCTGTGTAGCTAATCAATATTTGATTGATTGACTGATTCCTTTTTCTGCAGCTTATCAACCCTTTTCAGGTTATTTAATGCCAGAAAACATTCAGACTGTAAGCCTTGAAAGACTGTTGGGCCTCAAATTCGCACCCAACCTCAAGTGGAATGCGTACATACGATCTATTTCTAAGGATTCAGGTAAAATGATCGGTTCTCTGTATCGCTCCAGTAACTAACTGACTCGTCCTGCTATCCTCTACATTTACAAGAACCAAGCCAAAAATAGACTACTGTTGTCATATTTGGGCGCGAGCTACCCAGACCTCACTCTCCAGTTTTTATATCGTTCAAAAGCCCTTGTGGGTGACGGATTATTCTCCACCCTTCAAACTCTCTCCCACAGGCGAAATGTAGCAAGCTTCTTGCTGCTCTATCGCTACTTCCACAGAAAGTGCTCAGGCGAACTACATTCCCTGGTCCCGCCAAGTGAAACCTTCATGGAAAAAACACGCCATACCACTTACATCGTAGTAAACCACCCAGAGTCCCTCCGAATCCCATTGGTGAGAAGAAAATTCCACTCGAACAGCTTCTTCCCGCGAACAACTGCTCTGGGGAGTCGAGTCCCAATAGGATGCTTACCCGATTGCTAAAATATTAACCTCTCCAAGGACAGAGTTAATCGGTATATTTCTCTCCTATACACACAAATGGCCTCCAAATCGTAACCCTCTACCATGAGTGGCCTCCGGGCCTCGTAAAACGTGACCCTCATTGTAAAAAAATGTTTGTTGTTCATCTATGGGAAAACTGTCCAGCATTACACTGGCGTATAAAAGGATTGATATTACACAGCGGTTTCTCTTTTTTAACGAGAATTTCCTGTTTGCTAATTCTTTGCTTCGTATTCAGAAGGCATCTTCGGTTATTCGAATGCGTTTTCGGATTCTTGTGTTTCATTTTCCGTCATCTGTTGAAACATTACCCAGATAGCCGAATTTATGCACTTGCTTGACGTTGCTGTCTCCAGTTTGTAATTTGCATGTCGGGCTGCTCCCTTTTGCTGACAGCCATGCATTCTGTCTTCTTACAATTGATAGATAGTCTTTTCTTCGCAATTTCCTTTGCTATCTTGGTTTGTAGTTTGTGCAGTATTCTTTCTGAGTCTGACTAAGAGGACAAGAACTGGGTTTAATATTTTTAGGCACAATCTGGACAACATAAGAAGATAAATACTGTATTGATGGCAGACACAGAAAGAAAACTTTTAGACAACAGAAAGAATTTCAAGACAACTTCTAGACAACAAGAAGAACTTCTAGACAACTTCAAGACGACAGAAAGGACTTCTAGAGAACTCCTAAACAACAGGAAGAACTTCTAGACAACTCCTAGACAATAGGAAGAACTTTTAGATTACTGTAAGACAACAAGAACTTCTAGACAACGGTAAGGACTTCTAGACAACTCCTAGACAACAGGAATAACTTCCGGACAACTTCTAGACAACAGGTAGAACTTCTAGACAACTTCTAGACGACAGGAAGGACTTCTAAAGAACTCCTAAACAACAGGAAGAACTTCTAGACAACGTCTAGACACAGGAAGAACTTCTAGACAACGTCTAGACACAGGAAGAACTTCTAGACAACGTCTAGACACAGGAAGAACTTCTAGACAACGTCTAGACACAGGAAGAACTTCTAGACAACGTCTAGACACAGGAAGAACTTCTAGACAACGTCTAGACACAGGAAGAACTTCTAGACAACGTCTAGACACAGGAAGAACTTCTAGACAACGTCTAGACACAGGAAGAACTTCTAGACAACGTCTAGACACAGGAAGAACTTCTAGACAACGTCTAGACACAGGAAGAACTTCTAGACAACGTCTAGACACAGGAAGAACTTCTAGACAACTAGATAAGGTTGTAAAGTAAAATGTTATTTTGTGTTACTGCCTGGATAGTTGACGCAATTCATTTCTCACGGTATACTTTCTTTCTTTCGCTTTACGACGATATTTTAACCGTTTACCTCTACTTGTTCATATCTGTAATAATCAGGTCTGGATATAACTAGATAGATGTTCTTATTTGCAGCTGACAAGTTTTACGATGACAGTAATAGCTTTTTGCTCTCCGTTACTAAATGTTTCATGTAGTGAAGTTATCCTCAGACGGTTGAATCATCGCTGAAGCTTGTGTCTCCTTTGACTATCTGGCATTATCTATTTTCGCCTGACCAGTATCTATCTATCTATCTATCTATCTATCTATCTATCTATCTATCTCAGTTTGTTCATAGCTATATCCCTCTCTCTCCCTGACTTCATATATATATATATATATATATATATATATATATATATATATATATATATATCTCAGTCTATTCATATCTATCTATCTATCTATCTATCTATCTATCTATCTATCTATCTAATTCAGTCTATATCTATCTATAATGGGCTCATAAATAGTCTGTACATCTGTATAGTGATTTACTAAGCCTATATTAATTGTGGTACAAGGCAGAGATTAATGAGCACCCAGTGAGGATCGAACTCATTACTTAGTCGAAATTGAGACAAGTTTGCTAATCATTTCACCACCTCGAAGTGTCTCCGTACATCTGTATATATAGGAAATAAGATTTGGAGTATTTTTGATAATAATAATAATAATAATAATAATAATAATAATAATAATAATAATAATAATAATTATAATAATAATAATGATGATGATAATAATAATAATAATAATAAACAGAATGCGCTTTGTCATTGACAAGGCATTTCTTGCAGATTTTAATGCAACTTTGAAGAGGTTTAAAAAAACTATCAAAATACGAGCTTTTCGAAATGTTGCGCATGAGGACATCAATAATTCCAGTTGCCTCGGATTGATTGGAAAATGGTTCGATAGACACATTGAAGGGATTCCTGGTAGTCCATGCCTCAAAGAAATACAAAAAAATGCGTATATTCCAGAAATCAAAGGAAATGTCAATATAGTTTTGATATATGAGGGGTTGTTCATGGGCCTGCCACTAAGGCACGAATTCTCATTCACTGGCTTATAGAAGGAACGCGCTTTCCATTTCACTATGAGCGCTCTAGCAGGTAAATTTTAAAAAATTGTAATTAATAATTATTTTTGTCAAAAGGAAAAAAACGGAAGAAGAAAAACGATGAGAATTTTTTTAACAAAAGCACCAAATTTTCACCAGAAACACGAAACTTGATCTAATAAAAAAAGTTCATCGTTTTCCAGTGTGTCTGGCTTCTTGCAGCACTTAGTGATTCTTGCCTAAGGCAAGTAGACCCGAATATAGAATGGGAATGAGAGAAGGCCGTAGATAAAGTTAGAGAATGAGACAGAGAGAGAGTAGAGAGAGAATTAAGAGAGATGAGGTATAGTATAGGAGAGAGAGAGAGAGAGAGAGGGAGAGAGAAAGAGAGAGAGAGAGAAGAACGATTGAGAGAAAAAGTACCGAGACAGCGTAAGAGAGGGGGTACAAACAAAGAAATAAAGAATGAAAGAGAGTGAGAGAGAAGGCGGTAGACGAAATGAGATAAAGAATGGGACAGTGAGGGATTAGAGAGAGAAATCAGAGAGACAAATAGTGAGAGTGTGTGTGTGTGTGTGTGTGTGTGAGAGAGAGAGAGAGAGAGGAAAGCGAGAGAAAGATTAGAGAGAAAGTTTGAGAGAGGGGTTAGAAAGACTTAAATGGAGAATGAGTGAGACAGGGGCTAGAGAGAGAAAAGAGAGATAGCAGAGAGAGAAAACTGAGTGGAAGCAAAGAGAGTAACACATAGATGAGGGGTAGAGAGAGTGTGTGTGTGAGTGTTTGTGTGTGTGTGAGTGAGAGAGAGAGAGCTATATTACGCATCCCCAATATATATATATATATGTGTGTGTATATATATATATATGATTCATCCTTGAACATATCTGTAAAGGAACAATATATATATATATATATATATATATATATATATATATATATATATATATTTGGTTGGATTGATGTGAGTTTGTTACCCTAGGCTTCACGCTTTTGCGATCGTCAGACAAATATATATTACCTTGCCGGCACTCATTGTTGAACGTATCTGTAAAGGAACAATATATATATATATATATATATATATATATATATATATATATATATATATATATATATATATATATATATATACCGCCTTGCTTGGTACGAATTCATTAAAAAATATATACTTAAATTTTGCTTTGTTTTGATTATATGTATTATATGATGTCTAAATTTCCCTTTTTAAGTTAATTTTGAATTTAGCGTAGGTTTGTCACCTAATTGGTTAATAAGGGTAAACCTATACACACATACACACACATACACACACACACACACACACACTGACACACAAACACACACACAAACACACACACACACACACACACACACACACATATATATATATATATATATATATGAAGAAATATAGTTTTAAGGTGTGCTATATTTATGGGATAAAGTGCTCAATATCAGAGATAGAGCGTGTGTAAATATAAAAGTGAACATTGAAGTCAACACTTAGAGGCGATAGTCTGTTTTATGCTAGACGCAATCGCGTGGCCTGACGATTGTGTCTAGCATGAAACAGCTTGTCGCCTCTAAGTGTTGAATTCAATGTTCACTTATATATATATATATATATATATATATATATATATTGCCTGGCTCGTTAGGTTATATTCTAATTTACCGCTCTCCTTAGCAGCGTTTGAGCATTCTACGTTTTAGTCTTTATACTCACTTGTTTTTGTTTTTGTTTGGACTTAAGACACTTGACGATTTTTTTCTCCTTGTTCTTGATGTTTTTAGTTCTTTCTTTTTTTACTTCCAAGTTTTTCCTCGGGTACCAATTTGCCCCCAGATGCCTACAAGTTGATTCATCCGAGGTTTTTCAAACGAGTAATACTGTTAATATATATATATATATTGTCATCAACTGAGAAACTGTTTCGCTGTTTCATAGCTCATCAGTGTGGCTAGACATCCGATTGCCTCAAGCCGGGATCGAAACCAGACTGATTTGGTATCAGTCGGAGATTTTACCAAGATAGAAATGATTAAAAATGATAAAAAGCAAAGAGACGCAGGTTAATGGCATGTTCTGTTTGGTTAGCTCTTATTGGTCAGATACATGTCACGTGTTATCATCAAACAGATAATCAAATATGCGTGAGAAAAATTTTCGATTCTAATCCTAACCTGAATCCAACATAAAGAATGCCAAGTACTTCAGATACCTCGGTGTATGGATCAGTTATAACAAATTTAGTATAGGAGATGAGGAAAGTGAACATAGACTAGGCTGCACTAGAGATAGTTTCTAAGAACACCACCAATTGCTACAAAACATTAGCGTAAAATCTCCAACATGTTTTTAATAGTCGCGTCAAATCGAGACTTTCCTATGGAGGAAAACGGCTAATAATTACGATTACCATCTTAAGTGATGTCATTACTGACTACTTCATTGTCTGAGTTGCAACATTACAAAATTTTAAATACCACGTTGTATGGATACTTTATAACAAATTTAAGTATAGGATATAAAGAAATTCAACATAGAATAGGCTGTGCAAGAAGCAGTTTTATCGAACATTGCAAGATAGGACATTAATCTGAAAACTTGAGTCGTGTTCTTCAATAGTGTCGTCAGATTGAGACTTTCATATGGATATCATGCATGGTGCCAAACCAGTTCAGAAATATCTAAACTGACGCGTGTATACTACTTTCTAAGATCAATGGTTAAAAATGGCTTTGAGCGAGTGAAGCCTGTGCATCTTAGCGAAGACCATTCTTCTTGCTACATATTCACAAACAAAGAACTGTACAAAATAACAGAAACTACATCACTTGATTACTACCAACAGCTAAAATGGATAGCACATATAAATCGAAGGGAATATAATAACATAATAAAGATTTTGACATTCTACACTACTTCAAGCAAAAGGTTAGGAAGGAAACTCTACATTAATACTGGAAAGAGCGATAACAGCTAGTAGACTTAACAATAAAAGTATTTTCCTGAAAAATTGTTTTAAGAAAAATATTTTATAAATTTCAACAGACATTGCTGGTTGCTCGATCAGTGAATGAATGCCGAATGTTTTCTTGTAGTTTAGTGTATTGCTGCTGGGCTCAAATAAGGCGGCGAACACTTATATATATATATATAAATATCTAAATATCTTTATTGTTTGAGTTGCGGCGAATGGGTAGAGTGAGGGAGAATCACCGAGGTTAGGACTGCGAACACAGGAATTGACGGAGACAAATCTTCGGTGAACCTCTAGCCAGCCTCTCTGTCCAGATCAAGAATCGGACCGGTTAAATAACATTTGGAAACCAACGCAAATTCACGTGTCTACGCCTCTCCCGGCATAGATTGGCGACAAGCTCACATCATTTTACTGTTGAAATAATTAGATGTAACCACAAGTTCTATGCTAACAGTTTCTTCTATCGCTTCTCTCACTTATGGAACTCTCTTGCGGCTTCTGGCTTCCTAGTCAACTTTGATCTTCAGAAATTTAAATGAAATATCAATCGTTATCTTCTGTCTTTTTACTTCCTGCTATTTTATTGTTCTCTCTCCTTAATAATGTTTTTCATTTCTAAGTATGTGTCTTTTTGTTTCTATTTTCCTTAAGACTACGTTCAGTCCATGGTATTCTCAGCATCCTTCTGTAGAACCACATTTCTATTGTCTCAAGCCTCTTCTTTCTCTGTGAGGAGATTGTCTTGTAATCACTGCCATATAGGAAGACTGATATTAATTACCAGCTCAGTGTACTATATTGCTGCCGGGCTCAAATACAGCAACCAACACTTATAGATAAAAAATATATAAATATCTTTATTTTTGAGTTGCGGCGAATGTGTATAGTGAGGGAGAATCACCGAGGTAGGACTGTGAACACAGGAATTGACGGAGACAAATCTTCGGTGAACCTCTAGCCAGCCTCTCTGTCCAGATCAAGAATCGGACGGGTTAAATAACATTTTGACACCTACGCAACTTCATATAGCTACGGCTTCTTGTTGTATGTCGCCTATGCAACTTCGTGTGGCCAGGCCTCTTCTGGCATGCTCCCATGCAAGCAAGCATTTCCTTTCGCTCAGGCCAACTATTCGCCCTATTTACTCTAGGCCCACGGCACCTGTGAGACCTGCACAAAATATGAATCTTGTACGTCATAGCGAAACCAATCCTTCTTCGAAGCTCGTAGATTGGCATTGCAGAATCACAAAAAGCAGGAACCACATCACTTGAGGAATAAAGCGATTCTGAAAGCTCGGTAAATGAATGTCAAATGTTTGCTTGGAGGAAAACGGCTAATAATTACGATTGTAATTCCACACGCTGATTTTTTTGTGATGGATTCAGGTTAGGATTATCATCGAAAATGTTTCTCACACGGATGCATTTCCTGTTTATGCTATCACCAGTTCCGATTTCCGCTCACACATTGATGCAGCGGAAGTAAGACCAAAGATCTTTCCTCAACCGATATCCAACAGTAGAGAAATGGCTACCATAATCATTATAATATTTCAATCTGGTTTGGGGCGGTATTTTTTCATGTTAGGGAAACGCTTAATATTGTTATTACCATTAGCGAACTTCAGTCTGGTCAGGGGATGTCTGTTTTGCCGAAGTGGTCTTTCTTTTGGTCTGTGACCTCGTAATCCTACACTGTAAAGAGCTCAAGAGACTGTCTCCTTTGAGATTTCAATTCCAAACTTGGCTAAGTCATTCACTAGTGCCTTGGCAGTTCATCTCGGATCTTTAGTCACATCTCTCACTAGTTTTCTTTCCAGACTCTTTGAAATCTTTTAATTCTACCTCTGCTAGTCTGTTTTCTCATGTGTGGTTCTCTTTGAAACACTTCTCAATTCCCGAAGCTTGGAAACACTTTGATAACTTTGCCTATCTTTCCTCGTCTTTGCGATCATCAATAATTCTTTTTCTCCTGTCTAAACTAATTTCTTTTGTTTTGACATGCTGCCTCCACGTATGACAGCTCAAACCTGCAACGTTAACACGACGTAAAGAAACTCGCAACTGACCTCGTGGTCATCAAACTGTCGTTACTAGGTTAGGGGTCGTGTGCTGGACATAAGACAAGTGTTGATAAAAATAGACCAGACAAAAGAGCGAGTCAAAACAAGATGGAAATAATTATTCTATCGGAGACGTAGAGAATATTTCAAGAATTGTTATTAAGAGTCTCTGTAACTAATGAAGGGAAATTTGAACTCACTCTGCTGGTGAATTAGCGAGCGCGTGGGGTGTACTGCCTACGTTGCGTTGCGTCTATTGCACGTTGCGTCCTCTCGCGATGTCGACCCGAAGTGAAAATGAGAAATAGCCTCTCAGATCCACAGCACGCAAGCCTGAAATGCAGTTACTTCCGCTGATGAGAATGTTCACGTCTGTTACAAACCTTTACTTACATTGTCATATTGTGTAAATATTGCAATATAAACCGGGGGTGGTGAATTCGGTTCACAACTATAGTGCAATAATAGGTTATTGGACACTAGTGCACAGCAACAGTTAGTGGTATATCTCAATGAAAAGGAGTGTTCTTAAGGAACGGAGATTAACGATATTGACTCAGGTAGGTTTTGGGGTTGTTTGCAATAATCCTGTTATTATGGGCAAATAAAAATAAATTTACTTTATTCTAAGAGAGACGAGGATGTTTGTCCTTGTTAAAGTTTCCTTGTCCTTTTAAAAGCATTTTGGAAATGTTTTAAATTTTTCAATTTTCACAGGGAAGGGGTCGATGCATTTTGTTCTCAACTCTATCTATCTATCTATCTATCTATCTATCTATCTATCTATCTATCTATCTATCTATCTATCTATCTATTTGAGTCTGTTCATTATCTATCCATCTATCTATCAATCTATCTATCTATTTGAGTCTGTTCATTATCTATCTATCTATCTATCTATTTGAGTCTGTTCATTATCTATCTATCTATCTATCTATCTATCAATCAATCAATCAATCAAAAGTGGGGTAATGGATAGAGACTTGGATTGAGGGATCAGAGAGCCGAGTTCGAATTCTAGTCGAATCCATTACATTCGCTTACGTGCTAATACCATTGGGAAAGGTGTGAATCCTCTTCTTCTCCCTCCAGCTATGGGTAAATAGCAGGCCAGACTGGGTTCTATAGCCTTGGCAACTGGTCTAGGAGAAAGACAACTCTGAATTCAAAGCCTGCAGAGGGTCGATTGGGGACCCTGTGGCACGTAGTGCACCAAGTCTCTGTATTCGACCCGTCAAAAAATGTAAATGATTGTGCACAAAACCTTCACCACGAAAATCAAATCATTATGTGCTGGTGTCGGGCTGTTTACGTCGAATTCGATGGGAGAGTCGAGTATATATATATATATATATATATATATATATATATATATATATATATATATATATATATATATATATATATATATATATATATATATATATGTAACGTGGGTAAGTAATCCAAGTAGATCTTATTGATATAAAATATTAAAACTGATCCACAAAAGAGAACTCAATATAAATTTTTATTATAGAGCAAATAAGTTAATTACAATTAATGAGATCCAAACAATTTCCCTCATACAGATGATCATTTCGTCCATGGGAAAGTAGTTTTTCTCTGGACTTATCAATGCAAATACATTTAATAAAATGAATGAATTCCCACGTTTCTTCACAGGAATTTTGAAAGGTAATGGAAGGACAGAAGGAAAAAAGTAAGGGAAAGAATAAAATGAGAGGGAGTAAGAACTGACCTATAATAGAGGTGGGAGTTATATAGATATAGAGGGGTAGGGAACCTATTGCGGTTCTGGTGGAATCGGTACAGATGGACACAACAGTTGAAAATGCATGAGGTAAATTGTCTGGATCTCATTAATTGAAATCCAGACGCACGCACGCACGCACGTACATATATTTATATAAATTATGCTTATTCACTAATATATATATATATATTTTTAACATACAACATCAGCCGCCGACGAGGATATAAATATATTGGACTCTCCTGTTTGTGTGGCATGGCGCAGAGTCCTGTTGCCAAGCATAGGGCCTTCCAGCAGCCACCCTCTTGACCCAGGGCAGCACTACCCCCTCAAGAAGCTGATTGGAGAACTAGAAAGAATTATTATAAAAATAAATAGACATAATATGTCTATATTATTCAATGAAATATAATTGAATATATATATATATATATATATATATATATATATATATATATATATATATATATATATATATATATACACAAGTATAGGATTGGTGCATACGGAATAAATTCCCATAACCAACAAATACTATTCTTAAAAGAGGGCTCAATACAGAGTAAAGCAAATATAAGTACTTATTCAAAAATTATAACATAAATATGTTATAAAATTACTACAAAAATAGCCATTTTGTTTCAACACCTCCGGTGTCTTATCAAGTGATGATGTTGAATGTAGAATAATAAAAATATTCTACATTCAACATCATCACTTGATAAGACAGCAGAAGTGTTGAAACAAAATAGCTATTTTTGTAGTAATTTTCTAACATATTTATGTTATAATTTTCGAATAAATAATTATATATATATATATATATATATATATATATATATTGATGCATGTTTCATTAAATAATGTAGACAAGTGTTGTCTATTTATTTTATATAAATTATTTTCATATATTCTGATAAGCTTAATAATATTATCAAATATCAAATTATTAAATATATATATATAAATACAAGTAATTATACTCGTCTGGAAAAACCTTAGGTGTTTTGGTTTGTCAACGAACAAACCAATACCCAAGGGAAAATAAGGGATAAAAAAACTAAGAACATGAAATTGAGGCGGAAACAATCGTCCAGAATCCAAGTTCAGAGTCAAAAGAAAAAAACCTCCAAATGAGTAAAGCAAAAGTAACTAAGTAAAGTGCTACATTCAAGATCATCACTTGATAAGACACCGGAGGTGTTGAAACAAAATGGCTATTTTTGTAGTGAGTTTATAACATATTTATGTTATAATATTTAAATAAATAATTATATATATCTATATCTATATATCTATCTATATATATATATATATATATATATATATATATAGAGAGAGAGAGAGAGAGAGAGAGAGTGAGAGAGAGAGTGAGAGAGAGAGAGAGAGAAAGGGGCGAAAAATAGAAACGAATCAATGTTACATTTGCCGAGGTTTGTTTTTCTCGTTAATTTAATGGCCTCATACGAAGCGCTGTTAGAATAACGTCATTGTTATTATGATATCGTCAATTAAGATTTAAATTAATGGGCTTTGCCGAGAAGACATTGACAAACACGTTTAACAGTGACATATTTGTAGGTTGTTAATAAAAGACGGGAATAATCTGTCGGTCAGTCTGGTCGATTTGTGCCTCAAGGCCGGAGGAACACCTCGGCTAAGAGGGCGGGAATACTATTTCGTTATGTTAGCTCGGGGAGACATGGCAACGAGCGGAGTCGCTGTGAATTTCATAAAGCCAGGAAGAAAGCGATAAGACACTAGTTCATTCAACCAGATGGATTCCTTGCTTTGATGTCTAGTCTCCTGACAAGAGAGGAAAGAGAATTCATGTATGGGGTAGTGAAAGTGAAAAGTAGATAGATAGATAGATAGAAACAGAATGCGATAGAAAGAAACAGAATGTGATATATATATATATATATATATATATATATATATATATATATATATATATCGATAGATAGATAGATAATATTAGTGGAAAATAGATACATACATATGCAATCATATATCTAAAATATATAAATAGATATACATACACATACATATGTGTATAAAAAATAATTCGAAGAGGATAGAATCCAGGTACAACTCAATGTCCAGGACAGAGTAAGAATATAATAAAAAGGCTTAAACACTAATATTCCATGGTCATAATTTATTCCATTGGAATCGTGAAAACGATCCAATTCATCAGACCTACAAATTCAAAAAGAAAACAGAAAAAAAACAACTCTGGGAATAAAAAAAATAAATAAAAATAAATAAATAAAATTTAGTGAGAGTGTATGTATGAGATTGTGGGACGAACGCTAGAGCAAATGAGATCTATAAAGATGGGTAACAGACCAGAGAAGAATAGGAAGGTCTAAAGATGAAGGGGGATTAAGATTTAACAGAGGGAAGTTTTAAAGAGGGGGGGGGTGAAAGACGGTTCAAGTGAGAAAAATATGCATATTTTCAAATATCCAAAGATACACCGGAAAAGTGTATACATTTCTTGGTGACATTCACACACAATAGACGATATAAACTTAAAGTTCAGAAGATGAGAGAAATAGAGGAAAAGAAGGAGAAAAAGGGGTGGGAGGAGGTGGGGTGGGGAAACAAAAGCCGAATGGCGTTTATAAAAGGGCCGCTTCGTAATCAAGAAAATTTGACAAAGGTAATATCGACAACAGGTTACAAATCTAATATAAACATAACAATAAGAAAATAACGATTATCTAACCTAGCGAGGACCTCAATTTCTATGTTCAAAAATACATACGTATACACACATACACAGCAACATAAGTACATACCCCCCCACACACATATATATATATATATATATATATATATATATATATATATATATATATATGTACACACACACACATATACACTGTTACCCCTCTCTATAGATCTCATTTGCTCTAGCGTTCGTCCCACAATCTCATATATACATTCTCACTAAATTATATTTATTTATTTTTTTTTTTTTACTGGAGTTGTTTTTTCTGTTTTCTTTTTCAATTTGTAGGTCTGATGAATTGGAGCGTTTTCACGATTCAAATGGAATAAATTATGACCATGGAATATTAGTGTTTAAGTCTTTTTATTATATATATATATATAGAGATAGAGAGAGAGAGAGAGAATATATATTGAAAAAGAGAGAGAGAAAGTGAGAGAAAGGCTATTGAAAAGGAAGACAAAAGAAAGAGAGACAAAAATAGAATGCACATTTGGGGTAGAAAGTTAGATCGATAGATAGTATTGAGGGGGTCTCCCCTTTTTACACAAATGGACTCACCCGAGGTATACATATACTACTACCAGTGAATACCCGGACAGTCTGTAATAGAGGAGGGTAGCACAAGAGTCACAGTTAGCGAGCACGTAGACTCAGTAAGGAGTCATACCGCGATACTTCAATACCAAGACTGTATATATATTATTGCTACTAACTCGCATTCCTGGATCTACTAACCCATATTACCAGTTTGTATTATTACGTTAATACATTTATTTCCCTTATCCATTCCTGGCGTTTGTTATTCATTGATATCGGACTCATCCCGGAATCCACAACAAATTGGCGACGAGGAATTCGAACTCACGGGTAGAAGAAAAAAACAAATTCTCCCTCTTTGTCCACAACAAATTGGAGACGAGTATATCGAACTCATACGGGAAAGAAAGAAAAAAGAAAAATTCCCCCTCGTCGACAACAAATTGGCGACGAGGAATTCGAACTCACACGGGAACGAAATCGAAACAAAATTCTACCTCGTTGTCCAGAACAAATTCGCGACGAAGAATTCGTACTCACACAGAAAAAAATAAAAGTCTCCTTTGCCATTTTTTGCCAGTGTCTACAACAACTTGGCGACAAAAGATTTACGAGGACTAAAATACGGAAAAGTCATTTTTACGTAAGACTTTTATCATGGAGGATTTTAAAATATTTTAGTAGAACTTGTAAAATACCAAAATGAACAACAATTACAAATCTAGGAAAGAATGGAAGAAAAATGGCAAAAACAATTACTACAAACGCAGGAACTAATATTAAATGTAGCGAGTAACAAACAACAAAATATCGAAAAGTGGCGACTTTTTCCCAAGACGCAGTGTGGAATACGATAGAAACATTCAATTACTCCCTAGAAGAGGCTAAAAATTTCGGGGATTATTTTAGACGCCACGAAGACATCTTTAACATCGATTGTCAAAACTGGACAGAAGCAAAGAAGCTACGTCTGTTGCTCAGAAAATTAGGAACTGAGGAATACACAAAATTTGTGGATTACATTTTGCCAAAAAAGACGAACGAATTAACGTTTGACGAAGCAGTTACATGTCTTACAGAGCTTTTCAGTCCAAAAACGTCACTCTTTCACAAGAGGTGGAAATGTCATAACCTGGTAAAGGGCGAAAATGAGGACTATTCCACGTTTGCCGCAATCGTGAATAAACATTGCAACGACTTCAAGTTGGCAGAATTAACACCGGACAATTTCAAGTGTCTCATCTTTGTTCAAGGGTTAGTCTCAGCAAAAGATAGTGAAATGCGAAAAAGAATGCTTTCAAAACTAGAAAATGAACCTGGACTAACACTACAACAATTATCAGAAGATTGTCAAAAATGCCTGAATATAAAAAAAGACTTGAAGAACATTGAGGAGTCAGGAGTATCACATATACGTAAGTTAAACAAAAGTTTACGTTCTTCACCCTCCCCGGAAAGAAAACAAAAATTCTATAATAAGGGAAAAAGTACAACATATAGGGCAAATTATGACGAAAATCGAAGCAAATATAAGCCCCCCCATCTGCATGTTATCGCTGTGGAGGACTACACTGGAATAAGGATTGCCGTTTTAAATATAAAAACTGTCTTGTGTGTGGAAAAATGGGGCACAAGGCATCCCAATGTAGGAACAGAAAAGCTACTAGTAGGATAAGAGCTACTAGGATGCATGACGAAGACAATACCAACATAAGGAAATATGTGGAACTTGAAATCTTTAAAAAAAAAGGAGTCATACCGCGATACTTCAATATCAAGATTGTATATATATTGTTGCTACTAATCCGCATTCCTGGATCTACTAACCCGTATTATCAGTTTGTATTATTACGTTAATACATTTATTTTCCTTATCCATTCCTGGCGTTTGTTATTCATTGATATCGGATTCATCCCGGAATCCACAACAGATACATATGAACAAACTGATAGATAGATAGATATGAATAGAATGGGATAGATAGATAGATAGATATGAACAGACTGACATAGATTATGTGTTTCCAAGAGAGAGAGATAGAGATAGAGAGAGAGAGAGAGAGAGAGTGTGTGTGTGTGTGTGTGAGAGAGAGAGATTGATAGAAAGACAGAGTGAGAGACATAGAAAAACAAGGAGAGAGTGAGAGAGAAATAAAAATCGAGAGTAATGTATTTTCGTAGTGAAATCATTTTCCTATGACCCGCAGTGAGGATTAACGGTAGCAGTTAGCAAGGCTTATCTGTTTAGTCATTACTAATGAGAAGTTGATCCGCATTGGATGTTCCATTCAGTATTTGTTGGTAGAACCACATCTCTGTCGCTTCAAGACTGTTCTTCACCAGTGAGGAGATTTTCCAGCATTCGCTGCCATATAAGACATGAGGTATTTACATAATTCCGCACTCCTGTTTTTGGTTGCTTCTGAGGAAACTACATCTGTTCGGAAAGGGTGTTAGAGCAATCCAGAACTGATGCCGTGAGCAAACCGTCTCCATGCGGATAGAATACGAATTGTGTAGATACATAAGAATTCGAAAATGGCGTAAGACAAGGGTGCACCATCTCTCCAGATATATTCAATCTCTACAGTGAGGCTATCCAACGAGAGCTAACGACACTACCAGGATTTACTATCAGGGCGTGATACGCAGGTGACACTGTGTCGAAGGCAGACATGGAAAGAGAACAACAGGACCTTTTAGACATGGTAGTAAAGGAAAGCGAGAAAAAAGGACTAACCACTAATTATAAAAAGACATAATGTATGATTGTCAGGTAGAGGAAAAGTCCAAGATGCGAACATCAAGCAGAAATAGAACTTTCAATACTCGAGAAGTATTTTAACATAGAATGGGAGATGTGGCACCGAAATCCGAATTCACATATGTGGTAGAGAGGGCGATCGATAGATAGATGAAAGAAAGATTGAAAGAGAGATAGATAGATAGATAGATAGATAGAGAGAGAGAGAGAGAGAGAGAGAGAGAGAGAGAGAGAGAGAGAGAGAGAGAGAGAGAGAAAGTATGGAAGAGAAAGAGAGATAGAAACAGACAGAAAAAGAGATAGAGAGTGATAAAAGAAAGACTGAAAATCAGACAGGGGCTATGGGAGAGAAAGAGAGAGAAAGAGAAGATATAGTGAAAGGGGGAAAAAGATAAGCTATGGAAAAAGAAGACAGAGAAAATTGAAAGAGAGAAAGAAAAAGAAAGAGAGAGAAAAAAGAAAGAGAGAGAAAAAGAGAGAGATCAATAGAAATCCACATTTGGGGTAGAGAGGTAGATCGATAGATAGATAAGAGAGAGAGAGAGAGAGAGAGAGAGAGAGAGAGAGAGAGAGAGAGAGAGAGAGAGAGAGAGAGAGTAGGAAATAGAAAAAGGCGAAATAAAATAAAATAAAATAAGAAATAATGAAAGTGGGACAGAAGCCAGAGAGAGAGAGAGAGAGAGAGAGAGAGAGAGAGAGAGAGAGAGTAGGGAGAGAGAAAGAGATAGAAAAAAGAAAATGTGTGAGTGGCAAAAGTTAGATGCTAGGAAAGAGAGAGAGAGAGAGAGAGAGAGAGAGAGAGCGAGAGAGAAAAGAAAGAGAGAAATGGAATTCATGTTTGGGACAGAGAGAGGGAAAAGTTATAGATAAAAAAAGCATTTAGCTAGCTTGATAGACATGAACAGACTGAGATAGATAGATAGATAGATAGATAGATAGATTTGAAGAGAGTGAGATAGATAGCTATGAACAGAGTGAGAGGTAGATAAATAAATAAATAGAGAAAGAAACAGACAGAGATAGAGAGATAAATTGAACAGACTGAGATAGATAGATATGAAGAGACCGAGATATAGGGCACATCGGCGTGGTGTAATGGTTAACAAGCTTGTCTTGCTAAAACAGTTAATACTGAATAGTGAGCGCAATCTTCACTGGGTGCTCCATACTTTCGGCCTTGTGTCACATCTACCCTACGCTTAGAAAATCACCTCGATTTGGGCAACTCGAGGTCGTGTAATGGTTAGCAAGCTTGTCTCGCTAAAACAATTACGACTGAATAGTGGGTTCGATTCTCACTGGGTGTCCCATACTTTCGGCCTTGTGCCACATCTAAGCTACGCCTGGAAAATCATTTTTGGGTACCTCGAGGCGGTGTAATGGTTAGCAAGCTTGTCTCGCTAAAACAATTACGACTGAGTAGCGAGTTCGATCCTCACTGGGTGCCCCATACTTTCGGCCTTGTGCCACATCTAAGCTACGCCTGGAAAATCATTTTTGAGTACCTCGAGGCGGTGTAATTGTTAGCAAGCTGGTCTCGCTAGAACAATTACGACTGAGTAGTGGGTTCGATCCTGACTGAATGTCATATATTTATGGCATTGTGCCAAATTTAGAAGATTATTTATTATGGGGCGCCACGGCATCGTGTAACGGTTAAAGAACTAGTCTGGTTAGTATTGTTAATACTAAAGAGTGAGTTCGATTTTAAGTGTGCCCCATAATTGTATCCTTGTGCCAGACTAACCTGAACTTAATAAATAAAACAATGACGTAATAAGGCGTCTACAGGATGGAATAAGAGATAACGGACCAGTATGGTTGATTATTACTTTGGAAGCAAAATGAAGAAAAGAAAAATGAAGAAAATGAAGGAAAGAAAAATGAAAAAAAATGAATGAGGAAAAATGTAGAAAAATGAAAGAAGAAAAGTGAAGACAATTGAAGGAAAGAAAAATGAAAGAAAGAAAAATGAGGGAAAGAAAAATAATGAAAATGAAGGAAGAAAAATGAAAGAAGAAAAATGAAGGAAGAAAAATGAAGAAAATGAAGGAAAGAAAAATGAAGAAAAATGAAGGAAGAATAATGAAGCAAGGAAAATGAAGGGAGAAAAACGAAGCAAAGAAAAATGAAAAAAATGAAGGAAGAATAATGAAGGAAGGAAAATAAAGGGAGAAAAATGAAGGAAAGAAAAATGAAAAAATGAAGAAAAATGAAGGAAGAAAAATGAAAGAAGAAAAATGAAGGAAAGAAAAATGAAGAAAAATGAAAGAAAGAAAAATGTAGGAAAAAAAATGAGGGAAAGAAAAGTAATGAAAATGAAGGAAGAAAAATGAAGAAAAATGAAGGAAGAAAAATGTTTGAAGGGAAAATGAAGGGATAGAAGAAAAATAAAAGGAAAGAAAAAAGAGGAAAGAAAAATGTAACAAGGAAAAAGGACGACTGGAAAATATGAAAGAAGGAAAATAGAGAAAAGAATAATGGAAAAAGAAAAAAATAAAGGAAGGGAAACTAAAGGGAAATGATGGAAGTAAAGAAGAATGAAAAAGAGAAAAGTGAAAGAAGAAAAAATGAAGAAAAGAAAACTGAGGGAAAATGAGAAAGTAGAGGAAAATGAAGAAAAATGGAAGAAAAATAGAGAAAAGAATAATGAGCAAAAGAAAAAATGAATGGAAGGAAAATGAAAAAACAAAAATAAAGCTAAATAAAAAAAAAATGAAAGAAAGAAAATGAAAAGAAAAGAAAAACGAAAGAAGGACAGAAATAAAAAAAAGCAAAGAAAATGCTTGAAAAAAAAGGGATATTTGAAAGAGAGAAAGAGCGAAATAGATAAAATCAGCAAAAAACAAATCAAATATACTGCATTCACTTTCGTACCAATCCCCTTGCTAAAGGCATGAAACTATTCTTCCCTGCCCAGATACGGCTCTCGAGCCTTGCGTGGTCGCCAGGTTAAGAGAACAAAACTGAATTTTTAAAAAATCACTATCTCTTCCAAGAAGTCAAGGTAATTCGCAGATGTTAATGGAAAAGGATGATTGCTATTATGAAAAGGAGCAACTTCCTTCAGGATAGCAATAACGGCTTTATTTGATTTGATTTGAGTTTTTGGGCATTTAAACAAATAATATTGTCCTTTGTCCTTTGTTTCTCACAACATTTCAACCGCCTACTTTCTCGCCACCTTTAGGCGTCTGAGGTATTCTGGAAGCTTTCTGATTCTTATTCTAGGAGAGTAAGTGTGCTCCCGGGTTGCTTTCCTCCGACTTCATTACTGACTCTGTTACCCCTTTTTCGATATTCGCATACGCTCCACTTTTACAGACCATGCCTGTAGAATTTCAGATTTATTTCCAACTCTTTGGAAATGGGCCCTAAAAGTTACGAATGTCAATTTGCTTACGGAGTTATTTGAGTATAGTACATGAGCAGATTCGTTAAAACTTCTCACCGTATATTATTTCGGCCACATTCTTCAAAGGTTGGCCAGTTGTCTTCTCTTCACCCATTGGTCAGCCATAACCCGAGTTTAAAGTATCTTAACGTGCACATCTTTAAGGTGTACATCAACTCTTAACTTTAGGAGCGGCTGGTCGCTGTTATGTACTTTCTGCAACAGCTACGTGGTAAGTTGGACATACAGTTCTCCGTTGTTTTCTAATGTTCTCGCTAGTTTATATGTAAGGTAAGACCACATCTATTCTTATATCTATCTTCCAATATTTGTTCAATATCTATCTATCTATCTATCTATCTATCTATCTATGTCTGTTCAATATCTATCTATGTCTGTTCAATATCTATCTTCGAATATTTGTTCAATATCTGTGTATATATATGTATCTATCACAGTTCATTCATATCTATCTATCTATCTATCTATCTATCTATGTCTGTTCAATATCTATCTATGTCTGTTCAATATCTATCTTCGAATATTTGTTCAATATCTGTGTATATATATGTATCTATCACAGTTCATTCATATCTATCTATCTATCTATCTATCTATCTATCTATCTATCTATCTATCTATCTATCTATCTATCTATCTAAGCCAATCATTTATCAAAGAGGACATTATCCTTTGTTGTTCTACGTGAAGCGCAGTCACTCACAGAAAAATATCACCTTTGATAATTAATTTAAGGAAAAACACATCTAAAAATAGCAATAAAGGTAATTCGTCTCTTGATCAAGAAAAATGAAAGGAAGAAACCAAACTTGTTGAAATGAATAAATAATTGGTAACGAATGAATTTCATGAAATGGAAAGGCAGACGATATAAAGAAGTTAATTAGTAGAAGACGTGAAAGAATGTCGATGAAGAAAAAGCTGAAAGTAAAAAAGAAAATGAAGGAGGGAAAAATGAAGGGAAGAAAAAGGAGGGAAAATAAACGAACGAAAATCGAGGAATAAATGATGGACAAAAAACGAAGGAAAGCAAAAAGCAAGAACGACACGATGACGGAAAAGGGTTGAAGGGAGGAAAAATGAAGGAAAGAAAGATGAACGAAGGCAGGATGGGAAAAGTGGTCAGAAAGAGAGTTTGCGAAGAAGACGAAAAAGAAAGAAAAGAAAAGATAGAGAAACAAAGAAAGAAGTGACCTGGAGAAGAAAAAGAAGAAAAAAGATAGAAAATAGAAAAGAAAGAGAAAATAGAATGTAAAGATAGAAAAGAAGGAAAGGAAGAGACAAGTGGAAGAAGAATAGCTTAAAGAAAAAAAGAAAGAAAGATAAAAAACAGAAAGACATGGATTAAAGTGGCAGAAACGAAAGAAAGAAAAATACGACAAAAATAAAATAAAGAATTACAACAGAAATAAAATATCAACAAGAAAAAACGTGTCAAATAAACGAACAAATTAAAAGAATACTAAACAAGTTATATTACCGCAAAACAAACAAACAAGTGACCAAATTTCTATCACATAAAAAAACTGCATGTAACCGCATCGATAATGCGTAATTAATAAAAAAAAAAAAACCCAGAGAAATGTTCGACTACAGTAAACAAATAATAAAACAGTAAAATGAAAGAATGAAGGAAAGAAAATAATGGTCCGAATAAAAAAATAATGTCCTTTGCGCAGTTTTTTCCCCTTTGGAAAGAGTCCAGATTTTGTCTTGTAGACTTGAAAAGATTCTTTTCTTCACTGATCAAAAGAAGGTTGTTTTATTTCTATTGTTATTTATTTATTCACTTATTGTCTGCACTGTTTAATTTACCTTTCAATCTCTCTTCTGCCGGCTTCCATTTTGATAGAACGATTCGATTGAGAAATCCAGTTGATTGCTTGTTTTTTTTTGTCGTTGTTCAAAGTTCTTCTGTATTTGTTTAAGCCAAAGTCAAGTTATTTGTCTGAATTATTAACATTAAGGTGTCCTTACTATTGGACATTGATTCTTTTTAGTATAAGTGGCAGACTGGGAGGTGGGGGAGTAAGAAAGCTAACGGTTACGAGTTCTGAAAATTCCTTAGCGAGGACATCAGACTTGATAGGTAAAGGAACCTCAGCAGCGTTCTCCAGTTAGAAAGTTCCCGGAAGGTCATCGAAACGCAAAAGAAAACCGAGAGAGTTTAGTGAGTTAGTCTCTCGGGTCTTTTGCTAGTTTATAGAGGGCTGAGATCTTCTCGACCCGAACCACTTCTCGAAATTATTACACTGGTGTCTGATAATTGGAATACTGATTTTGGGAGATGGGGTCAAGTCGACGACTTTTTCAAACCTCACCTCACAGAACCAGTTCGATTTTCACTCGTGGTCAAATTATTGTGACCAAGTGCCAAATTCTATCTATCTATCTATCTATCTATCTATCTATCTATCTATCTATCTATCTATCTATTCAATCTCTCTCTTTCTTTTTCTCTTTCTCTCTCTTTCTTTTTCTCTCTCTCTCTCTCTCACTTTCAATATGTCTATATTTCAGTCTGTTTAATATCTATGTATTTTTTGATAGATACAAACGTACTGATATATATATATATATATATATATATATATATATATATATATATATATATATATATATATATATATATATATGAATGAACGGACTGATATCTATCTATCTATCTATCTATCTATCTATCTATCTATCTATCTGAATAGACTGAGATAGATATGAATGGGCATATATATATATATATATATATATATATATATATATATATATATATATATATATATATATTTAAAGACATTTATATTATGTTTAACGCTCTTTTTATAGATACAAGAAACATAATATAAATGTCTTTAAATAAATTGTCGGACAATGTCCAATTCTAATATATATATATATATATATATATATATATATATATATATATATGTATATATGAACAGACTGATATATATATATATGAACGGACTAATATATATATATATATATATATATATATATATATGTGTGTGTGTGTGTGTGTGTGTGTTTGTGTGTGTGTGTATATATATATATATATATATATATATATATATATATATATATATATATGTAAATATATATGAACAGACTGATATATATATATATGAACGGACTAATATATATATATATATATATATATATATATATATATATATGTGTGTGTGTGTGTGTGTGTGTTTGTGTGTGTATATATATATATATATATATATATATATATATATATGTAAATATATATGAATAGACTGACATAGATAGATAGATAAATAGATAGATAGATAGACAGACAGACGGACAGACAGACAGACAGACAGATCTTGGCAAATCGCTGTGTTAAAGCAACATGTATAATCTTTCTATGGCACGTGTCTTTATCACTTTCACTGGCAGAGGATATTAAATACATAAACTTCCCAACTTTTGGCAATTCGCAACTTGTCACCATTCTGTTCTTTGCGCACGAACTATTATCTTCTTAGCCACGTTGGTTAATCTGCGGGAAATCCACATTGTTTGCCTAAATAATTCTTGGTCTATTTACGCCAGTTCAAAATATTTTTGCCCTGCGAAAGTCAAAAAAACAATAACAAACAAACTAGAACCAAATAAAAGAAATGAAAAATTAATATTTATGCGTAATATGCCATTATGTGTATATAAATGTGAGAGTATATATTTATTAAATTCAGTACGAGGCTATCAAAATTATGACACATAGCGTGGAGGGTTTGAATTAATGGATTTTAACGACATATCAATACGTTTTTTATTTTTAATTTTGGTTTTCATGCTAAAATTATGTTTATACTTGAGTCAATAACCATAATCACGTGTATTCTTGAATCTATAGGTAAAAAGTGGTTTGGTTTATAAACATTCATCGGTTTTATACTTGAGTCTATAGATAAACATTTATCGGTTATATATACTCGTGCCTATATGTAAACATTTATCGAGTTTATACTTGAGTCTATAGATAAGCATACGTCGGGCATATACTCGAATCTATACGTAAACATTCATCTGGTTTATACTTGAGTCTGTAGGTAAACATTCATCTGGTTTATACTTGAGTCTATAGGCAAACATTCATCGGGTTTATACTTGAGTCTATAGGTAAACATTTATCGGGTATATACTCGAGCCTATAGATAAACATTTATTGAGTTTATACTTGAGTCTATAGATAAACATACGTCGGGCATATACTCGAATCTATAGGTAAACATTCATCTGGTTTATACTCGAATCTATAGGTAAACATTCATCTAGTTTATACTTGAGTCTATAGGCAAACATTCATCGGGTTTATACTTGAGTCTATAGGTAAACATTTATCGGGTATATACTCGAGCCTATAGGTAAACATTTATTGAGTTTATACTTGAGTCTATATATAAACACACATCGGGCATATACTCGAATCTATAGGTAAACATTCATCGGGTTTACACTTGAGTCTATAGGTAAACATTAATCAGGTTTATACTTGAGTCTATAGGTAAACAGTCATGGTGGTTTTACTTGATCCCGAATGCTGAGCAGAGTTTGTGGAAACGACAACTTTCATAGAAGGTCACAGTTGTTGATCCCAGTTTGGGTGGGTGGGGGAGTTCTCTATGTTTACGCAATTTTCATTTATATTTGAGTCAAGACATTTTTTTCTAAGCACTAGAATTGACAAAAGGTTGTTTAAAATATAACCAAAGAAACTGGTCGCAGTACCCCTCACACCCTAAAAAAATTGAGCACAGCTCCCCCCCCCCTCCAGTAAAAATATTAAGAATAATATGGGAGTATATTGGATACAAAATAAATATAAAATTTCTCTTTTAAATCGGGATTACTTGAGGATTTTTATTCTTTATGACATTTATACAAATACTTAAAAACTACTTCAAGTCTTTCCTGAGAGAATCAAAGAATCTGAAATACTCCTGGATCCGTGCCTGGAATGGTCTTAGGAATCATTGTCTGAAATTACGAAACTAAAAGACAATTCATTGGTTCTTATCGCGAAAGGAAAAAATGAAACGTAAAAGTTGAAGGTTCTTATGACCCATTTGATCATCAGTGTACAATGCCAATTAATTCCTTACTCTCCTATCACTCTGCAATATCACACAAAAAAAAAAGCAAATGCATATGCAGCCAAATATAAATGACCAAAGCAAGTAAATACTTATAGACTCAAATATAAATCGACTACGACGTGACTTGCACATGGATCTCATGGATTGACCGACCCGACTTTATTAACTCT
This sequence comes from Acanthosepion esculentum, assembly GCA_964036315.1. Taxonomy (NCBI): domain Eukaryota; kingdom Metazoa; phylum Mollusca; class Cephalopoda; order Sepiida; family Sepiidae; genus Acanthosepion; species Acanthosepion esculentum. The sequence goes on along the minus strand of OZ038517.1, from coordinate 27,685,605 downwards.
CTTTCATGGAGGTTTCTTGGTGGTACTAATTTCTTCTTCAAGTTACACACGATATGTTGTATTGGGTTACATGGTGCCAGCAACAAGGAACGATGACTGATCTGAGTTATCAGTCAGTTATGTGCCATGCGTGTTACACGCTTAGGTGATCATGTATCTTCCGATACATGACTGACGAGGCAGATTTTTTCCGCATTAGGTGGCCATTTCATTCTGCAGTAGGTCAGTTGCCATCCAAGGCTACAGAACTCAGTCTATCCTGCTACTTACCCATAGCTAGGGGGAGAAAAAGAGGACTTCTAATACATTTCTTATTTTTAAACAATATTTCCATGCATTTGCCATGTAATCTTATATTTCCAATGCAGTTCTATAGTAATCAGTCAGTCAATTATATGCCATGTGTGATACACGCTTAGGCAATCATGTATCTTTCAATACATGACTGACGAGGCAGGATTTTTTCTTGCAGTAGGTTGCCATTTCTTTCTGCGGTAGACCAGTTGCCACCCAAGGCTATAGAACCCGGTCTGTCCTGCTATTTACCCATAGCTGGTGAGGAGAAGAAGAGGATTTATACCTTTCTCAAGGGTATTCGCATGTAAGTGAATGTAATGGATTTGACTGGAATTTGAACTTGGATCTCCGATTTCTCAATCCGAGCCGCTATGCATTACTCCACCGTAGTGAAACAGTACTTGTAAGGATGCGTCTTTTCACCGAACTTATTCAACCTGTACATTAGGGCAGTTCTGAGTGAACTAGAAGTCCTACCAGGATTTATTATTGGCGGCCACAATCTTAACTACATAAGATATGCAGATGATACAGTGCTGATAGCAGACACTGAAAGAAAACTACAAACTCTCATACAGAAGATAGTGAAGGAAAGCGAGAAGAAAGGACTAAGCATCAACCGTAAGAAGACAAAATGGATGGTTGTTAGCAAAAGGACAAGCCTATAGTGCGAATTGCAAATCGGAAATACCAAAATCAAACAACTGCTGAAACTGAAATATCTGGGAAGTGTTTTAATAGAGGATAGAAAGCGTGACACTGAAATCCGAAGACGTTTTGGGGTAGCCAAAGATGCCATCCAAAAGCTAAGCAGAGTATTAAGAAATAGAAAAACTTCGCTAGAACCACGGAAAAGATCATTAAGCAGTTACGTGATATCTATCCTCTTGTATGGCATTTAGTGCGGGACAATCGCCTCTAAGATGAAGAAGAGACTTGAAGCAACAGAAATCTGGTTCTACCGGAGGATGCTGAGGATACCGTGGACCAAACGTTTGATCAACAACAAGTTTTGAAGAAAACGGAAACAAAAAGGAAGCTAATAGTTAACATCAAGAAAGAGACAGTTGAGATTTCTGGGACACATAATGAGGAAAGAGGGCTTGGAAAATTTGATACTCACAGGAGAGATAGAGGGCAAGAGGGACAGATGAAAACAATCATAACATACTTAGTGAGCTTGATTAAATGGATGGCGGAACAGAGCTTAGGAGAAATAACAGAAAAACAAGATTTATTAAGAGCTACAAGAGACAGGAAGTTGTGGAGAACCATGTTCGCCTACATCCTGAGAGGACGCATAAAGAAGTTTTCCTTGTTTTGCCATCAGTTCACACATTTTTTAAGTATGTTACTCACATATTCCTCTTGCTTTTCTTGCCTTATTTTCCTGTGAGTGTTCGATTCTCCACGCCTTCTTTCCTCATTATGTGTCCCAGAAAATTTCTCATTGCAAGTATCAGTTTTCTTGTAGTTTCGATATTCCTTAAATCTTCCTGTTTATTAAGAGCTACAAGAGACAGGAAGTTGTGGAGAGCTATGATCGCCTACATTCTGAGGAGGCACATCAAGAAGAATAAAAATTGAGATTCAAGTAAATTTCACCATTGTTAAATATAGATGAAAATTTGAAATCACAACAAGAAAGCAAGTTGTGGAGAGCCTTGATCGCCTATGTCCTGAGAGTACACGGCACATCAAGAGGAAGAAAATGAAGAGATTCAAGCAAATTTCACCATTGCTAAATATAGATGAAAATTTGAAATTATAACGAGAAAGGAAGTTGTGGAGAGCCATGATCAACAATGTCTTCTACATAAAGAAGAAATTTAAGCTATTAACAGTTTAATGTCCTAGGGGGTCTTCTCGAAAGATTTCCTTCCCAGTTTTGATTTTGTTAAATGATTTACTAATGTTGTTACTTTGCTTACAAACTCTTTCTTTTATCATTTTCAGATCTGTCCACTGGTGCAAATTCTATCCCGTGGCTTGGCGGCGACATTGACAAAGACGAAAGCGGAAAAAGAGGAAAAGGAGGTAGAGGTGAAGGCGGCGGTGGAGGCGGCAGAGGCGTGCCGGTGGTCAGTGGTCGCAGCAACGGAAGCGTCAGGTCTGACGTCGGCCCGAAAGACAGGAAAGTCGGAGCAAGCGGCGTGGTGGCTACCTCCCGTGCCCAGTGGAAAACCTTTGAAGACGATGACGACATCGAAGACCACGACGACGAGGTGAACGTCAACGACCCGAAATGCGGAGACGGCGACCGTACGGGCAAAAAGACAGCCGACCATAATGCCCATCCGGCCCAAACGCAGAACCAACCTCGAAAGGGACAGCCACCGCCGCGTCCGCCGCCGCCTAGCGTCCACAACACGCTGAACGGTGGTAGTTTTCAGCGACGCCGGTACTACGAACAGGAAACGGACAAGGAGAAAGAAAAATCACCTGTGATGATGGAGATGCAGGTAATGGAAATAAAAGGAGATAAGCCAAATCGGAAATCACAGTCTCACAGGGGCCATTTTGAACGCACGGACAGCAACAGTAGTTTATTTGACAGTAAAAGCCAGAAGCGGTTAAAGTACAACTCTGAACGAATGGAGGCTAATGGTCAGATGCAAACTCCGAAACAGCAAGCAATGAGTAGAGGATGGGATATCAATGATGACGGGAAGTGACCAACCTGATTCTGTCTTGATGTAATAAGGGAACCGGAAGCCGTCTTGTACTGCCGTTAAAACGTCGCCATCACAAATGCTGTTGGTAATTTAGACGGCAGTGAACGGTGATGCGCGGATTGAGGACGACGTCATTTCACTTATTTAATTCATTCTTCGTCTTTTTTTTTACACCCCCCCTTTTTTTATTCGTGCTAAAAAAAAAACCCCAACTAAATAGAATAAATAACTATGAGCAGGAATATTTTAGACGGAAGAAAATTAAACGAAAGAGAGCAAAAGAAACATTAAGAAAATACACGAATAAAAAAAAGGAAAAGAAAGAAAAAGGAACAAATTAGATTTCTACCAAAAACAACAATAAAAAAATAATGGGAAAAAAACAATAACAACAACAACAAAATAAAAAGCTAAAATGATAAAAATCTAGAAAAAAGTTAAAAACAAAACTAACGAAAAACTGTCTTCTATCAAAAACATGCCATATTTAAATATATATATATATATATATATATATATATATATATATATATATATATATATATATGTAAACATATATTGTTAAATATATATTGTAAATATAACTATGAATGTCTGTTATATCTGATCATGAGCCGT
>OZ038517.1:27672015-27679515 GCA_964036315.1 Acanthosepion esculentum | reverse complement strand
TGAGATTATTAAAATTTGTCTTTCTTCTGGCAAGTGTATGTGTTCGTATGATGTATGCTCCTTGTTTACTTGTGTTCCTCTCATGGAAACAATATATACTGCAATTTTCTTTGTCCCCTCCAGATGTCCATGAAGTAATTTCTGTGGAATTGATCAAATTTGCCACTTCATCTGTCGAATTTAGTTTTGACAATATGTTGTATCGTCAGATTGTCGGTGTTGCCATGGGTTCCCCTTTGGGCCCTGCGCTGGCGAATATATTTGTTGTTTTTTATGAGGAGAGATTATTTAATGATCCATTATGTCTCTCTTTGTATCATCGCTATGTTGATGACACATTTTGCTTATTTAATGATAAAGCTAAGGCTGATCAATTTCTCTACTCCCTTAATAATCTTCATCCTTCTTTCATGTTTACCTTTGAGAAAGAGGTTAACTCTAAACTTGCTTTCTTGGATGTATTGTTGCATCGCACACCAACATCTTTTCGTATCTCAGTTTATAGAAAGTCTTCTTTATCGGATTTATACATGCGTCGGGATTGTTTTTATGCTAAGAAGCGCAAAATAAACCTTATAAATACTTTAACGCATTGGCCATTGATGATCTGTTCTAAAGAGTTCCCCGATAGTGAGATCAGTTTTATAACGAGAACTTTATACGATAATGGGTATCCCCCCACTGGTGTCAATTCGGTGATTCATGTTAAGATTGCCAATAATGGGTATCTACCCACTGTTGACAATTTTTTTCTTTTAGATTTTCTATTTTCGAATAAGTTCTTGCATATCCGGATCAAATTGTAGATAATCTGTCAACAAATTAATAGTTGGTTTTGCTTCTATACACAATAAGAGATTAACTACAATGACTAATAATAAAATAGAACAATTATAACAACAGACTGTAATAAAAACAATGTAACGGATAAAAGAGTCGTTATTGCTGTAGATCTTATTAGGCACAATAAGAGATTAACAACAATGACTAATAATAAAATAGAACAATTATAACAACAGACTGTAATAAAAACAATGTAACGGATAAAAGAGTGGTTATTGCTGTAGATCTTATTAGGCACAATAAGAGATTAACAACAATGACTAATAATAAAATAGAACAATTATAACAACAGACTGTAATAAAAACAATGTAACAGATAAAAGAGTCGTTATTGCTGTAGATCTTATTAGGCACAATAAGAGATTAACTACAATGACTAATAATAAAATAGAACAATTATAACAACAGACTAATAAAAACAATGTAACGGATAAAAGAGACGTTATTGCTGTAGATCTTATTAGGCACAATAAGAGATTAACAACAATGACTAATAATAAAATAGAACAATTATAACAACAGACTGTAATAAAAACAATGTAACGGATAAAAGAGTCGTTATTGCTGTAGATCTTATTAGGCACAATAAGAGATTAACAACAATGACTAATAATAAAATAGAACAATTATAACAACAGACTGTAATAAAAACAATGTAACGGATAAAAGAGTCGTTATTGCTGTAGATCTTATTAGGCACAATAAGAGATTAACTACAATGACTAATAATAAAATAGAACAATTATAACAACAGACTGTAATAAAAACAATGTAACGGATAAAAGAGTCGTTATTGCTGTAGATCTTATTAGGCACAATAAGAGATTAACAACAATGACTAATAATAAAATAGAACAATTATAACAACAGACTGTAATAAAAACAATGTAACGGATAAAAGAGTCGTTATTGCTGTAGATCTTATTAGGCACAATAAGAGATTAACAACAATGACTAATAATAAAATAGAACAATTATAACAACAGACTGTAATAAAAACAATGTAACGGATAAAAGAGTCGTTATTGCTGTAGATCTTATTAGGCACAATAAGAGATTAACAACAATGACTAATAATAAAATAGAACAATTATAACAACAGACTGTGATAAAAACAATGTAACGGATAAAAGATTCGTTCTTGCCGTAGATCTTAGTAACGCCAGCATATTCTCTTTTCTTCTCTTGCGTCTAAGGGAATATACCAATTGGCAATATCTTTTACTTTGAGAACATTATGGGTTAAACCTCATGAGGTATTTGTGTTTTATAATGTGAACGCGGATAAGTGCAACTACTGTAAATAAACGCAATAGGAAAGGCTGACAGAAACAACACCAAAAATAGATTAACAAACTTTACCACCCAAACATTTCAAAGTTAAGAGTATTTATGTTGAAAGTATGATGGTATATATATATATATATATATATATATATATATATATATATATATATATATATATATATATATATGGTGTCTTTCTTCGCGGTCGAAACAGTTATATATGTCCCATCGATGCCTGAGGTTTCGTTGTTCTAGCCTAGGTACCAACAAAAAAACCCCTAAAAAACAAAGCAAACAATAGAGCTTCACATACTGTTTCTCTCGATAGAAATGACCTCTCTATTGGCGCAACACAATCTTTCTTTTGCCCCACTTTGTCCAATGCACAGTAAAGTATATTAAATACTACCATTTATTTTTTGTATTCGATCGAACTTGATGGGGCATTCATAAGTCTATCACGTCAACGGTCCTGCATCAAGGTCGAAGGTCATTACGGAGGAATTTTATGTCATAAAATAGCTGCTCAATTTAGGTAGTTGCTGGACGACCAACCTATGTTGTCCGATGTCTAGATTCCCAGAGAAGTAGATCACACGCGAGTTCTTGTTTTGCTCGGCAGCAGTGTCCCGTAAAACGCATTCTGCGTTCGCGTAAGATTGTAGAAATATCAGGGCCGAGTTTATAGAGCTGTGATTTAGTTGGCTGTCTCCAGGAGATTTTAAGTATAGCTCTCAGCATCCGAGTGTAGGTACCTTCAAGCTTAGACTCTACGGTTTTAGCTAATGTCCAGGCACTGGTTCTATACGTTAACCCAGCCTCTACAGTGGCTCTAAAGAATCTCTGTTTAAGGTTGTCTGGTAGATCAGATTTTCAGATTACATCAATTTTATTCTAGGCTGCCCAGGGTTTAGCGATGCAAACTTTCACATCAATGTTCTTACTACTATAAACGTTATAATTTAGTGGATGCATTGTTTGAGCAGACATCCTGTTAACTTTTTTCCATTTTTAGAGTATGAATTACATCTACCGGCCTATACATTCGTGAGTCTTAATAAAGAAAAGATTAAATACTCTTCCGTGCCTGATTCTTCGACTTTAAAACAGAAGTTGCTAATGGTTCCAAATTATTCTGATCCCCATTCTTCAAACTAAGAATTCGCAGGAAATGTCTATTTCTCATGTTTATTAGATTCTCACCAATTTATTAGGCAAGGGAGAATATCGTAAGTTTGAATGTATACAAGCAGGCCTCTAGACGATTTTTCAAAATTAATGCTTTTAAGTTTTTTTAAGTTCTTCTCTGATTTTGTCAAACACTGACAAAAATAGTTTGTTCAAACTCAAAGATTCTTTAAAATACCTCCAAGAACAGGAATATTGCAAGTTTTAGAAAATTGAGGTGGGTGTGTGTCAAAGAAAAGTCGATAAACAAGCCCTATATTCCGAGGAAGAGCAACAACGATTATTGAATAGAAAGGAAATCAGTAAAAACGAAAGGCTGTTAAAAAAAAAAATGAAACCGAACAAATAAATTTTTTTAAATTGGCATGTTTACAATATAAGACCAAGCAAATAATTCAATTAAAAAAAAGTAGAAAAATGGAAATAAAGATCACAAAAAAGAAGACAAAAAAAAGAAGAAGAAAATAGTGGAAATTTTAAAGAAAAGCTGGGAAAATAAATGACCCCCCCCACAAAAAAATGGACGAGAGAATGAAGCAAGACCAATAAATAAATAAAAATAAACAAAAGAAACTCCATAACAAAACAAAAAGTTAAAATAAAGCACAAAAAAGGCGAAGAAAGAAAAATATTAATTTTTTTAGGCAAAATAGAAGCGAAAAACAAAAAGAAAACCAAAAAAAAAAAATAAAAAAAATAAAATGGTGACTATTTTGATTTTTTTTTTTGACTGTTTTAAATCAACCAACGCAAATCATGGCTGTCATCACCATGCGAAAAAAAAAAAAATAACAAATAAAAGACAAACTCCAAAGCAATAAAAAACAGACAAACCAAAGAAAAAAAAACAAAACAAAAACAAAACAAAAACAAAACAAAACAAAAACAAAACAAAAACAATACACAATCGTGACTTTTCCTCACAGTCACACAAAAAGAACTGTCTATATTTCTGAGATGAGGTATTGTAATTATTTACACTATTGACATTATTCGGACTGTTGTCCTCACCTTTATTGTCACATTCACGGCTGTTGTACACCCCGGACTTCTTCAGCTGATATACGCTGGGATTTCAAAATGAAACATATAACACCTGAAGAAGGCCGGAGCGTATAACGGCCGAAACGTCGTGAATATGACAATAAAGTCGAGGACCACAGTCTGAACCATATAAATAGTGTAAATACATACAAACACAGAGAGAGAAAAAAACAAAAAGGAAAACAAAAAAAAAAAAGAAACAAAAAAAAATACTAGTACAGATCTCCATAGCAATAACTACAACTTGAATCCCGACACATTTCAACGATTAACTCCTACGACCGCCCGGTGGCGCATCAAGGATCTCCAAGGACATTTCGGTAGCCATTTTCTTTTTAATTTTTATTTCTATTAAAAAAAATGTCTCTGAGATATGGTTTCTGTACTCACGATACAAAAATCCTATTGACAGAGTCAGCATTTCTCGTTTCAGGCATTTCTTACTTTTTAAACTTAATTTTCCCTCCTGGTGAATATTCGTATATGATATTTACCTCGTTGCCTCACTGATGAGAGGTGACGTGACAGAAAGTCGGGTTTACTGTGGGGTACCCGAGCGCGTACACTCGGTCCAAGAACAAAAATCCCCCAAGTCCCCGCATATATATATATATATATATATATATATATATATATATATATATATATATATATATATATATATATATATATTACAATGAATCATTCATACAAAAAGTAAATTAGTAAAGTAAATGATATAAAATGGTGAAATCACTTTGCTAACAACATTTTTAAAGATGCATTAGCCTACTAATCACTCGATGAATGTTATGATCCTTGTTTTTAAAATTATAAACTGTATTAGGTCTTCCTTAAATATGCAAGTACTTTCGACAGGTTCTCCGGTCATCATCAACATGGAAACTGTTTTCTTTTTGGTAAAATTCAGGTAGCATCCGAGACAGACAAGGAAAATTTTTAGGAAATTTTTATTGAGATATTCTAATATCCTTACATTTCTATGTTTTGGTGGGAGTAAGTGCGTGTAAAGATTGTGCGTAGGGTCTATTGTCTCAAGCGCTCACGGCCATTTCTTTAAACATTTTCAAGGGGATTGTTGTTAAGTGTTATTAAATTCTTTCCATGGTTGTCTTTTAAGACGTAGTTGTGTGCTGCCGATTGGATGGTAGTAGCGTTTACACTGAACCACGCGAAAGGAACATGACTGGAATTGTCGTGTGTGTGTGTGTGTGTGTGTGTGTGTGTGTGTGTGTGTGTGTGTGTGTGTGTACATCAATTCCTATATGGCATCTATGCAGACGACATCACTGTTTACTCCTGCCTAAATAGCAAATCTGGTATCGTTGACAAAATTACCTGCCCGTTGGTCCCGAAAAGGTCCCCTAATCGGTTGTTGACTGGGACAGGAAATGGCTGGTTAACTTTAATACCTCAAAAATAAAACTGCTCTCTATTACCCACCACAGAGAGCCATCTCTGCCACCCATTAGAATCTCTGATGCTCAACTCAACTCTTTGCAACTGCTTGGTCTCACACTGTCCGCTGACCTGAGATGGAACTAATACATTGAATCAATAGCCTCATCTACTGCAAGAAAAGCTGGTTCTCTGTGTCGTGCCAGAAAGTTTTTCTCGCCCAAGTCGATACTTCAAATTTATAAATCAACCATTCGCCCTTGCAGGGAATATTGCTGTCATATATGGTCTGGAGCCCCCGCGGTTTGTCTCAGGGTCCTCGACAAAATCCAGAGACGGATATGAAATGTGGTTGGGTCTGATCTGGCATCTCGTTTACAGTCACTCTCCTACAGACGTGCCATCGCCTCCCTCTGTCTTTTCTACAAATACTTTCACGGTAATTGCTACAACGAGCTATATTCGCTAGTTTCCAAACCGCATGAATTTAAACGCGCCACTAGGTCAGCATCTTAGTCCCACCCATTCACTGTCGAAACGGTTAAATGTAACCGTATCTTCTACTCCAATAGTTTCATGTCTCGCACTTCCCGTCTGTGGAACTCGCTTCCTCTTACTTGCTTCCCTGACAGCTATAATGTCCAACTATTCAAATGCAATGTCAATCGACATCTCCAGATGCCTTGATCTATTCCCCGTCCTTCTCTTCATCCTTTCCAGCATCACGCCTCTTTACACTTGCTCCCACTCTCTGTAATCCCTTGCGTGCTAGTGTCGCTCTCGTTTTGCTTGTGATGTAAATTATATATATATATATATATATATATATGAAGAAATATACTTTTAAGGTGGGCTATATTTATGGGATAAAGTGCTCAATATCAGAAATATTGAGCACTTTATCAGAGCGTATGTAAATATAAATATAAAAGTGAGCATGAATGAGCCTGTTGCCTCTGAGTGTTGACTTCAATGTTCACTTATATATATATATATATATATATATATATATATATATATATATATATATATATATAAATCGCAGACAGACATACACAAACATGAATTCAGAAAGGTTATCTATCCCAATAACAGTTTCTTTAAATATCTTATTGACTGTTCAATATCTATCTATCTATCTATCTATCTATCTATCTATCGATCTATCTATCTATCTATCTATCTATCTATCTATGACTTACTGACTATCTATCTATCTATCTATCTATCTATCTATCTATCTATCTATGACTTACTGACGATCTATCTATCTATCTATCTATCTATCTATCTATCTATCTATCTATCTATCTATGACTGACTGACTATCTATCTATCTATCTATCTATCTATCTATCTATTTAGCATACGGATCTCAAACTGTATAAATATCTTCAGAATGTTTATCGAAGGCCTTCGTCAGAAGAAAATTTTTGACAAAAAATCTCTTTAAAGAATAATTTCATATTTTTGGGAGATTTGGAAGAAGGCAATTGGAAAAAAGGGTAGGTAGACATCGACGACGATGAAAGCAGATTCGAATGCAGCAATGGGAAATAAATCAATAAGAAGGAAAGAGATCGGGAAGAAGATAGAAAGAAGAAAGGAGGAAGCAAGTGGGCGAATAAAGTCTCATTCGGAAACAAATTATATCGTCAGCCATAAACCTGATAGAATTTCGAAAGGACAAACAAAAAGAAGCTCACGCCCCCGCAAATGCTTGAGCATATATATATATAT
>OZ038517.1:27599515-27669515 GCA_964036315.1 Acanthosepion esculentum | reverse complement strand
TCCGGGTTTATCTTATATCAGGGGCTCTTATATCCGGGTTACACTGTATATACATACATAAAAAATCGAAATTATATATAACGCAAACGCACACACACATTATATATATTTATATATATGTGTGTGTATATATATATATATATATATATATATATATATATATGTGTGTGTGTGTGTGTGTGTGTGTGTGTTTGCAGTGCGATCAGAAAGTCTCTCTTTGATTTCAAATCATACTGACGCCATTTTGGTGCTTCTGATTACAGCGCCATCTGTACAAGTTAAAAACGAACAAGATTTCTATTAATTGGTCTACGTAATGCAACACCATTCGTAATTGTATTTAACACATTTTTTTTTCTTTACGAAATGATTGCACTTCATCAAGGGAAGATCATGGACTTTATGTTTACCCTGTATCTATATAAGACGTAAAAATAACAAAAAAAAAAAAATTATTATCAGAATAACGAAATTCAGAAAAAAATAAAATAAGATGAAACCCGTGAAACAAACGAACAAGCAAACACGGAGAATCTGAAATTACAAGAGATGCAAATGATGGTAAGAAAAAAAAAAAAAAAAAAAAAAAAAAAAGAAAGAAAAAACGAAATGGCGGAAACATCAACTGTAATTTAGCCAATAAAACAAACTACATGACAACAAAAGCAAAGAACATGAAAATACTGATCAGTGTGAACAACGCCAAACAGACATCTTTTTTTTTTCTTGAGGATTTTGCTAAGCCCTGTCCCTCCAGGACGCTGGCGATCACGACTCTCCACAGATTTCTTGATTATCTGTCAATTGCCATGCATTTTTTTTGGAAAGACAACGTGTTCACCATTCATGAAGATACTGGAACTAAGGAAAATTTTGCAATGTTAAACTTCGAGCGAGTGATCTACCACGTACCCAAGACAACGTCACGGTTGGACAACAGCATCTCCCTCAGATTTCGGTAAGTAAACTCATTGATACTTATTTATTTCCTTTTCTGCTTTGGATTCTTTGTTGTTATTGTTTTCATTCCCATTAATTTGTTATTTCTTACAGAAAACTCTACAATAAAAAAGGAACAAATAAGAGAGAAAAGTGTAATTGTTGTAGAATACCTACGGACGATAATGGGTATGTCCCCATTCACATAGATATAGTAGTAAATACTGTATGTTGGTCTGCAGTTGGAGATTCGTCTCTAAACTCTTGACCTCCGGACAGAGAGGATCCCCAGACAAGGCTATGTTTAAGGGCAGCGTCTCGTCTCGGAAAACAGCTACCCGACCCTGTCTTATACGGGGTCTACAAGGAATTTTTAACCGAGCGTACGTTCTCGGATACCCCATATTAAATTCGGCCTTGTGCCACATCTGACCGCGTGGAGCAATTGGTATATATTCTGCAATTGGATATTTGTCTCCAGCTGTGCTGATCAAGGTTATATCGTCTCAGGAAACAGCTACCGATCTCGTTTTATACGGGGTCTACGGGGAAATGTTGGCCGAGGTTACGATTTGGATATTCCACATTAAATTTGACCTTGTGCCCCATCTAACCGCATGGGGCGGTTGGTAGAGATTCATTGTGGAATTCACCTGATTCGCTTTTAGCAGTTGACTACTACTTCTACGTGCCGCTGGTGAATCTTATATGTGTTGTTCTTGTCCTAAGTATTATCGTTCATTACCAACCTTCGTTTGATTATTCTATTACAACAGTAATATAGCAACAACTCTAAGTAGAAGCTTTATTTAACTAATTCAGCTTTAGTGCTGAAAATATCTATTTTATTATAGTGGATGGTTACAAGCGAAAAGGGAGACGAGATGTGTTCATTTTATTACCACAAAAGCTCCCTTGTGGACCTCCAACAGCGTTTGCGGAACCCACTTGCTCAGTTTGTACGTCTTACCTAGGCGGTGCAGGTGAAGTCTAACTGTTTCATCGGAAACGTTGAACTGTCTTGCAAGTTCACCACACGTTAGACTACTGTCCTCTTCAATGGCCGCCTTCAGGACTCCGTCATTCAAGACCTGTGGTTGTCCACTGCGAGGCTCATCATGGAGAGACAAATCTCTTGACTTGAATTTTCGAAACCAACGCCTTGTAGTACGTTCATCCACAGCACTATCCCCAAACGCTTGACATATGCGGCGACTTGATGCAACTGCTGATAAGCCCACTTTGAAGTCGTAAAGCAAACAACCCCGAACGAGATCTCTAGACACTTCCATCCTTTTCACAGCTGTCCGGCTTATAACTGATGGCCGGGCACGGAGTGCGTATTTTTTATAACGTCCTACTTCCGGCTGTCCGAATTTGAAAACAATTGCTACACGCATTTCGTATATATTTCAACTTCATTCAATGACTAATAAAAAAACGGACAGAACCTTATTGGTTACCTTGTATTTGCAATAGATTCCCGTAGTAGAATATCCAAAAGTAAAACTCACTTTAAATGCATTTCTATAGTAAAATTCTTTTCTAAAGCATTCCTGTGGTATAATGCATGACAAATGCATTCTCAGTATAACATTATTTGCAATGTATTTCCTATACGATAGCTCATTTCCAATGCATTCCTATAGTAAAAATCATTTTCCAATGCATTCCTATTGTAAAAAGCATTTTCCAATCCATTCTTATAGTAGAAATAATTGCCAATGCATTCCTACAGTAATACACTTTTTCCAATGTATTCCTATAGTAAAAATAATTCCCATCGCATTCCAACAGTAAAAATTATTTTCCAATGCATTCGTATATTAAAATTTTTTCCAATGCATTCCTATTGTAAAATTATTTTTCCAATGCATTTCTGTAGTAAAAATCCTTCTCAATGCATTCCTGCAGTAAAAATCTTTTTCCAATGCATTCCTATAGAATAATCATTTTCTAATGCATTCCTATAGTAAAAATCATTTTCCAGTACATTTCTATATTAAAAATCATTTTCCAATGCATTCCTATAGTAAAAATAATTTTCCAATGCATCCCTATAGAAATTCATTTCCCAATGCATTCCGATAGTAAAAATCATTTTCCAATGCACTCTGATAGTAAAAATCATTTTCCAATGCATTCCTATACTAAAAATCATTTAGATAGCATGCCTATGGTGAAATCATTTCCAATCCGTTCGTATAGTAGAATGATTTCTAATGCAGTATTAGGGAAACATTCATTTCCAATACATTCCGGTAGTAAAAATCTTTTCCAACTCTTTCATCTCGTACAGACACACCCAGTCAGACAGTCACACAACCACCTATTCAGCCAGACACACGGGCACGCAAATAAACTTGCTCCTAGCTTGAGATTGTATTGTTACCTTTTTTTTTAACTGCGACACAATATATATTTTTATTTGGCGCCAAGTTTATATCTACAAAACTTATGCCAACCTGGCGTGTTGCCACAGACGTGAAGCCCTTAATGAGGACCGAACGCATGGGGTTGAGAACTGTTACACAACGGCTGGATGCCTTTGTTGTCCATTAATTGTCGCTCAGTTCGTCCAAGGCCGCAGCGTTGAATCGCTTGTAGGCGCCGAAGTCGTTACACCTACAAAACTGTACGCTAAACTTGGTTTCTAATCACATAGCAACCTAACACACACATACGCACACGCACACAGATGTTAGGGAAATCTTAGAAGTGTATTTGATGTGTCTATTGATAAGGTTACCGAATGATCAAAAATATATATGCCAGTGGTGGAATACCGATGGACATTAGTGGATTAGTCTTCTGAACATTGCCAAAGAAACCAGGTGTGAATATATGCAGTTAGTTAATTAGGTGTTTCGGTATGGGAACTAGAATCGCGTAGGATGTCTTCTAAAAGCTCAGCAAAGTATTAGGATGTTCGGAAAATAATGTCCGAATTTAGAATCAGCATTTATTCCTGAATGAATGCATTTAAACAGTGTTTAAATGAATCAAAATAGGAACACTGAACATCTATGCATTTCTGTCATCAGGTATTATATGCCTTGACCATAAATCTCGAAAGGTTTGGACACCAAGAAATCTTTGAATGTAATTTCTGCATCTTCCTTGCAACGGAATGTCTTTTGGCTTAAACAAATTGTCCAGATACCTGTCTATATCTCTGAGATGAGGTATTATGACTACTTGCTTTATTTACACTATTCGGACTGTTATCCTCATCTTCATTGCCATATTCACAACATTTCGGCCGTTGTACACCCGGCCTTCCTCAGGTGATTGAATCTCTGATATGAGATATTATGATAACTTGCATTATTCACATTATTTGAACTGTTATACTCATCTTCATTGGCATATTCACAACGTTTCAGCCTCTATATCTCTGAGATGAGGTATTATAATTACTTGCATTATTTACATTATTTGGACTGTTATACTCATCTTCATTGCCATATTCACAACGTTTCGGCCGTTATAAACTCCGGCCTTACTCAGGTGATTGGATCTCTGAGATGAGGTATTATGATTACTTGCATTATTCACATTATTCGGACTATTATCCTCATCTTCCTTGCAATATTGTTATGGAGTTATTTCCACAATAGAACTTGTAGTCGGACTAAATGCGTCCTAAATGGGGTAAACGTACAGAAACGTTAGGAACTTGTAAATAGGTGTTACGCAGAGTAATCGAGTTGTGGTCGCTGATAGCTACTCTTCTTTCCTCGACTACCTACTGACTCGTACTTATAATAGGTGGGAGAGTCTATTCTCTAGACCAGGTGTCTTTCACTACGACACCCCCTCCTAAAAACTTTACTCCGTAGGAGTAAAAAGTTTTAAATTTTTATTTTATTTCATATTTTTTTTTTTTACAGAAAAAGAAAGAAGAAAAAAAAACTTCATTTTTTTAGCAACATCGTAGCGTATCTCCTACGTTTTGGATCCATTTTTAAATGGTCAGTTGCTTTTCTTTTTCTCTTGGGTCGGCGTATCTCAGGTAACATCGTTGCTGACGTTGGAAGATCAAAAATCACCTCCATAGGTGTATCTTCAAATGGAGCGCTGTCAACCACGTTTGAAGAGCGTCGTCTGATCTGGTTAATGTGCCGTCTGCACGTAAATGTTTCACCTTTCACGAAGTATATCATGTTGCCAATACGCTTTTCTATTTTTCCAATCTCCCAGAATGATTTATTCTGTTTATATACCTTAAAGTATACTTTTTCACCAGGATTGTATTTCTTAACTTGAATAAATCTTTCTGTACCTGGCTTTGTCTTTTTCGGTAATAACTTGTCGAAGGCAGATCTTACCCGACGTGCAAACATCACCTCGGCTGGCGATTGTCACGCTGGTGTTGCGTTATTTGGGGTAAGTCTGTATACCTGTAGAAACTTCTGTAGAGCTTCATCTGCAGGTATTTCCCTAACTTTCTTTAAAGCTCTTTTAAGGGTGTCGACAAATTTTTCCGCTAACCCGTTAGATCTTGGGTGATATGGAGCTGTGGTAATATGTTCGACATTGTATTCCTTGCAGAAATCTTTAAATTGTTTCGACGTAAATTGACTTCCGTTGTCCGTCACAATTGTGTCTACAACACCAAACCTTGCGAACAACTCCAACAGGAAGTTTTTCGTACTTTACGTCGTCGGATTTCTTATCCTTTGTATTTCAGGCCATTTTGAGAAACTATCCACTACTATGATGTAATGGTATCCATTCAGTGGACCTGCAAAATCCACATGCAACCTAGACCATGATAGGTCTGTTTTTGGCCAGGGATTAAATTTTACTGGTGGTGCCTTTGCAGCCAGAGTACAGCCTTTACATTTTGCTACTGCATTCTCAATGTCCCTGTCCATATTCGGCCAATAAACAAAACTTCGCATTAGGCTCTTCATCCTAGTGCTGCCTGGATGACCAGTATGGAAATCTTTTAAGATTTGTTTTTGAAGTGTGTATGGAATTACCACACGTTCTCGATATAACAATACTGAATCGCAAAGCGAAAACACATTTGTTATGTACTGGTCCCTCTTGGCTATTTTTTCTTTTACTTTTAAGATATATTCGTCCCTGATGGCTTCTTTTATTTTTTCTAGAGTTACCGGAAGTTCCCGAACTGCATTACACACAGTAAATTTCAGTTCTTCTTCTGATTTTAGTGAAGCAATTATTGTGTCTTCTAATGGTTCGCTCCTTTTAGGAATTAACCTGGACAGCCCATCAGCATAGCCAAATTTATTGGATGGTATGTACTCCATGCTGAAGTTATAATTTAGCAATATTGTAGCCCATCTTTGTAGTCGGTTTGCTGTATGCTTCGGCAAACCTTTTTTCGATCCAAAAATCGAAATTAGAGGCTTATGATCGGTTTGTAGCTTAAAATGTCGACCGTGGAGAAAACGGTGAAATTTCGCTACTGCAAATATTATTCCTAGCGCCTCTTTCTCTATCTGAGAGTAATTCTTCTCAGCCGGAAGTAGTGCTCTAGAAGCATGAGCAATTGGTTTTACTTGACCATCTGCCATTTTGTGTAAAATACACGCTCCTATTCCATACGCACTAGCATCGCAAGCTACTATGATTTCTAAATCCGGATTGTAATGGGTTAGAAATAATTCCGAGGTTAATACTTCCTTTATCTTTTCAAATGCTTTCTGGCATTCATTAGTCCACTTCCAGGGTTTTCCTTTCTTTAGTAGTTCATTTAATGGTTGCCGCAGATCATACATTTTAGGGATGTATATTTGGTAATAATTAGCTAATCCCCAAAAACTTTGTAATGTTGTAATATCATTCGGAGCCGGCATGTATTTTATAGACACTGCTCGCTCTGGGTCTGGCCTTCTACCATTCTTATCGATGATCTGCCCCAGATATTTCACTTTATCCATGAAAAACTCGCATTTAGTTTCCTTGAGTTTAAATCCAAACTCCTGTATTCTGGAAACTACTGCATTGACATGTTTCACGTGTTCTGCAATACTTGTACTTCTCATGAGGATGTCGTCCAGATACGCTACTGCGAAATCCAAACCACCCAACATCGAATCCATTACTTGTTGGAAAATGGCGGGGGCGACCTTAATCCCAAAAGGTAGTCTGTTAAATTTATACAGACCCCGATGTGTGTTAATACACAAAAGTTTAGACGTTTCTTCCTCTACCGGTATTTGCAGATATGCATCGCTGAGGTCTATTTTCGAAAATACAGTACCTCCATTAAGCTTTGCAAATATTTCTTCTGCTGTTGGTAGAGGATAGTTATAGTCTTTGAGTGCCGCGTTTAACACCGTTGAAAAATCTGCACAAACACGAATGTCTTTAGACTTTTTCTTCACGTATACCGTCGGAGCTGCCCAATCACTATAGTCAACTTTTTGAGTACACCGGATTTCTCTAATCTGTCCAATTCTTTATCAATCTGTTCTATTGAAGCAAACGGAACATTCCTTTTCTTTTTGAATACCGCCTGAGCGTTTTCTTTTAAAAAGAATTTTGCCTCCATCTTGGTACACGTTCCCAAGCCCGGAGAAAAAACAGTAGGAAATGTTTCCTTTAGTTTCTCTATTAATTTTTCGGCTTCGGAATTAAAACTTTCTACCTTGTAACAGAAAGAATTTATCGGTAGATCCCATAATTGAAACTCCATTATCCAATTAGCACCTAGTAAATTCGTGGTATTTTCCATGACAAATAGTTTAACTTTTCGCGTTTTTTTATTTATTTGTTTGTAACAATTTCTCCAATAAATTGTATTTTTTCTCCCGTCACTGACTTCGCGATTTTCTTTGTCTTCATTAAAGTTGGTTTCCCCAACTTCTTCCACGTATGCAAATTTATGATAGAGAGATCCGAACCAGTGTCAAGTTGCATTTTTATTTTTTTATTATTTATTTCGACGGTAACGAATTTTCTAATTATTCCATCATTTATCTCGTTGGACTTTAGTTTTCTTATTTTATTGCCCTTATTTTTTTAATGGCAATGTGTGTGTTTGTGCCCAACTCTTTCACAGTTGAAACATTTTTTATTTTTAAAATTGCAATATCTGTACCAGTGTAGTTCACCGCAAGCAAAACATGGCTTCGGGTGCTTTTGTTTGTTTTCCCTGGTATTTTTCTTTCTACAATTTTACTATTCTTTTTGTTCGACTGACTTTCTTTTTTGTAACGCATTTTCCTTACATGCGAAACGCCAGACTGTTCTATCTTTTTAGCGTCTTTTTTACGCTAACATATCTTGTGCAGTCTTCTGCCAAATTCTGTACCGTAATATTTGGATTGCTTTCCAATTTTGCCAGTACTAATTTTCTTAACTCTGCGTCTTTTTCCGCTACAAGAACTTGAACAAACACTAAGCACTTAAAATTGTCTGCGCTTAGCTCTGCTAGCTTGAATTCTTCACAATGCTTATTCACATTGGCTGCGCACGTGATATAGTCATGTTCGTCATCTTTAATCAAATTTAAACATTTCCACCTCTTGTGGAACAAAGATGTCTTTTGACTAAATAGCTCGCTTAATATATTTACCGCCTCAGTAAATGTTAACTCATTAGTTCTTTTCGGTAAAATGTAGTTTACCAATTTGTTATGCTCAGCAGTTCCTAATTTACTTAAAAGAAGCCTAACCTTCTTTCCTTCAGAACACAAATGGCAGTCCTCGTTATATACGTCTGTATATTTTTTATAATATTCTTGAAAAGTTACCTCTTCATCTGGACTGTACGTAAATATTTCAATTGAATTCCATATTGTATTCTCTGGGAAGGAATCTTTTTGTAGACTTTTCTCTTTCCTGTTCTCGGTTATTTCCAGAATTTTTCTTTGAAACTCCCCATGCATTTGTTCCATTTTCTGTTGGAATTGCATCTGTCTATTGAAAGTTTCCTCCTGTAACTGCTTCTGGAAAGTATTTTGTTGTTTTTTTTTTCAAAGTGTAAATCCGAGACTTTGTCGCCCACGTTATTTGTGGCGAACAAAATTTTCTTCCTTCCTAGGAGTGCGAATTTCGTCGTCAAAACCACTGTGGCGGACGAACTTTTTATTCCTCCTTATAAGTGCAAAACTTCGCTGCCAAAAGTTGTATTGGCGAACGAATTTTTTTTTCTGCCTCTGTATGAGTACGAATCGTCGTCAAAAGTTGTCTTGGCCAACGATTTTTTTTCTCTCGTATGAGTTCGAATCTTCGTCGCCAAAAGTTGTTTTGGCCAACGATTTTTTTTCCTCCCCCGTATGAGTTCGAATCTTCGTCGCCAAAAGTTGTTGTGGAGTTATTTCCACAATAGAACTTGTAGTCGGACTAAATGCGTCCTAAATGGGGTAAACGTACAGAAACGTTAGGAACTTGTAAATAAGTGTTATGCAGAGTAATCGAGTTGTGGGCGCTGATAGCTACTCTTCTTCCCTGGAATACCTACTGACTCTTACTTATAATAGGTGGGAGAGTCTATTCTCTAGACCAGGTGTCTTTCATTACAACAAATATTCACAACGTTCCGGTCGTTGTACATTCCGGCCTTCTTCAGGTGATTGGATCCCCGGCCCAGTAGCTAAAGACGTTGGTTAGATCCAGTGACTAGACCCAAAGAGTAGTGTGTTCAATACCAGGCTACAACAGTGGTGAACCAAAAAACTTGGAAAGTTGAGTGAAAGAGAAAGAGCTGAGACATCCGGAAGAGGCATGTCACGTGGAACTAGAACGGTTTACCCTGTAGGACGAAATAAAGGGCTCGGTTCGAAATTCCAGTCAACTGAAGAAGGTCGGAGCGTACAACGGCCGAAACGTTGTGAATATGGCAATGAAGATGAGGATAACTGTCCGAATAATGTAAATAATGCAAGTAATCAGCATACCTCATTTCAGCGATCCAATCACCTGAAGAAGGCCGGAATGTACAACGGCCAAACCGTTGTGAATATGGCAATGAAGATGAGGATAACAGTCCGAATAATGTAAATAATGCAAGTAATCCTAATACCTCATCTCAGAAATCCAATCACCTGAGGAAGGTCGGAGCGTACAACGGCTGAAAAAAACGTTGTGAATGTGGCAATGAAGATGAGGATAACAGTCCGAATAATGTAAATAATGCAAGTAAATTGTCTGGATGCTTGAAGGAGTGGTCGCCAGTGGGCGGGATATCAGGAGAATATGGTGAATAGGCCAAAGACTCGTATCGGAAACCGGCGAGCTTCAGCAGTGTCATCATGGCGACACGTGGCCAGGCATTGTCAGGAAGCAGAGTTGGGCTTCATCGATTAACCAGTGCCGGTCCATTTGTACATTTCACACAGTTGGTGACAGTAAAGTTCGGCAGTGATTCTTTGGTTAGATTCCAGAAAGCTGTAATAATTAATAGCAATGGTGGAACACCAGACAGCCATCATAATCTTCTGTTAGTGCAATTTCGGCCTGGGAAACTGTTTTGGTGCTTCGCCATGATTACGTACACACTGCCGGCCCCAGGGATTGATCTGACAACCACTATGGCACCAAATTCACAAACCAACACTTTTACCCACTAGGCCATTATATGAATTTATTATATTACGAAGGTTAGGTTTAAAGCTGCAAATTTTCCCATGGGACAAAGGTCAAGTGGGTAAAAACATAGCTTTGAAAATTTAGTGACATAGTGGTTGTCAATTCAATCGTTGGCTCAGTTGAAACGGGCAAGCAGTAACTGAACAGTGCTACACTATTTACATTATTCGGACTATTATCCCCATCTTTGTCGCCATGTTTAGCAGAACGTTTCGGCCGCTGTACGCTCCGGCCTTCTTCAGGTGGTTGGAATGTCGAACTGAACCATTTATTCACTGGATCTAACTAACGCCTTTATCCACTGTGCCATGTGTCCTTGATCCACTGAGAGGACCCAAAGACTGTGAGTTCAATACCTGGTTAAGGCGGTGGAGAATTTGGAGAGGGGGATTAACAGGAGATAACTGACACCCATTAAATGTGGCACGTGGAACTAGAACAGTCTACCCCAGTGAACGAAATAAAGGGTTTAGTTCGACATTCCAACCACCTGAAGAAGGTCGGAGCGTACAACGGCCGAAACGTTGTGATAAACATGGCGACAAAGATGAGGACAATAGTCCGAATAATCTAAATAGTGTACATAATACCTCATCTCAGAAATATAGACAGATACTGAACAGTGGTAAATAAAATAAAAACTAGGCGATATTCCCAGACATGAGCAGTGGGACGAGAACAGTCTGTCCTGTAGATTAAATAAAGGATTCAGTTCAGTATTCCTTGAAGGTTACCCAGATCGTTATACACCTGAGGAAGGGAACCACGGTCCAAGTGAAAGAGTTGTAATTTCTAGGGCACATAATGAAACTTTGAAGAATTTGATATATTGAAGGCAAATGAGACGGTGAAAAGCAGTGAGTAGCCTATATAACGAGCTTGTGTAAATAGATGGTTGATTGGGATTGGGACTGGGGTGCGTAGCGAAAATATAAACTTTGCTAAGTTCTAGAAAGGATAGGAAGTTGTGGTGGAACTATAGAAATAGAAGAATTAATATAACTCGTATCAATTAAAACGGAAAGAATAATGTAAGATTGTTCGAGTAACTAGAACAAGAAATGCAATTTTTTTATAAGAATGCTGGTAGAAGTGCGGAAATATATATATCTATCTATGTCTTACGATCTAGGAGAATGAAACACCCTGGATTCGAACAATATCTTTCAGAGCATGGTCACATTTAAGAACATATACTGTCCTTAGATTTAGCGTTATTCCAGAGGGGTTAAAATCTGTGACAGTAAACCCCCAAGAGATTGCTTACGTTATTTGCTCCAGCAGCGCGTAGGTTAAATTTAAGGTTCCTAGTTATCCATTCAGAATTGTCCCACCTGAATTAAAACGTTGGTTCGTGAATCTGGTGATATAGCGATTGTGAGTTTGTGCAGAAGAAATCCAAAGGCCTTCAAAAAGATCGAGGGCGTGCGTTGCGCCTGCCGATGCCGTTGGCACCGTGAGACAAAGAAAAACCGGGGCGGACACATTCCGTCGTTTATGACAGAAAACAGTTGATGGAATAACACGGATGTGCTGCCTACGAGCGCATATAAAGCCACTGGCAGTGAACAAAAAAGGAGGAGGAAGGGAGGGTGGATTTTTTACAGAGTTCAATCCCCAGATAGGGCCGTGTGTAATTGGAGTTAGTAGAAACGAGCAAAAACTATGCAGTAGTAAAATAATAACTAAACGAGACGAGGTCGGCGGAACGAGAACAAAATAAACCCGTAGATTAAATAAAGGGATCAGTTCTAAATTCTCTGAACGTTAGACGGATCGACAAGTACCTGATGAAGGACGGAGAGCACAACAGTCGAAACGTTGTGATAATGTCAATAACAAAGATGGGGACAATAGCCAGCTTTAAGTAACAGAAAGGAGGAAGTGAAGAGCCATGATCGCCTACGTAAAGAAGAAAGACCCGTTGTAAGAGTACAATTTCCTTTTCTGCCGGGGCCTCGCTTTCCGATGAGTCGTCCTTCTCATCTGGCTCAAGTCACCAGTCGTCTCCGTTACAAGTGCCATTCCTAATACTCCTGCACTTTCAGAGCATGTGTTTAATCTACCGCTTATGTCGCTCTATGATATTGTGGTTGGTACTGCCAGGATGTTCTTGGTACTTATTTATTGATCGGAATCTTTGTAAATAAAACGAATTCTGGTGAAAGGATATATGCAAATAATATATATATATATATATATATATATATATATATATATATATATATATATATATAATAGCTGGCCACTCGTATTCGAGGATACCCGTCTACTAAGGTGGCTAGCTAATCCCTTATTACAGACTCTCGCTCAGGCACATTTGTGTTTTTTCAACATCCACAGAGCCACCCTGTAGTTTATACTGCAATACTAAAAGTGCCGCACGCTGGGATCGTCCCCACTCCAGACCAATAACATCAAAAAGTCACCTTCCTGACAAATCAACCATGGTGAGATTCGTACCCGTGTTCGAAAGCGAACGTTCTAACCACTCAGTCACGCATCCAATACATATATATTAGAGTGGAGTGAGTTCTTTGTATTCGGTCTAGGAAAATGTTTGTTTCTGAGGTGGATATTGGTAGCAGTCTGGAAAAATTTACGTTTCGGATCGGTAGTGGGGAGTTTCGAAGTCAGACTCTGCTAGTTGTAGTAGTCATCTTAGAATTAGGCCAGCGTCAATCTACTGTGTTAGTCTCGGCCCTCAGAAGGGCAGAAAATATTATTAACCGGCGACCGCTTAACTACTACTACATGCGTTATGCATGTCCGGTTTTTTCTCCGACCAAAATAGTTTTATTTCCCTGCGTTCAGAAATTACGAAGAGAATTGTTCGGAGATTTCGCGCCATCGTGTTGCAACATTTTGCTGTTATCAGTTCTTCCGAAATGTATGGCGGGCTCTGTACTGGCTTTCACCACGATAACCAAATACTCTATTTTTCTACGCAATTGATTGAACTCAGTGACACTTGAAGCCCGATTGGTTAAAATTAGTTCGTTTGCATGAGCTCATTGACTCCATTCAACGGAGAGGCATTTTCTTTCTTCTTTTTTTTTTCTGCCAGAACAGCACGCGACACGAAAGCGTTTTAGCCTTCCGGGTATGTCGCTATTTTCTTCTGTACACTAACCCCAACCCTCATCCTGATCTCTCTGATGATCACGATTGCAGATATGGCAACTGGGTGCAGGTCTTTTAATTCTGGCACTCCGTTTCACCCAAGTGCCGACTGCGGAAGCGATCATCGTCCAGTTATATGTAAACTAAGAGTGAAACTACGGAATCTGAAGAAGCCTAACGCAGTACCCAAATTGCAATGCAACAAACTACTGAACGGTCCGCACCTGAAGGGACAATATATGAACAGTGTGAAAAGAATATACGAGGAACGCAATAGAAATGTAAACTCGAAATGGGACGCATTAAGAGAAGATTTAGTGACATCAGCAAACGATATCATCCCAAAGGAGAATGGACGAAGAAGAAAAAAACGAATGGATCACTGATGAGATTCTTTACATGATACAAAGGAGACAGAAAACTCTGCCAAGATACGAAACGGAATACAGAAAACTACTCAACGAAATAAGGACCAAATGCAGGCAGGCTAAAGAACAGTGGCTTTTCATTTATTTTTATATGACGGAAGTTATGCGTGGAGCCTGTCTTATTTTGGTATATTTAGAGACATGAATAAGTACGTTCTAGTTCCGCAAACTTTTTTCATTTTACGGAGGCATTTTTCGACCAGGTTTTCAGCCTTTTCCTTTTCATCTTTTTATTTGAGGGTTGAGAGAAGTATCGAAAGACAAGTTTAGGGAGGGAAAGAGAAAGAGAGAGAGTGAGAGAGAGAGAGAGAGGGAGGGAGGGAGAGAAAGAAAGAAAGAGATAAGGGTTTTAAAGGACAGTACAAATCCCTTAATTTTAATTCTTTTTATTTTTCTTTATATATTTTGTATTAGCTTCTTGGTTTGAAACTTCCATCTGTTCTTTTTTTCGATTAGCTTGTTTCATTCGTTGCTTTTTTTCCCAAATTGCACCCTATCTTTGTTTTTTCATTTATTTCTTTTATAATGGAAGTTATGCGTGGAGCCTCCCTGACTTATTTTTTAGTCACAAATACATAGGCTCCGAGCCTGCAAACTTCCAGCAGTTTTTGGAGGGTTCAGTCTTTTCTTCATCTTCTTTTTATTTGAGGGTTGTCATCTTGTTTGTTGAGAGAAGTATTGAGAGAGAGAGAGAGAGAGAGAGAGAGAGAGAGAGAGAGAGAGAGAGAGAGAGAGAGAGAAAGTGATAAGAGTTTTAAATGACAGTGCAAATGCCTTATTTTAATTTGAATTCATTTTATTTTTGTTTATACATTTTGTATTTATATTTTATTTTATTGTTATCGGGACTCACTACAATATAATGGATTCAACAGTGGGGCGAAGATATTTCGGGTGGCGCATCGATCAAATTTGTGTGGGGACTGCTGATACCAGTGACACGCCCCATCTGCTATCTCAAAGTATATCATGTGGGTAGTGTAGTGGTTCAGTTCTAAAACTGAACAGTTGGATCCTCATGTGTCAAAATCGACAGAAGCGACTCTAATATATTACCAATACGTAAAACTATTCGTTAAGATTTATTCATTTACAGATGACATAAACTTGTATTACATATTCTAACATACGTCTTATTTATTTTGTGTCCGTTCAGGACATTGGTGATCATGGTTCTCCACAACTTCTTGGCATTTCTAGAGCTTAATAAGTTTTGTCTTTTTGTTACCTCCCCATAACCCTTTTCCGCCAACCATTTACCCACGTTCGCTTGGTAGGATATGCGTTGTTTTCCTCCGTCCCTCTTGCCTCAAACTGTTCTGTGAGTATCAAATTTTACAAACTTTCTTTCTTCATTAAGAACCCTCCAAAATTCCACAGTCACTTTCTGATGTTAAGTATGTGTTCTTTCTGTTTACATTTTCTCTAAATCTCCGTCGTTGCTCACAAGTTGGGACCATTTTATTCTCAGCATCCTATTGTAGAACCACATTTCTGTGGGGATAAAGTCCAGCATTCATTTGCTTAGCTTTTTGAATGCAACTTTGGATATTCCATCGAAATTCACATTCACATTTCAGTGTCGCACTCCCCGCATTAAAAATTGTTATATATATATATATATATATATATATATATATATATATATGAAGAAATATAGTCTTAAAGTGTGCTATATTTATGGGATAAAGTGCTCAATATCAGAGATAGAGCGTGTGTAAATATAAAAGTGAACATAGAAGTCAACACTTAGAGACGACAGTCTGTTTCATGCTAGATGCAATCGTCAGGCCGCGAGTGCTGTTATTTTTCTCGGCTATTTATATATACGGGTCAGTGGTGCATTGTGGGTAGTCTATTTTGGCGGTTATTTTACCGGAAGTCCTACAACGAACCAATTAGTAATATTAATGTAATTAATGGCGAATTCTCTTCGCTAAAAGACTTAATAAAGTATTAATTTACCAACAATCCATTGAATGACGAGATCCTTATGTATAAAATTGTTGCCAGATGGATCTGGTGTATTTTTAGAACAGGAAGTATTTTCGAAAATATCATATTTTCATCATCAGGCTCTAATTTTATTTCGATTTCCAAGACGAAATAAATGTATTGTAGACCGAAAGATGTTTTTTTAAGAATGTGTTATTTATTAACGGTTATATAATTTGGGAACGTGCAAGTCAGAAAGCTAAAGTTCAAATATTTCAAGTAAGATTTTTTTGTAAGAATTTTGTAATGTGGTGAATCCACGAATTTTTGTTGTATGTGTTTTGCAGTTAACGTGACATGAACTAAGTATATGGTTCAATTAATACAGTAATCTATCTTAGTAGTTATTTCACGGAATTTTGTACTGCGGATCAATTTTTATGAATAATATATTGGGCTGCATATATTTGATATAATAAAGAGGTAATCACACAAAGAATCAATTAGTAATATTAATGGGTTTTCTAGGTATTATTCAGATATCGTCACATTAGAGACGTATGCACATTGACTCCGATATTGGACAGGACGCATTGGAGAATCTCTGAAGTCAGAGCAAGATTCAACTGGGCTTGTTGAACTAGGTGTCTCTTTGCTCTTGCAGATATTTTCGGTGACAGAAAGATCTTGATTGCGATATCATAAAACAAAAATCATTCCATTTAGAAATAATAAGTTGCATGGTGCAGACAGGCACTCCAAATCGTTTTAATAGGTTTTGAAGATTTTCATTATTATAAATTTCAACTATGTGAATTTTTAAAGCATCAAGATGTTCTTTAGATCTTGGCATATTTTTATTTTGCATGCCCAATGAGTTATATTGCTTGACTGCAGAAAACATATATTAACAAAGAAATGATTTTCAAATGCATTCGTAAAATAAAAATCATTTTCCAATGCCTTCCTAGAGTAAAGATTATTTTCTAATATGTTAGTATAGTAAAAATCATTTTCCAAACATTCCTCTTGTAAAAAACATGTTTCAATGCATTCCTGGAGTAAAAATAATTTTCTCATGCATTCACATATTAACAATCATTTTCCAATGAATTCCAATATTAAAAATTATTTTCCAATGCGTTCCTATAGCAAAAACCATTTTCCAAAGCATTCACATATTAAAAATAATTTTCCAAAGTATTCCTATATTAATAATCCTTATCCAATGTAATCATATACTTGAAATTATTTTCCAATGTATTCCGATAATAAACACCATTTGCCAATGCATTCATATAGCAAAAATCACTTCCAATGAATTGCTACAATAAAATCATTTTCCAGTGCATTCCTGTAGTAAAAAGAATTTTCTAATGCATTTGTAGAGTAAAGATTATTTTCCAATGCATTCCTACAGTAAAAAAAAAAATTATAGTGCATTCCAATATTAAAATGATATTCCAATGCATTCCTATAGTATAAATCATTTTCCAATGCATTCCTATAGCAAAAATCATTTTCCAAATCATTCCTATAGTAAAAATCATTTTCCAATGAATTCCTATAGTAAAATTTTTTTTCCAATGCATTCCTATCGTAAAAATCATTTTCCAAAGCATTCCTATAGCAAAGATTTTTCCAATACACTCCTATAGTAAAAAACATTTTTAAGTACATTCCTAGTTTAAACTCATTTCCAAAGCATTCATATGGTAAAAATCCTTTTCCAATGGAATCGTATAGAAAAAAATATTTTCCGAAATATTTCTATAGTAAAAATCATTTTCCAAAATATTTTCAGCGCATTCCTGTAGTAAAAATTATTTTCTAATGTGTTTCTTTATTAAAAAAAATTACAATGCATTCGTATATTAAAAACCATTTTCCAATGCATTCCAAAAGTATAAATCATTTTCCAATGGATTCCAAAAGTAAAAATCATTTTTTCCAATTCATTCAATAGTAAAGAGTAATAATTTTCCAATGCATTCCCATATTAAAAATCATTTTCTATTGCATTATGTAGTAAAAATCATTTTCCATTGCTTTCCAAAAGATTAAAAATCCTTTTTCCAATACATTCCTATGGTAAATATCATTTTCCAATGCATTCCCATATTAAAAAATTTTTCCAATAAATTCTTATAGTAAAAATCATGTTCCAATGCATTCCTATAGTAAAAAACATGTTCCAATGCATTCCAAAAAGGAAAAATCATTTTCCATTTAATTCCCAAAGTAAAAGTTATTGTCTAATGCATTCCAAATGTAGAAATCATTTCCAATTCATTCCTATATTAAAAATCATTTTCCAATGCATGCTTGGAGTAAAAAATATTTTCTAATGCATTTGTATAATAAAAAATATTTTCCAATGCATTCCGATAGTAAAAATCATTTTCCAGTGTATTTGTGTCGTAAAAATCATTTTCTAATGCATTTCTATAGTAAAAATAATTTTTCCAGTGCATTCCTATAGTAAAAATTATTTTCCTATTCATTCCCATTGTAAAAATCATTTTCCAGTGTATTTGTGCAGTAAAAATTATTTTCCAATGCATTCCAAATGTAAAAATTATTTTTCAATAGATTCGTACAGTAATCTTCATTTTTCATTATATTCCTATACTACAAATAATTTTCCAATACCTTCCAATATAAAAAATCATTTTCCAATATATTACTATAGTAAAAATCATTTTCCAATGCATTCGTATACTAAAAATCATTTTCCAGTGAATTCCTGCAGTAAATATCATTTTACAATGCATTACAAATATAGAAATGATTTTCCAATGTAATCTATTATAAAAATCATTTTCCGATGCATTGCTATAATAAAAATCATTTCTAATGCATTTCAAAAGTAAAAATCATTTCAAATTGCATTCCAAAAGTACAAATGATTTCAAATTGCATTCCAAAAGTGAAAATTGTTTTCTAAGGCATTCTTGTAGTAAAAACATTTTCCAATGCATTCCTATAGCAAAAAGCATTTCCAATTCATTCCTATAGCAAAAAGCATTTTCCAATGCATTCCGATAGTAAAAATCATTTTCCAGTGTATTTGTGTCGTAAAAATCATTTTCTAATGCATTTCTATAGGAAAAATCATTTTCCAGTGCATTCCTATAATAAAAATTATTTTACAATGTATTCCTATAGTAAAAATCATTTCCCAATGCATTCCTTTAATAAAAATCATTTTCCAATTCATTCATATAATAAAAATCATTTTCCAATGTATTTTCCTATAGTGAAAATTATTTTCCAATGTATTCCTGGTGGAAAAATGATTTTCCATTGCATAGGTATATATATATATATATATATATATATATATATAAAAGTGAACATAGAAGTCAACACTTAGAGTTGACAGTCTGTTTCATGCTAGATGCAACTGTCAGGCTTGACGATTGCATCTAGCAGAAACAGGCTGTCGCCTCTAAGTGTTGACTTCTATGTTCACTTTTATATTTACACGCGCTCTATCTCTGATATTGAGCACTTTATCCCATAAATATAGCACATTTTAAGACTATATTTCTTCATATATATATATATATATATATATATATATATGTGTGTGTGTGTGTGTGTGTATCTGTGTGTGTGTGCGTGTGTGTATCTGTAATCTAGAATTTGCTCATCCTCTTCCTATATGCTCGACATCAATTTTGCATCCGGGTGCTATTAACCTGATTCGTGCTGAATCTCAGAAAGAATAAAAGAATTCAAGAAGTAGGCTTCGGATATTGACCGAATCTGTGATATTATTTGAAAAACTCACGAACACAAAACAAAAACAAACAAAATCAAAGTTCCAACACTAAAAAGTCTTTAAATCACGCAATCAAATGTATTCCTAAAATAAAAATCATTTTCCAGTGGATTCCTATAGTAAACATCATTTCATTTTCATTCCCGTTGTAAAAATTATTTTCCAATGCATTTCTGTAGGAAAAATTATGTTCCAATGCATTCCTATAGTAAAAATAATTTCCCAATGTATTCCGATAGTGAAAATCATTTCTAATGCATTCGTATAGTGAAAATCATTTTCCATTTCATTCCAAAAGTAAAAATTATTTTCCAATGCATTTCTATAGTAAAAATAATTTTTCCAGTGGATTCTTATGTTGAAAATCATTTTCTAATGCATTCGTATAGTGAAAATCATTTTCCATTTCATTCCAAAAGTAAAAATTATTTTCCAATGCATTTCTATAGTAAAAATAATTTTCCAGTGGATTCTTATATTGAAAATCATTTTCTAATGCATTCGTATAGTGAAAATCATTTTCCATTTCATTCCAAAAGTAAAAATTATTTTCCAATGCATTTCTATAGTAAAAATAATTTTCCAGTGGATTCTTATATTGAAAATCATTTTCTAATGCATTCGTATAGTGAAAATCATTTTCCATTTCATTCCAAAAGTAAAAATTATTTTCCAATGCATTTCTATAGTAAAAATCATTTGCAATGCATTCCTTCAGTAAAAATCATTTTCCAATGGATTCCTATAATAAAAATCATTTTCCAATGCAATTTTAAAAATTCATTGTTTACTTTCCTATTGTAAACGAAATGCATTCCCATATTAAAATAAAAAAAATCTACTGCATTTTTCTCGTCAATATTTTTACAAGAATTCCCCCCCCACACACAGACAGACACACGCACACACATATATATATATGACTGTTTTTCTGTGCATACCCTTTCAGGTGTAATATGACTACAAAATAACTTCCGATTTTCCGGCATTTTCTCAGATTTTTGGAAGTGGGTCGAGTCGACTTCTTTTCATTAACCCATGGTATTTACGTGCATCATGTAAAATACATAGAAACAAATGGAAAGTGTGTGTGTGGGTGAAAGAAAGAAAGAAAGAAAGAAAGAAAATAAAGCCATGCTTAACGTCGAATGATTGAATGTCGGTAACCTGTGTGCCGTCGGCAGGTCGGCATGTCGTTTTGCCTGTTTGGATTCTCTGTTAGAACTGAGGGAAAATAATTTAGCCTCTTTTTTTTTCTAGCCGCGTCTTCTCTGCTCCGTTAAGCATCATCTTTTGTTCCAACACAATATGGCCGTCGTGTTCACTGAGGCGCTCAAATCCCGAGTTGAAACGGGTAAGCTATTTCGATCCTAAAGGCCGTCTCATTAAGGAAGCAGCTTTGCGTAGCAAATAACGTCAAACCAATACATTCTAAATATTGTTCTAAAAGTGATTTTCTCTCAAAACTTTCCGAAATCCGACCTAAAGAATATCTCAATAAAACTGACTCTTTTTGCAATCCTCACAAAATGGACGTGCTCCATATATTTTTAAAATTGTTCTACCAAAAAGCCTTCAGAGATATTGGCGAAAAATCACTAGTAATAAAATATTTTGCAATCTGCAGATATGGATATACATGCAATATATTTAAAAAAATGATATACAAAAGGTATATATATGTTTTTGTATATATATATATATATATATATATATATATATATATATATATATATATATATATATATATATATATATATGTATATGTATATATATATATATATATATATATAGATAGATAGATAGATAGATAGATAATATTAGTGGTCAATAAATATATATATATATATATATGCATACATTCCCAAGAGAATAGAATCCAGGTAGAACTCAATGTCTAGGACGGCGTAAGAATATAATATAAAAAGTTCAAACACTAATATTCCATGGTTATAATTTATCATATTGGAATCGTAATCACGATCCAAATCATCAGATCTACAAATTCAAAAAGATTACGATTCCAATGTAATAAATTATAACCATGGAATATTAGTGTTTGGGAGTGTTATATATATATATATATATATATATATATATATATATATATATATATATATATATATATATATATCTATATATATATATATATATATGCTTTTAATCTTTCAGACGTCCTACCTAAAAAATGGTAAAGGCTCTCATTAGGAAGCAGATTTGTTTTTACAAATAACTTCAAATCAACACCTTACCCATATTTTTTTAAAAGTGAATGCACTCCAAAAACATTCTGAAATCATACCAAAAGAATATGTAACCAATAAACCAGAATGTTTTGCCACCTACAGGAAATGTAATTCCTCACAATAAATTTTCAAATTAATAATGAACTATGAAGATTTTTAAAATTGAACTATTTCTCGAGAAAGTATGCCTAAATGATAGTCTTACAAAGAAACAACTTCGGAATCAACACAAAATAAAAGTTGCATCACAGATTTTACCTGATTTTCCAAAATGCATTCGAAGATTCGAGCAAAAGAATGTACCCTATTGATAAGTGTTACCAAATCATTTTCCAATGCATTCCTAGAGTAAAAATCATTTTCCAATGCATTCCTAGAGTAAAAATCATTTTCCAATGCATTCCTATAATAAAAATCATCTTCCAATGCATTCCTATAATAAAAATCATTTCCCAATGCATTCCTATAATAAAAATCATTTTCCAGTGCATTCCTATAATAAAAATCATTTTCCAGTGCATTCCTATAATAAAATCATCTTCCAATGCATTCCTATAATAAAAATCATTTTCCAATGCATTCCTATAATAAAAATCATTTTCCAATGCATTCCTATAGTAAAAATCATTTTCCAATGCATTCGTATAGTAAAAAACATTTTCCAATATATTCCTATTGTAAAAATCAATGCATTCCTTTAATAAAAATTATTTTCCCATGCATTCTTATAATAAAAATCATTTTCCAGTGCATTCCTATAGTAAAAATTATTTTCCAGTGCATTCCTATAGTAAAAATCATTTTCCAGTCAATGCCAATAGTAAAAATCATTTCCAGTGAATTTTTATAGCAAAAATTAGTTTCCAATGCATTACTTCATTAAAATCATTTTACAATACACCCCATTATTAAAAATCATTTTCCAACGCATTCTCATAATAAAAATCATATTCAAAGGCATTCATATAGTAAAAATCATTTCCCAATTCAATCCTATAATAAAAATCATTTTCCAGTGCATTCCTATAATAAAAATCATCTTCCAATGCATTCCTATAATAAAAATCATTTTCCAAACCATTCCTATAATAAAAATCATTTTCCAATGCATTCCTATAATAAAAATCATCTTCCAATACATTTCTAGAGTAAAAATAGTTTTCCAGTGCATTCATTATTTAAAAATAATTTTCCAGTTAATTCTTATGGTAAAAATCATTTTCCAATGCATTCCGATAGGAAAAATCAATTTCCAATGCATTTCTCGAGTAAAAATCATTTTCTACTGCATTCCTATAATAGAAATAATTTTCCAGTGCATTCCTATAATAGAAATAATTTTCCAGTGCATTCCTATTATACAAAACATTTTCCAATGCATTCCTATAGTAAAAATCCTTTTCCAATGAATTCGTATAGTAAAAAACATTATATTCCTATTGTAAAAATCAATGCATTCCTTTAATAAAAATCATTTTCCAGTGCATTCCTATAGTAAAAATCATTTTCCAGTGAATTCCTATAGTAAAAATCATTTCCCAATTCAATCCTATAGTAAAAATCATTTTCCAATGCATTCCTATAGTAAAAATCATTTTCCAATGCATTCCTATAGTAAAAAACATTTTC
The DNA here is from genome assembly GCA_964036315.1 of Acanthosepion esculentum. Taxonomy (NCBI): domain Eukaryota; kingdom Metazoa; phylum Mollusca; class Cephalopoda; order Sepiida; family Sepiidae; genus Acanthosepion; species Acanthosepion esculentum. Next base: position 27,645,859 of record OZ038517.1, on the reverse strand, counting down.
CGATGCATTCCTTGTGTAAAAATCATTTTCCAATGGTTTCCTATAAAAATTCATTTTCCAATGCATTCCTATAATAAATTCCATTTTCCAATGCATTCCTATAGTAAAAAACATTTTCAAACGCATTCCTATAGTAAAAATCATTTTCCAATGGTTTCCTATAAAAAATCATTTTCCATTGTATTCCTATAGTAAAAATCATTTTCCAATGCATTCCTATAGTAAAAATCATTTTCCAATACATTCCTATAGTAAAAAACATTTTCCAATGTATTCCTTCAGTAAAATTCATATTCTAGTGCATTCCTATAGTGAAAATCATTTTCCAATACATTCCTATAGAAAAATCATGTTCCAATCCATTCCCATTGTTGAAAGAATTTTAAAATGTTTTTTCTATAGCACAAATCACTTTCCAGCGCATTCCTTTAGTAAAAATCATTTTCCAATGCATTCCTATAATAAAAATCATTTTCCTGTATATCCCTATGATAAAAATCATTTTCCATTGTATTCCTATAATAAAAATCTTTTTCCAACGTATTCCTATAATAAAAATATTTTTCCAATGCATTCCTATAATAAAATAACTTTTCCAATGCATTCCTATTTTAAAAATCATTTTCATTTTCATTCTCGTTGTAAGAAATATTTTCCAGTACATTCGTATTGTAAAAATCATTTTCCAGTGTATTCCTATAGTAAAAATCATGTTCCAGTGGATTCCTATAATAAAAATCATTTTCATATGCATCCCTACCGTAAAAATAATTTACCAATGCATTCCTATAGTAAAAATCATTTTCCCATGCATTCCTATAGTAAAAATCATATTCCAATGCATTCCTTTAATAAAAAAACATTTTCCAATGAATTCCTATAGTAAAAATCATTTTCCATTGCTTTCCTATAAAAAAATTTCCCAGTGTATTCCGTCGCTAAATTTTTTTGAATTAGACTCCAGCCATATATCCTTCACAAACAACGAAGAAATTTTATAACTCTTCTTATCAGCTGTTGTTAAGTATGTTTCAGTGCTTTACCAAATTCCAAAATATCATTTTAAAGCAGTTCCTTCCAGATAGTTCCAAACTAGTTTTGCGGAATTGAGATCAGACGCACTTCTCAGCTGTCTGCTAAATGCATCTTTCTTTAAAATATTGAAGAAGGCTGTGGGCGGCCCCGAACATAGCACACGCCATTTGTTTCTTTCGCAATGAGAGGATCATGAAAATTCTCGAGCAGCTCGTCTTAGGTCGTGGGGATTATGTGGGAGGAAATATAGGGTCTGTTGGTCGTGTCTGTCTTTCCAGCGCCATTGTTTCTTTGCAGGGCTTGAATCTTCTATGTACACTACATGAAAAGTTCGAGGCCACCTTGCATTTAGTTAAAACACCTTAAGACAAATTTTTGTATTTTAAAGCAAAACATATAATATCAGTAGCTAGAGTGTATTTGCCTTTATTTTGAAAAACAATCATTTAACTATTAAAAATGTTCATACAACAGCACCCTATTTTGTTTTCATCATTAAAACCACCACCTGCCTTAATTACTGCTTTACAAATTCTTGGCATTCTTTCCAATAACTTTTGAAAAACAGTCAATGGCAGACCTTCCCAAGCATTCTTCAAGTACTAAAAAAGCTCACTCTCACTCTTTGGGTATTCTCTTCAACCTCCCCTATCCAATTCTTTTTTTTTTGTCTGTAGTGTATACATTTGAGATGTCAGCAACAAAGTGATGATATTTGAAATATGTGAAAAATTAAGTAAGTTTGATGGTCTTATTCCGTCATGAGTTGATTTCTAAGATTGTTGTGGCCTTGTTAGGATCAGAAATAAAGACACAAGAGAGGAATTGAGTTAAACAAATATATTAACAGAAACAGTAATACAAACATATACAAACGAGAGTGTTAAGCAAGAATGTTCGGTCCGACTGTCAGAGCTGAATGCTGGAAACTTCACACTCAAAAGGCAGTATCTGCTCCTATTTATAGCTTGGAGAGTCCATGCGCGCGTGGGTAAATTACCATAACAAATATATATATATATATATATATATATATGTGTGTGTGTGTGTGTGTGTGTGTGTGTGTGTGTGTGTATGTATGTGTATGTGTGTGTGTATACTCACTTCAGGAAAAAGTTTGTGGTCCTTCTGTATTTCTTTAAAAAACAACTTAAATTGAGATATTTTGTATTTTTTAAAGTAAAAGATATAACTTTAAGTACTGTGTATTTGCCTTTAGTTTGACAAAACGTAAGCTCCTAACTATAAAAATATGTTCATAAAACAGCACCATTTTTCGTTTTCCTCAATAAAATCACCACCTGCCTTGATTACTCGTTTACAAATACTGGGCTACAAAAAAAAATGTAGATGGCTGACCTTCCCAATTATTCTTCAAGAACTGAAAAAGCTCACTCTCACGCTTTACATATTCTCTTCGAACTCTCCTACCGAATTCATCCTATACTAATTCAACTGGAGAGATATCATGAAATTGAGCTAGCTGTGTCATAATTTGCGAAATGTTTTTTTTGATTCGAGGTTATTTTGACATAATTTAGAAGAGTGTTTTGGATCGTTGTCTTGTTGAAAGGTGATTTATTTTCCATTTATGCGTAAACCAGATGATATCGCATGTTTTTGTAAAATCGAATAATATTGTTTTTTTTTTCATGATTCCCTTGAGCTGAATCAAATCTACAGGCCTGTTGGTAACCTCAAAAAGTCCATTGAGGGGTTAATTGTGGAAACAACATATAATATTTCTCATATAATATATTTATAATTTAGCATAATGTATTGTGGACAGACGAATCCAAATCTGAACTTTTTGCTAGTAAGAGGAGCCTGGAGAAAGACTGAAAAATATATGCAAATGCTCTGTAGTTACTGGATATATATATTTTATTTTAAAAAAATATCTCGTTGTTTTTTTTTTTGTTTTTTTTAAAGAAATGGAGGGTTGCTCCCAATTTTTTTGCCTGTAATGTAGATTGTGTCATTGACCTTCGGTTACTGGGGAATGAACTGTGGCGACATCATATGATCATTGTTGCAGTCACCGAGATCCTCAATGGCAACTTGAATTTGGAGTACATAACCGTGGAAATGTCCGTGGGATCCGAGTAATTCCTCGGGTCATTCCTTATTTCAAACACCATCAAGAAGCTGTCATTGGTGCCTAGTGCTACGAGCAGGGCGTGTCCTTTTATTTCTTGCCTTAGATTTGGTGCTGCCATTTTAATATCCTTGATAATTCTGAAAGAAAAATGAAAATATTGGAATTTTGCGTATGATATACACCATTACCAAATATCCCACCGTTCCAGCCAATCCGGCGCCAAATCCAGGACCCTACCCTCGTTGGCCATGTCTTCAGTGGTTGGCCGTACTTACTACTCTTAGTCAATTGCGGGTTTGTAAGGCTATCTGACCCATAGTTCGCGTGGAAGGCTGTGTCGCTGAAGAATTGATGTCCTTTTACCGTTCTTTATTATACTTCTGGGGAATCTGGTTTAGTTACTGACCATTAGACACTCAGGTTTTGAATTCAAAGTTCTCCTTCTCTTAGACCAGTTACTGAACAAAGCTATATATAACGAGGGAGGGATGAAGAGATAGATTCATACCTTTCCCAAAGCTATTTGTACCTAAGTGAATGTAACGAAATAGACTGGGATTCGAACCCGACTCTTCGATTCTTCTATCCAAGCTGCTATACACTACTTCACCGTGCCTCCACTGACACAGAGCATTTATTCTCGTGCCTACACATAGTAGCAAGCTCTAATCTATTGAGGAGTTGGGTCTTGTTCAACGTGAAAATAAATGTCTCATTAACGGTAAATGCTTATCAAACAATGTTATCTACCAAGCCACTGTGAAAACAGAGCTAAATAAGATGCACCGAACGACCTTAAAAACAGAGATATTGCAACCATAAACCATTCTTCCACAGATGTTACGCTACCAGTACAACGCTATCAAAATTCATATGGGATTACCAAAACAGATTTAATAGAACGATTCCTGAATGAAAAAATGTTTAAAATGACAAAAGCATCTGAAGCTGGTTCAGTGAGTGGTTGATTATGTTTAGTGGAGAAATTGAAGATTATCCCCTTTCGTTATTAAGACCAACTCCTCAAAGAAAGTCAGAGCTTGTTCGTAAGTGTCGGTATGAGAATAATTCCTATGCTGTTTTGCTCCTGTGTGAACGGAACGGGGAAATATTTTCTATTTGGCAGGTGCCGATCACCGCCAAAAACTTAAGGGTGAAGAAGGTAGTGGCTGTAATTGATACTTACAAATTTGTTGAGTGGTTTTACCGTTTCTTCTTAAACATGAAGATCGATTTCATCGTGAAATGGGGAGCAATACTCAAGAGCTTGCAAATATCGGGTGTTTTAGAGTTTTTTAAAGGCGTTTTTTTTTAAATTGTTTAATATTGAATGATTATACCAAATCGACTGCTAGGTCTGATACTAGGAAAGTTGGTTCAATTTGGCTTAGTAGACCATCTTTCTTGCACACTTATAAGTCTACCATTCGTCCGTTCATAGAATATCGCTGTAACATCTGGTATAGTGCCTTTGCTATGTATCTAGAGATTCTTGACGAAATCATAAGAAGAATCTGCAATGTTATCAGTCCTGACGTGGCATCTTAGCTTCAATCACTTCGCCGCTCTTCGGAAGTGTGTCAAACTCTCTACATCCGGGTAGAGAGGAACCCAGACGCGGCTGTGCCGAAGGGCAGAGTCTCGTCTTGGGTGGTAGACAGCTACTCGACCTCCTTTTTTACGGGGCTACAGGGAATTTTTGACCGAGCCTACGGGCTCGGATACCCCACAATAAACTTGGCTTTGTGCCGCATCCGGTTGCGTGAGCCGGTTATTGAATATCTCAATCTCCTCGTCGCTGTTGTAGCGTAGCTTCGCTGTGCGTTTTGTATAAATCCTCTCGAGTTCGTGAATTTAAGCGCAGTACTAGATTGGCAGCTAGGTCTCGCCCTTTTACACTTGAAATTGCTACAAGCAACCATAGTTTTGCGCCGACAGTTTCTTATCTCGCACTTCTCGCTTGTGGAAATCTCTTCCGGCCTCTTGCTTTCCAGTCAACCTTCAAAATTTAAATGCAATGTCAATCGCTATCTTTTATCTATATAATTCCTGTTCATTTATTGTTCTCTTTCCTTAATGTTTTTTTCTTTTGCTCAAATTATTTCACACTAGTAAACCCTTTCGTCTTGGTAGCTTTATTGCTTTCTTTAATTAATTTATTCATGGCTCTCCACATGTTCATACCTTTTGAAACTTTTCGCAATGTTTGTCTTTGTACTGTACTCGCTGTTTCCTCCTTGTGTCTTTTGCATTAGATATTTCCTGTGAGTTTTTGATTTTCCAAGCCTTCTTTCCTCATTATGTGTCCGAGAAATGTCAACTGTCGCTTTCTGAATCTAAGCACAAGTGTTTTTCTTAATTATTTAATTAATCTATTAAAAGAAAAATGCTTAGTATTTAAATATTCATCTGCGCGCTAGCGTCGCAGCAGAATGGGAAAGAAGGTCGGCTTTTAATGTGGGATTTTTGGAAAAACCGTCCTTAAATAGCTCAAGAACATCAGCATTTCTCCTTTTGGGAACTCCTTCAAGCGCCGGCTAATGACCCCATCTCCAAGGAGACTTACTGCTTGGGGAAATGGCCTCATTGGAATTGAAGCTGTGCTTTGTACATCGCTAGATAGATTCAAATTTTATTTTTATGGCACAAGTTTTGGGGCACTCTGTCAGGATCGAACTCCCTTCAACAGTAATGGTTTGTCAGATTAGCTCCAGAGACATTGCGCATTGCCGACCAAGAGCAGTGAAATAAATCGGCCCAAATAGGTCTTGTTTTTCGTGTCGCTTTGTTAGTGACCTTTGTACAAATTGGCGACTTGTACGGTCTCCTAGTTTCTTTCATATTGCATAGAAATAAGGAAAGATAAATCTTTTATTTTATCCATTCAATTCTAACATTGAATTTGATGGGAGGGGAATTTATCGACCAAGCAAGCAAGCCTTTCAAGTGCCTTATTCGATATTTTGTCGAACATTTCAGCTACTCTTGATGATTCACTTCGTTTATATTGGCATTAGTATACATACACACACACACACACACACACACACACACACACACACACACACACACACACAAACACACACACACACTCACACACACACATATATGTAAAGAGAGATAGAGAGAGAGAGAGCTAAAATAATTATTTTTATATCTAAAGATATCTAAACACACACACACACACACACACACACACACACACACACACACACACACACATATATATATATATATATATATAGATAGATAGATAGATAGATACGTTTAAAATAAAATAGAAAATAAGTAAAATTGTTATATACCGTAACTATAAACACTAATGTGTATATACCAATCTTCATAAATGCGTTGTACACTATTTTAAGTGGGGGTAATCTTCTGTCTAAGTAATCCACCACTAGCAGTGGTTTACCTACTTCACGCTGCTGGCGAGTATTGTATTTTGTTGATGTTATAAAGATTACAATTTCATCTCCGCATCCGTTTGGGCTATTCCTCATTCAGTAACCCTTTCTAGGTTACAGCACTATCTATCTATCTATCTATCTATCTATCTATCTATCTATCTATCTATCTATCTATCTATCTATCTCAGTCTGTTCATATCTATCTGTTATATACCGTACCTATGAACACTAATGGGTATTTCTCAATCCTCATAAATACGTTGCACACTATTGTAAAGTGAGTGTGTGTGTGTGTGTGTATGTTGGAGTAATATGCTGTCTAAGTAGTCCACCACTAGCAGTGGTTTACCTACTTCACGCCGCTGGCGAGTATTGTATTTTGTTGATGTTATAAAGATTACCATTTCATTTCCAAACTCCGTTTAGGTTATTACTCATTCAGTAACCCTTCCTAGGTTACAACAACAATAAAAGAATTCAAGTCAATAAATAAGTAAACAAGTTGTGTAAATAATAAATTCATCAACACACTACAAATGCTAATATAAACACAAGCTAACATAATAATAACAATCAGCAAAGAATAATGAAATAATCAATAATAAATAATGATTAAAATCATTAAGAAACAACATTATAAAATAGTTTCGCAACTGCATTCGCATCGACAATTAACTGAGGAGCCCCTTTGAAACATAGCCGTTGACGCACACCTGATAACCGTTCTAACAGTACAATAGACCCACCCATAATGTACCACTGACCAGCATTATAAATAGTCGATCCAAAACATAATACATATGGCCTGAAGATCGGCTTAAAACATGAAACAGACTCTTACGTCTTGGTGTTGACCTCAGACTGAACTTTAAATTTACATACCCTCTATCTCTGCTATTGAATTACTTTAACCCATAAATATAGCATACGTTACAACTATATTTTTTATCATATATATATATATATATATATATATATATATATATATATATGAAGAAATATAGTCTTAGTGTGCTATATTTATGGGATAAAGTGCTCAATATCAGAGATAGAACGTGTGTAAATATAAAAGTGAACATAGAAGTCAACACTTAGAGGCGACAGTCTGTTTCATGCAGGCCTGACGATTGCGTCTAGCATGAAACAGACTGTCGCCTCTAAGTGTTGACTTATATGTTCACTTTTATATATATATATGTGTGTGTGTATGTATGTGCGTGTATGTATTGGTATATGTGTGGGTATATATATACATACTTGGATATATATATATATATATATATTCATTATATATTTCAATAAAATTTTCCTTTATATATAATAGACACTCGCTGTCTATTATATATATATATATATATATATATATGTATATGTGTCTGTGTTTTTGTACATATATATATTTGAATGCATAAATTCAGACATGTACACAACACACGCGCGCGCATATATATATATATATATATATATATATATTATTTATATATATATATATATATATATATATATATATATATATATAATTGTTTATTTAAAAATTATAACATAAATATGTTATAAAATCACCACAAAAATAGTCATTTTGTTTCAACACCTCCGGTGTCTTATCAAGTGATGATGTTTAATGTAGATAACCAGTGTCTCTCATGCATAAAGGAAAATTTTATTGAAATATTTTTGTTATTCAACTACCTTTTTCTGAAACTACATTTTTCGAAAATACAAGAATTTATATAACATACTCTCTCTCTGTCTCAGTATTGTCGTATCTATCTATCTATCTATCTATCTATCTATCTATCTATCTCAGTCTTATCTATCTATCTGTCATTCTGTTCATATCTATCTATCTATCTATCTATCTATCTATCTATCTATCTATCTATCTATCTCAGTCTTGTCACCTATGTATTTATGTATGTATGTATGTATGTATGTATGTATGTATGTATCTATCTATCTATCTATCTATCTATCTATCTATCTATCTATTTCACTCTGTTTATATCTGTTTATCAAACACACACATACATAAACAGGATCACTTCCGGTCTTACCTATTCGACTGTGATTTTTTTATTCGTTCAAGTATGATTCGTTTTTTAAAATTATTCATTTTCTAATAACGCTTCCCTTGTCATTTACTCTTATAGTTAATGAGTCCCCCCAACTTTGTATTGGACAATATGTCGTCGAATATATCCCGACTGCAATATCGGGAAAACTCTCCTGGTAATTAATTATATCTAAAAACTTCTGGAATTTCAGTTTTAATCATCAATGTTTCCTTTGCGTCTTCCTTATTTCACAACTGGACATAAACCAATAACACAATAAATCCTTTTTGCTCTCATATTAAAGGTGGCTTATGCTTTGTAGTAAGCAATAATTATAAATCAATACTAGAAGCCATTAAAATTTGAGGACAAATATCTGTCTATAGTTCTGAGATGGGCTATTGTAATTGTAATTGGCTCAGTGGACAAAAGCGTTGGTTACATTCAGTGACTAGACCCAAAACGTTGTGAGTTCAATACCTTGTTATGGCAGTGGTGAACAAAAAATTGGTGGGCTGAGTTAAAAGGGAGGTAACTGGGGCATCCGAAAGAACTAGAACAATCTACCTCATTGGGCGAAACAAAGGGTTCTTTTCAAAATTACAATTACCTGAAGAAGGCCGGAGCTTACAACGGCCGAAACGTTGTGAACATGACAGTAAAGACGAGGACAACAGTCCGAACAATGTGAATAATTGAGGACAAATGTGTGTGAACCCAATAAAGGGGTCTGTTCGAAATTCCATGAAGACTGTTGAATGGTAGTAGGTAGGATTTTTTTCTTTAAAGAAAAAAATCCCTGCTTCTCTTTTCACTACCCTTTTTGATTTGAATATAGATTTGAATGCAGCGAGTTCGAATCTCACTGGGAGCTCCATACATTCGGCCTTGTGCCATATCTAAGCTACGCTTAGTAAATTGCTCGTAATCTTTGAATATGCGACTCGAGTATCAACTTCCGCTTTATGGGTCGTAGACTTTTCAACTGTCTCTTTCTAATTGTAAGTAGCATTTCTGTTTCTCTTTTTCCTTAAAAATTACTTGTTGCTCCCATATTCTGTCCTTGGTATTCTCAGCATCCTTCTGTAGAACCACATCTCTGTTATCTTAAAACTTCGCTTCATCTGCGAGGAAATTGACCAGCATTCATTACCATATTGGAGGACTGACATTATGTAGCAGTGAGCACTCTTTGTTTCGATTGAAATTATCCTGCCATAGTTCAGATGTGGCACAAGGCCGAATGTATGGAGCGCCCAGTGAGGATCGAACTCACTACTCAGTCGTACTTCATCTAGCAAGACAAGCTTGCTAATCATTACACTACGTCGAAGTGCGTCAAATATATAGAAAAAAGTGTGGTCACAAAATGAGGGATCAGTTTATATATTGATTGAAATATAGAATTGACCCCTCACTTTATTTCTATATTGTAATTTCTTGTTTATCAAATTCTGGTTACGCATGAATCCGCATCTCTCCCCCCCCAGCTGTGGGTTAATTATTAAGACAATACAATATAAATATTTTCTGTCTTTAAAATAACCCGCAAAGGCCGTAAAAAAACAAAGACTGATATTATATAGCAGTTGAGCACTCTTTTCTTTGTTTTATAGCAGCTTACTAAGGGTAGCTTAGGTGTAGTACAAGGCCGAAATATGGAGCACCTAGTGAGGATAGAATCTTCCTGTTATAATATCTCTAAAGTTTCGAGGAATTATTGCAATATTACTGAAAAATTATTTTTTCCTTTTTGTGAAGTGTCCCTTGGAGACGTGGGCCGTCATGGCTCTCCCCTTTTTCCTACCTTTTGTAACTTTTAGCAGTGTTTGTCTTTGTGCTATCACTCCAACCCACTGGTTTCCTCAATCTCGTTAGGTAATATACTCGCTGTTTCCTCCTTGCGTCTTTTGCATTCGATTCCTGTGAGTTTTTGATTTTCCAAGCCTCCTTTCCTCATTATGTGTCCTAGAAATGTCAACTGTCGCTTTCCGATTCTAAGCAGAAGTGTTTTTTTTTGTTTGCATCAATTTTCTCTAAAAATTCGTCGTTGCTCACAAAGTCCACGGTATTCACCGCATCCTTCTTTAGAACAAAAATTTTGTTCTCAAAGTCCTTTCTAAATCTATGAGGTGATTGTCCAGCATTCACTGTCATATAGGAGGACTGATATTACATAGTTGATGAGCATTCTTTACTTTGTTTATAACGAATTTTTCCTGTAGCCTAATACTTTGCTTAGCTTTTGCAAAGCAAGTTTAATTACAACAGTTCAGTTTCCAGTGTATATCGATTGATCTCCGCCTCTTGCTGCCTGATCAACTAATTCATAGAAACCATTCTTATTTCTCTGTTATTGTCCCTTCGTGAAATATCGTAGCTCACAGCTTATAGCTCAAAGGTCGTCCATAAGGACTGGCTGAACCTGAGAGACACAATCGTGTGCGTTCAACTTTGACCTCTGTATTTTTATTTTGTTTATATTCTGTTGTTGTTCTAATCCGTTTCTAAATGACTACCTGATTCGCCTACGCACTTTGGCTCAACTCATGCTTTCTTTCACCGTCGCAAAGCGATGCTGTTCAATATTTATCATAGCAAGTAACCGTGAAAGAACACTTGAGATTTCTCTCTTAAGTCGATCAATCGACATGATTCAACATTTCGTAAGATTATGTGGGCAGTTCGTTAGACAGATTTTTAGTTGGAATAATTTTGACTGAAAAACAAAGACAAAAACATGAGCAATTGATTCTTCTTCATTCAAGATTATGAGCAATAACAATGATGATGATAATAATAATAATAATAATAATAGCAAGAACGAGTCAAACAAAACAGTTAACTATGGTGATGATGACGATGATAATAATAATTATAATTGTATGAAGGAATAAAAAGGAGGAAAAATAAAAGTAAAGATTTGGCAAAACGTGAAGACAATGTCTAAAATGAGGAAATGATAATGTTGAAATAAAAAATGATAATGCGAATACAATCGCTAATAAAAGCGAGCGAAGAAAATGATAACCTCGGTAATAATGGCAAAAATAAGAGAAAAAAGTGATTATATGGCAAATAATAACGATAAAAATAACAAGATACTAAAATGTTAACGTTGCAAATAATTATAGTAATAATAACAAGATATTTAAATAATGTTTCAAATAATTATGGTAATAATAACAATATATTTAAAAGATAATGTTGCAAATAATTATGGTAATAATAACAAGATATTTAAATGATAATGTTGCAAATAATAATGGTCATAATAATAGGTATTTAAATAAAAAGTAGGAAATAATTATGGTAATAATAAGATACTCAAATGATAATGTTGCAAATAATAATGGTAACAATAATAGGTATTTAAATGATGAAGTTGCAAATAATTATGGTAATAATAACAAGATATTTAAATGATAATGTTGCAAATAATAATGGTTATAATATCAAAGGAAGAGATTGGTAACATAGATACTGATGTAAAAGCAGACCCAATAATTTGTTAGAAAACTAAAGTAAACACCTTAATCTCGTATAATATATCTCTATTTCTCTGACCCAGTTCATATCTATCTATCTATCTATCTATCTATCTATCTATCTATCTATCTATCTATCTATCTATCTATCTATCTATCTAATTGTAAGTCAACTTTTTCCATTTCCCATATATTATTTTGGATTTTTTAAAATCCCATTATTCGTTGGCTCATCACAGAGTCAGAAAATTAATCTCTATAATTCGTTTCTACGGTTAGCGAGAAATCGCATAGCTGCAAAACGATGGAACGCGATTCAGCGACAAATAAAAGGTGAAAGGTTTCGCCGTAAAAAGAAGGAATTTCAGAAGACGTGAAACATAATTCGAATGACGGAAAAAATGACGATGGTTAATTAAACTCAGGTATTCTTCTGTCAAGATCTCTTCGGTTTAAATTATCTATCTATCTATCTATCTATCTATCTATCTATCTATCTATCTATCTATCTATCTATGTCTGTTTATTATCTATCTATCTATCTATCTATCTATCTATCTATCTATCTATGTCTGTTTATTATCTATCTATCTATCTATCTATCTATCTATCTATATATCTATCTATCTATCTATCTATCTATCTATCTATGTCTGTTTATTATCCATCTATCTATCTATCTATCTATCTATCTATCTATCTATCTATCTATCTATCTATCTATGTCTGATTATTATCTATCTATCTATCTATCTATCTATCTATCTATCTATCTATCTATCTATCTATGTCTGTTTATTATCTATCTATCTATCTATCTATCTATCTATCTATCTATCTATGTCTCTTTATTATCTATCTATCTATCTATCTATCTGTCTATCTATCTATCTATCTCTCTTTATTATCTATCTATCTATCTATCTATGTCTCTTTATTATCTATCTATCTATTTATCTATGTCTCTTTATTATCTATCTATCTATCTATCTATCTATCTATCTATCTATCTATCTATCTATCTATCTATCTATCTATGTCTCTTTATTATCTATCTATCTATCTATCTATCTATCTATCTATCTATCTATCTATCTATCTATCTATTTCTCTACCTATCTATCTCAGTGTCTTCTTTCTTTCCCCTTCTCTAACTCTGCTGACATATATCGCTTTGCATAATTTTTTACAGCTTAACGATATACAATCGTAGTTGACACAATGAGTGTCTCCTGAAAAACATCTCACTGTGTATATATATATATACATATATATATTTATATAATATTAATAATATGTGTGTGTGTATGTGTGTGCGTGTGCTCGCGCGTGTGTAGCTACGTGTGTGTTTGAGGAAAATTCAAAATGGAACATCATTTACGTCACTGAAAGGCAACAGCGGAACACCTGTTCAAAGACGCCATTCGATTAGCATTCTTTCATTTTTCGCGCCCGGCATTTTCGAAATAAGCTCCTTGAAACATTCTATGCTTGAGTGCTTACTGGCCTGAAATTGAAAGAAGATCCGTTTGCAAATAATGGACCAAGGATTTTCGTATCGTTCGAGCGCGTGTTGACCTCGTTCTTACAATGGCACATTGGGTTTCTTTTTTTTTCTTTTGCGCCCGTCATGAAAGTGGAAGGTTGGAACGACATGGATACCGCTTATTTCATATCTATCTATCTATCTATCTATCTCTACCATATCGCATGTGATATGATAGAGAAATAAAGATAGAGCTATAGATAGATATATATATAGACAGATAGATAGATAGATATGAACAGTCTCGGATAGATAGATATGAACAGTCTCGGATAGATAGATATGAACAGTCTGACGTAGATAGATATGAACAGAATGACAGATAGACAGATAGATAGATAAGTAGATTCTCTTCTTGTAATGTTCAACCAATAGAATGCACAAGAGTCACTCAAGGAAGAGAGTTACTAAAGGAAGTTGTTGAAGGGCGTACAGAGAGGGAGTAATAAGTACGTATTGTCTATAAAAACTTTTAAAAAGAAACTATTGTACGCCCTTGCAACAAACCTTCTTTTTGTAACTCTCTTCTTGAGTGGCTCTTGGGCCTTCTATTGGGTGAAAATTAATAAAAAATAGAGACAAGAAAGAAAATCTATCTATCTATCTATCTATCTATCTATCTATCTATCTATCTATCTATCTATCTAACCCATTCTGTTCATAACTATATATCCCATTCTGTTAATATCTATCTATCTATCTATCTATCTATCTATCTATCTATCTATCTATCTATCTATCTATCTATCTATCTCATTCTGTTCATAACTATATATCCCATTCTGTTAATATCTATCTATCTATCTATCTATCTATCTATCTATCTATCTATCTATCTATCTATCCAATTCTGTTCATAACTATATATCCAATTCTGTTAATATCTATCTATCTATCTATCTATCTATCTATCTATCTATCTATCTATCTATCTATCTATCTATCTATCTATCCAATTCTGTTCATATCTATATATCCCATTCTGTTAATATCTATCTATCTATCTATCTATCTATCTATCTATCTATCTATCTATCTATCTATCTATCTATCTATCTATCTTCAACTTTCTCTTTCTCACCAACTCTCCATTTCTATCGCTTTGTCTTTCGCTGTCTTTCATGCCGTAGATTTTAGCTCCTTATAACATTTTTACAGACAATAGACACAGGAAGACCACTGTGAATATTTTAACATATGAGATTTGCCTGCTGTCACCGCAGCATAAACTATGCAATCTTGCATATGAGGTCATCTGAGTTCTGAGTTGAAATTTGAGAAGAAACTCATCGATCCGTTGATATTAAAATCGAAGTATAGAGAGCTGGCCATGAAATGGTCATTGATCACATTGTGCTCTTGTGGAAAAAATACGCATTTCGCGTCAATTAAAAGTAGAAGAAGAACAATGTATTATTTAGTTTACAAATAATAATCAATCAATGTAATACTGGGAACAGATGCATTTGGTTAAGATACACACACAAACGCAGTATTTTTTTTTTATTATTAATTTATTGCTAGTTTTACCCCATCTTATTATTGTTGCTTTTTAGATGAATTATTTTCATTATCTTATTTTATTACTAGATTTAAAATTACTTTAAGAGTCTTAGATAGTCAATAAATTATGGTAAGTCTCTTAGACAATATATTACGCTAATTTTTCTAAACAAATCTGTGAATTATGGCAATTTTTAGATAGTCAATTAATTATGGCAATTTGTTCACGCAATAAATTATGGCACTTCTTTTTAGATAGCCAATAAACTGTAGTAAGATTTTTAGAAAGTCAATAAATTATTGCTAGTTTTTTAGATAGTCAATAAACTGTGGTAAGATTTCTAGAATGTCAATATATTAATGGCAAGTTTTTTAGATAGTCAATACATTATGGCAAAACTTTTAGTCAATATAGCAAATTTTCTTATAATGTCAATAAATCATCTCCCCAAATGGTACAGAGATATTAGAACGCGTTTTTATAGCGCATGCGCAAAGTTTTTAACAAATACAAAATTCTGTAAATAGTAAAGCTACAACATTATATAATTCCGTATTTTCGTATTTTCGTATTATTATTATTATTAGTAGTAGTAATCTTATAAGTATAAGAAATTATACCCGCTCGGAAAACCCTCGGTGTCTTGATTTGCAAATAATCAAACCAATACCAAAGGGAAAAAAGGTATAAAAAAGGAAAGAACCAAGAACATGTACGTTAGCCGAAAATAATCGTCTAGCCTGCAAGTCCAAAGGCCAAAGAAAAAAAACTTCGATACGAGTAAGTAAAATAATTAAATAAAGTGCACAATACAGTGAGTAGAACAAACCTAGTTAAACCTAGAGAGCCAGACACACCTACCACGGTTTCACCTAACTTAGGTGAAACCGTGGTAGGTTTGTCTGGCTATCTAGGTTTAACTATATATATATATATATATATATATATATATATATATATATATATATATATATATATATATATATATATATGTATGCGTGTGTACGTGTGTATGTGTTTGTAGCAATTACAGGTGCAGTATATCTGTAAAAGGACAATATGAATAAAAATATATAATAATATGTCTTCATTCATATATATATATATATATATTTTATATTGATTGATTTAAAATATGGTTTTATCGCTACACAGTGATAACCATGTTTCGAAAATGGAAGCCAAAGCCTTTGAATTCAATTTTGTTACCAAATTAAAGACATTAGTTCCATTTCCTCGTCAAGCGAATTTTGGAGTAACTTATTTTTTTTATATCTACGGTTTAAGCACGGCAAAGATTCATAATTGAGGGTTTCCAAGGATACCGAGAAATCCATTCATCTAGACAAGGGGTGGTAGGGTGTTCAATTTTTTAATTTTCATTGTATCAGTTAATAGTTACATTCGAAAGCGGGGTTATGTTTAGGGATGGGTAGGGATGTATTTTTCAACACATTCTGACATCTGGGTTATGTCGTCTGGGTTTTTTTGTAAACATTTTTTTTTATTTTATATTTTTAACGGCAAAGATTTTTACGGTATTTTTTCTATTTGTATACTTAAAGATTTTGTGGGGCTGTTTAGGTTAGAATATGTTTTAACAACATTTCTAAAAAAAAATTTAATATTTAATATACTATATTCCTTTTTAAAAACAAGCAAATGTATTAGAATTACTTACAGTATGTAAAATTATATTTTCTTATCGAGTATAAGTATGTATATTACCAGATTATTATTTTTTTTATTTTTAAAAATTTTTTATGTAAACTTTATGACAATGACGGCAAAGATAGCTAAATTATTTCACTAATTCAGTAAACTTTTATTTTTATAAATTTAATAATATAAATTTTCCCATGTATGTACAAAGGATATGGGTCATTTAATGTCCTATATATTGTAACTTATATTAATTTCATTTAACTTTAGGTGTTCTATTGGATTCTTTTAAGTGTTTGAATTGCTTTGAGAGAGGTGTTAAGTTCAGAGTACGTTTTATTTAATTATAATTTTAAGATGTTTAGGTTAGAATCCGTTTTATTTAATTACAATTTTAAAACCAATTTTTAAAAAATTCTACTTTTAAATTTAACTTTTAAATTTAATCGGCTATACTTTTGTATAAAACAAGTAAATGTAATGGAATTACTTACAGTATTTAAAATTATTTAAAATTATTTATTCACATCAAATATGAGTATGCATATTATCAGGTCAATTTTTTTTTAAAAAATATTATTTAAAGAAAATTTTTGACAATAAGGGCACAAAATAGCTATTTCATTTCTCTGATTCAGTAATTTTTTATTTTTTATAAACTTAGTAATATATAGTTTCTCATGTGTGCACAAAGGACATGGGTCATTTAATAACCTACATATTCTAGCTTTTCTTATTAACTTCCATTTTACTGTAGGTGTTTTATTGGATTCTTTCAGGTGCTAGAAGTACTTCGAGAGAGATGTTTGATATTTATATTTATTTATCCTAAACGAACTTTGATGTTGGTTGAAACTTTTTTTGAACTCATGGCTAGTGCAACCTATATATATTTTTATGTTTTCAGGGTTTTCAATAGAAGATATACTGCATTGGTATACTAATGATTCCGTGCAACATTTATTTTGTAGGGGAACAGTTTTGAGGGTTTCTTCAATTACATAATTTTTGTTTACTCTCATTAGTTGTTTTTATTTTTCCATTGTCTAAAATGTTTTGGTGTTTAAGTGTTTATTTAAGATATTAGCATTATGTTTCTTAATAATTTTTTCTAGGTTATCAGTACAGCTTTAACTTAATTTTAGTGTATTTTTATTGAAAATAGTACTTAGTTTACTTTCACTGGGGAAATGCTTGACTATTAATGCGAGGAATCTTTGACCCAATTTGTTTTTTACCATTTGGTTGTATGTGGGTGTATACCAAATTAATTTCCTGCTTCTGTTTTTTCTATGCTTACCATTTTCATTTTTAATATAAGTTAGTTTTAGGTTTTTGTAGCCACTATCCTTTAGAGCTTTATTATAGAAATTAATATGTTCATCGAAAATCTTGTCATTTGCTGAATTTGTACTAATTCTTTTTCGGATAGATAAAGGTATATGTTTAATTATAGATGAGGGGTGATTTGATTTAGGGTGTATATATGAAGGATTGGTATTGAGCTTTTTATAAGGTGTGTATGTATTTTCTTTAAATCTAATGTTGTATCAAGGAAGTTAACTTTTTTTAATTTAGTGCTGACGGTAATTTTTAAACCCATGCTTTTAAATTCTTTATATAATACCTTTCTAATTTTATCTATTTTGAAGTTAGTAGAGTTACTAATAACCATAAGACCATCATCCCTGTATAAGCCAATGTCTGTTGAATCAATATCACGGTGCGCTGTAAGGTTGTATAATATAAAAAGACCTATGAGATCAGAAGACTCAGCTGAGTCTAGTGATATCTTACTGTTCATTCTTTTTATTGATATATATATATATATATATATATATATATATATATATATATATATATATATGTGTGTGTGTGTATGTATGTACATTACAGTTCAAAAGTTTGAAGCCACTCCAGAATTAGCATGGGATGAACTTGAAAGAAAAGTGAAAAAAAAAAAATGAAAAAGATCAATATATATATATAAGTTTCATTAAAAACGGCTGATAGGATACTGCGGTTATTTTTTATTTACTTTTTCTTGTGCTATTGTAATTATCTTCTTTTCTTTAAGATATACAGAACCTCAGTCGACAAAAGCAAGAAAATTAAATAAATTATCTCCTATAAAAATGTTAAACTGCTAACCTCATCGTTAACAACAATAACTCAGCTGCAAAATCCAAATTGCAGAGAATCAATAATATTAACGAATTCACATGTTCCTTAAAGAAACTGTATTCCTGATCAAAGCAAAATCATAAATAATTATAATGAATATACTATAGCCTGCCTCACGAGAAGGCTCAAATAATAGCTCTCTGACCATAGCTCAATTAGGACTTATTTAAATATACGTTTCAATATACATAGAGAGCAACCAAATTCCATCGGCAACATTCGTTGATAATACAAATATCCACATCCTGATCCACATGAAAAAAGGCTAAAAATAATGGAAGCGTTATTGATAAAAAACTAAAAATCCAACACTCAATAATACCAAGTATGAATACGGCCATAATGTGCTGACCGTGTTTGAAAAATAAAACATTCTAATGACTCTAGTTACATACATAAAACAATCCATACATTCTGTTAAAAGTAAAAATAAAATCATCCTTGTTAATGGCTAAAAGTATAGTTGAAAGAGCTTGGACACACAGAACATTTGGATAATTAGGTCTTCTTTAAATACACACGCAGATTTACTGAACATCATCCGGAACATTCGTTGATAATAGAAATATCCACATCCTTATCCACATGAATAAAAGCTTATTAATAAAATAAGAGAAACCAGAAAAAGGAGAAAATTAAAAAGACACAGAAAAAAATTAAATAAAAGACTTAACCGCTGTACCTTGTCAGTCGTTTTTAATGAAACTTGTATAAAAGAAG
The DNA here is from genome assembly GCA_964036315.1 of Acanthosepion esculentum. Lineage (NCBI taxonomy): Eukaryota > Metazoa > Mollusca > Cephalopoda > Sepiida > Sepiidae > Acanthosepion > Acanthosepion esculentum. Next base: position 27,626,155 of record OZ038517.1, on the reverse strand, counting down.
GATTGCTGCCCAAATACACAATTATATATATATATATCTGTTGTGGTAGGATCCACCTAATCTGCATAGGTGACTACCAACTATATAAATAATGGTTGGTACCGGAAGACGAGGGAAGGAATCACGAGATCCAACTAGAGACTCTGATCGACTGCGACTAGTCAACACATTCTCCAGGAACGTCTTCCCAGAAATATACAGAAATACTATATAGAAATTCTAAGTACATTTTGTGTTGCATTATTATTCCATGCATTAGGCGAGATTCAACAATGAGTCAAGACTCAACAATATCTATATCTATATCTATATCTATATATATATATATAAAAAAAAGGCAGGATGTGTGTGTGTAACGAATGCACCGCCGCAATTTTCGACGGATTTGCACCAAAATTTACATGCACATGCTCCAAGTTAGCAAGAAGGCCAAGACCGATTTTGGATGTCACAACTTCCATCGATAGTAGAAATAATCGATTTTTTCATGCTTCTACGACATTTTTCATGTAGTTTGCGGTCATTTTCTACTGGCCAGAGTGAGAGTCTATAGCTGGCTGCCACGAATAGGCAGGAAGATTCTATTGGCCAGCGTGAGAGCCAACAGCTGACTGACATGAATGTTAACTAGCATGCTAGCATGCAAAAAAATTGATAGCTGCATTCGTTACAAGTGGGAAAATTTAAATCTGCATGGCACTTTACTCCAATTGGCTCCATTCACTTGTTTAAACTCAACGTTGATTCTGTTTCCGCAGAACTGGGTTGGGTGTGAAAACGTATTTGTTGTTAACATTCTTTTTTCATTATGTTTTTTCCAGTTACGAGTCCTTTTTTAAAGCTGATCGTTTTGTGTTCATTTTGTTTAGTTCTTTTTTCGTAACAGATTTAATGTTTAGTATAGATCTTAGAAAAAATTCGCAGTGTGAGATAGGCAAGAAGTAAGGTATGTAGCAACATCAGCACGCCAAAGGGCACTCTTTTAATGGCAAGGAAAGGCAAAAATATTTTAAGTCAAGTGATAGCGATTGCTGTATGAGTGGTACGATTTTTGAATCAAGCACGAGCAACGCCGGGCCATGCTGCTAGTATATACATATATAATTATCGTTTTTCATGAAACTTGTATAAATATATATAGTCGTTTTTCATTAAACTTGTATAAAAGAAGGATTGCTGTCCAAATGCACAATTATATATATATATATATATATATATATATATATATATATATATATATATATATATATATGTAATTATATATAATTGTGTATTTGGGCAGCAATCCTTCTTTTGTACAAGTTTAATGAAAAACGACTATATATATATATATATATATATATATATGGAGAGAGAGAGAGAGAGAGAGAGAGAGAGAGAGAGAGAGAGAACAGGGATTTTTCTCTCCTGATGATGACCATGTTGGTCGAAACTAATCGAGAAAATTAATTGAAATAAAAAAAAATATACAACCCAGTGTCTCTGAAAATTTTAATGTTTTAATAATTTTTATTGTTCAAAACGCACACACACACACACACACACACATATATATATATATACATATAAAAAGACCTTATGAAACTGGAATTTATTAAAAACGGATCATAAAATTCATCTACAGGTTCGTGGGTTATTGTATGTTAATAAATTTGCTTGCGAAGATGTATTCTCGCCATTTATATCATTGACTTCACTATCTGTTTTTTGTATGAATGATTCGTGTAATATAAATTGAACTGCACCACACACTTGATATTAAAAAACTGATCCGACATGCAACTTTCTGATAATAACTGTGACATTCCTCTATTTACAGAACAATTTAGTTCATGCCACATCGACTGAAAAAACCTACTACTACAAAAGAATTCTCCTATTACCATATTAGTACAAAAACGCACTCTCTTAAATTTAAAAAAAATTTAACCTCAGCGTTGCGACCGCACGCTCCAAAATTTCTCACCGTTAACAATAAAATATTTCTAAAAAAACATATTTCGAATCACATCTAATCTTTCGTTGTCCTGTTAATACCTGGATGTAAAAAACAAATCTATTTCCATACCTGATGATGTCTGTATGAACAGACGAAAGTACTCGTATAAAAAGACCTTATGCAACTGGAATTTATTAAAAACAGGGATCATAACATTCATCTACAGGTTCGTGGGTTATTGAATCTTAATAAATTTGTTTGCGAAGATGTATTCTCGCCATTTATATCATTAACTTCACTATCTATTCTTTGTATGAATGATCATGTAATATATATATATATATATATATATATATATATATATATATATATATATATATATGTGTATATATATATATATATATATATATATATATATATATATATATATATATATATATATATATATATATTATTTATATACTATATATGCGCGGTACTTATTGAAAAGAGCACAATATCACTGATGGAGCTAATATATTTAGTTGGATTTATGTGAGTTTATGAAACCCAGGGTCACAAACTCACATCAATCCAACTATATATATGAAGACATATAGTCTTAAGATGTTCTATATTTCTGGGATAAAGTGCTCAATATCAGAGATAGAGTGTGTGTAAATATAAAAGTGAACATAGAAGTTAACACTTAGAGGCGACAGTCTGTTTCATGCTAGATGCAAACGTCAGGCCAATCGGTGCATCTCGCATGAAACAAGCTGTCGCCTCTAAGTGTTGACTTCTATGTTCACTTATATATATATATATATATATATATATATATATATATATATATATATATATATACTATTGTAAGGTTATCATTATAAAGACGATTAAGAATACGAGACGAAATCTTTAACATGTAACAATATTGTTTATTCATTTCTGGTCAGTTGAAGGTAGGTAAAGGTGTGTGTGGTTTAGGGGTAGGTGGGGTTTCTCTCGAGCGTTTATCAGCATCTTGTAAAAATGCGAGTGGCACTGTGTTTTCTTATTAGGTGGGGCACATTTCTGTCATCTGGTTATCTTGTGTGCGCACAACTTAAGCTCAGCTAAGTCGACACTTGTTTAGCCGTCGGAGGCAGACACTGACATCCTTGGAGATTCGATTCTGCACCTGGTGGCTATAATACACCTTTCAGGTTAACTTTCTGATGACACTTGACGGCTATAATACACCTTTCAGGTAAAACTTCTGATGACACCTGACTGCTATAATACATCTTTCAGATCAACCTTCTGTTGCACTTTACTCCTCCGGTGCCCATCTGTGACACCGAGTGCAAAGCCTAATTTGATTATCTCTAAGGGTAAGCTTAGTACACCTTGTGGTCACCACATATCAACTCCTCTTAGAACAAATTTTATTCAGCCAACAGATATTTACTGACGTGTTTCCCATACAACACTATATAAAATTATGATAGATATTCTATCCGTTTTATGTATGAGTTTGAATGAAAACTGTTTAAACATTTATAAATAGATCCTTTTTTCATCTAAATTCAAGTTACCAGTATTTATTAAGTAAAGAATTTTCATTTGCTCTGTATCATCTAATGCATTATTTCGGACTTTAAGCTAATGTAAAAGTTTTCACCATTGTATATGTCTTCCCGAAACCTCTTCTTTTTTTATTGTCCTCTTATCCCCAAGAAAGTTTTCTCATTCTCTTTCAATATTAGGAAACATTTGCATCTTAGTGGCATTATCGCCTTGCATGGGTTTTGTTTGGTTTATTTTGTTTTACATCATATCAACTTCAATGGGTTATTTAATGACGACAAGATTTTTAGGATAGGTTCGTATGAATAGAATATGTATTTTTTGTAAGAAATCAGTTTCTAGATCAGGTTTCTTTGACCTATTTTTATTTTGTTTTATTTTGTTTTATGGCATATCAACCTCAATGGGATATTTATTGCCGGCAGGGTTTTTAGGATTCGTTCGTATGAATAGAATATATATTCTTTGTAAGAAATCAGTTTGTAGATCAGATTTCATTGAAGTATTTTTGTGAAGAGGGTCTTATTTTGTCGAGAGTCAAATGTATTGCTTGTAATATTATTTTCGTCCATAAAATATATTTCTGGTATTTTCACTATAAAAATTTATTTTTGTACGCTCATGGTGTTTTGATACCAGTTTGGAGTTTAACTGTTTGCCGTTAGCTGGGAGACTTAACAGGTGCACCCACTACGGGTCAGAATGGATCTGGGAACAATAGCAACTAAGAGGTGGTTCTACGCTCGTGAAAACTTCCAGATCAGAGGCCTTGCTGCCAGATGTAGTTTATCGTCATACCAAAGACTGCCTTGCTTGGGGAAAATGATAATATATATATATATATATATATATATATATATATATATATTGTGGCAATATTTCCTTTCATATATATATTAAAAGACATTTTTATGTTTAACATTATTTTTATAGAAACAAGTATTTAATTAAATGCTCTATTTATAATAAACAGTATTAAATAACATTTATCGGCCTGAATGCCCGAGAAATTTTCATAGAAAATATTCGCCCTCGACAGGATTCGAACCTGTATCCTATACAGAACCGTCATATAGCCTGACGTGCCTTAACCGATTCGGCCACTGAGGATCGTTCGGTTGGCAAGGTTGAATTTACTGCTTATAAACTTCAATCTTCCATGAATCTCTCACGTACATTCATAACTGCTCATGGCCTATCAAATGTAAATTTGACTGGAGTCTCTACCACAAAGTAACTTTTTGAATGGAACTTCCTCGTTACCAATGGAATTCGAAGGGGATGGAGATAAATTTCTGTCAGTGTACGGGTATTAGCTGCTATGGACTGAATTAGTGAAAGTAATTAATGAAACTACTAATGACATTTTCCATCGAAATAGCGTTAGAGTTGACAGAAGCTAGCAACGTTTCGTCTGTATGAAAGCGGGTTGGGGGTGTATGTTAGAGAGAAGTATTGATTCAGCGCATCTGCACGCTAGATATACGACAGCTATTAAAAGGTCACCCGGAAAGCTACGAGAAATGACTGCATCAACGAGTGAACTCATATTTATCGAGCGGCAAAGAGATCAGGCGTCGAGGCAATAAAAGATCGACTCGGGCGTATGTAAATGGCTTTAATATCTAGCATAACTGACATCAATTGTCCAGTAATGGAGTAATGGTAATATTAGCCGTCTCCCTATAAGGAAACATTCGGCATTTGTCGACCGAACAGCCAGTGCCGCTGTCACTTGAAAATGATTACGTTTTTCCCTTAAAACAATTTTTTTAGAAAAATAGGTTTCTCAAGTCCAGTAGCTGCTATGGCTCTTTCTAGTACTTCAAGCGCGCACACACAAACATGTAAGCCTACATAAACACATAAAAAACAGAAGGTCACACAAACACACATACAGAAACACAGACACACCAACAAAACAGATACACGTATACACATCATTTTAGTGGATACACGTGTCTGAGTTTCTATCTCTTTTTTTTTTTATTTTCTTAAACTGTGAAAATAATATCAACCGGCCTAGGTTAAGAAGTCTTACTAAGGAAAAATTCTGCCTCCGACTGGAATCGAACTGGCATCTCTTTTTTTTTCCATCAGGGAAACCACTTCAAGCACTCAAACAAACACGCACAAGTACACACAGGCGCACATGGACACACATACAAACACATAGGTATGCAACCAGGCACGTACAAATGTAGCCAGACACACTCACACGTATAGAAGCACTGATACACACACAAAAACGCAAACATACACATATAAAGACGCATACACATACGCACAGACACATAAACATTGCAACATACAGTCAGTCAGTTATGTGCCATGCGTGTATCTTTTTTTCCCGCAGGAGGTTGCCATTTCTTTCTGCGGTAGACCAGTTGACTTCCAAAGCTATAGATCCCAGTCTGTCCTGCTATTTACCCATAACTCGGGGGAGAAGAGGAGGATTTATACCTTTCTTAAGGGTATTAGCACGCAATGTGAATGTAATGGATTCGACTGGAATTCGAACTCGGCTCTCCGATTTCTCAGTCCGACACACTATCCATTACTCCATACACGCACGCATAAAAGAATATAGAAGATAGCAACATACACAGGCTCCCACACACAAACGCACCCTCTACACACCTACATTACATAGACACACACATACACACGCAAAAAATGTAGAATATACGAAAATGAACGGACACTCTCACACAGACACAAACACAGACTCCCCCGCCATACACACACAGACACAAACACAGACTCCCCCGCCATACACACACAGACACATCTGCAATGTTATTGGTCCTGACCTGGCTTCAGTCATTTTCAGTCAACTGGATAACTAGATAATTTACATGTTAACCAAGGGTCGTCTCAAAAAGCGAAAACCAGCCTGCGGTTGAAAAAAAAAATGGTACTAATACTTATCTTCCAAATACTAAGAATCAAAGCCATTGACGACTGATCTCCTAAACGCTGGCCCACCTCACTCACTGAATAAAATGGAACAGAGAGGATTATAAAGAGCTTAGGGCAGCATATGAGTTTGCTATAAGATTATGGTTCCATAAAAGCAGAACGTCAGCAGTGAGACCTGGGGAATAAAAAAACAAACAAACAAAAAAAAACAAAAAACACAGAACATTTCCGGAAACCAGCAAAAAAATATGGACGCTAATAAATGAGCAAATGTCAAACGAAATATCATTAATGAAAAAATAACTGACAATTGCTGAACTAAAAGAAGATATTAAAATAGAAATGAATACAGATTAATAAAACTGAAAATATAAAAAAATATAAAAACAATATGAATAATAATAATGATAATAATAATAATAATGATGATAATAATAATAATGATAATAATGATAATAATAATGATAATAATAATAGAGAACTGAACCATTCAGATGACAGTGTGACTAAAATCAGCCAGAATGTGAAAGTGAAGCCTTGAATATTGTGGAGACTTGATTGCTATGAATTGTTCAACAGGGTGTGGGGAATGAAGACTGAGACTGTAACAATAATAATCGGAGCTCTGGGCCTCATGAGAAAAGGAATGGACAATTTTACTAACTGTATCCCAGGTAACATCAACATACAAGTTGCCCAGAAGATCGCCCTACTAGTAACATCCCATATACTAAAAAAAATGCTATAAAAAATGACAATTATCCCATAGGATACAAAGCAGAAAACATAACATACACAAGTAATAATAATAATGATAATAATAATAATAATAATAATAATAATAATAATAATAATAATAATAATAATAATTTCAATAAAATTCTTAAAACAATAATTTTAAATTAACATAATAATAATAATAATAATAATAATAATAATAATAATAATAATAATAATAATAATAAAAGCTGAAACCGTAGATTTTATTCTTGTTGCACAGGACAATGCTTGCTAACTAGAAATTACTAAGTACACATACGGAAAATTTGTGTTAACTGAAAATGCAGATTCCGAGATAAATATTCAGAAACAATTGACCATCTTGTATCAGGTTTCACAGTGTTAGCAAATCGTCATGATAGAGTGACCCAATATCTGCACTGGAAAATATGCAACTTTTACGGGAAGGAAACTGCAAGAAACTGATATGAACATCACCCAGACCCGGTTACAAAGAAGATAGGACGTGTAACAATTTTATAGGACTTTACAATACACACAGACAGAACAATCAAAGCTAATCGCCCAGACATCGCAGTTAAAGACCATGAGAACAGAATATGGATTCTTATTGATATGACAGTCCCTGAAGATTGTAATGTATTTTTGAAAATTAAAAACTTATCAAAATACAAGAATCATGAAGTGGAAATCTAAAACTTGGAGCAGATGAAGACCGATTGGCAATGGTTCCGATAGACTCATCGAAGGAATTCCTGGTAGCCGTGGCCTAACCCATTAACTGCCAATTTTTTTAATGCACATTTTTGGCACAGACAGGTGTCTTAGGAGTTTATTTATTCCTTATGTTTAATTTCAGTAGTTACCATTGTCATTTTTTTAGAAACTAGAACATCAAATATATATGTGTATAAAACGTCAAAAAATGATATTGATTAGAAATAATAAAAAAATACTTTCAAAATAGTCATTATTTTTCTACTCGTGAAATGTAAAATTACGACAAAGTTTCTTCTTACGGCTAATATTAAAAACTTTTAAGGCTAAGTGTTGTAAAATATACCTTTGCAAATACAATGTATGTAAGCAATTCAATGTAAACACAAGGAATAACATGTAGTGAGTTTAATTTTAACAGATCCCCAAATGGGGCTCATGGCAGGTAATGGGTTAAAGAAATAAAAAAAATTGTATTCACAAGTACAGATCACACATTACGAAGAGCTTTATCTATGTAAAATGTGTCTGATCTTTGTTTTTTTTATATATAAAAAGGATCAGTGGAGGATGTCATGAAGCCATTTCTAAGCTTAGGTCTCTGGTAGGGATCCGGAAGAAAATGTGTATAGAACAGAAATCAAAGGTAATAATAATAATATTTTTTTTTAATCATTCAATCCAAGTAAAGTGGTAATGCCATTAGAACGCAGGGGCTTACAGGGGATGAAGGTGAAAGAGAAAGAGACGACTGAGAATGGGGAGGATAGAGGAAAGGACAAAAAATGAACAGGGTTCAAGACGAGAGAATATGGCGATTGACATTGCATAACATTTTTGAAGATTGTAGTTATTAGGGAAGCAAGTGAACGGAAGAGAGTTCTACAGGCGGGAAGTGCAAGAAGTGAGATTAGAAATGGCGGTTGCATATAGCAATTGCAACAGTAAAACGGCGAGACCTAATTGCCAATCTAGTAGCACGCTTAAATTCATGAAGACGGGGCAGCGGGGGGGGGGGAGAAAGCTCATCAGAACAGTTACCATGAAAAATAATTGTAGAAAAGACAGAGAGAAGCCATGTTATGCCGGTGAGAAATTGACTGAAGTCAAGATGCCAAGTCAGGATCGATTACATTGCATTCCATCTTTGGATTTTGTCAAGGATCTCGAGATGTACAACAGGAGCACAAGAGCAGAAATAATAAAAATGAAGTGGACGAGAAAATCAGGAACAGGAAAAAGCAATTAAGTCTTGAAGAAAACAACACAGATAATGAGGAATTCAAAGAAATGTAAGGAAATATGAAACAGTAAAAACACTGCTCACTAAATGGAAGAAAGGGAAAAATTGGACAAAATCAAATTTGATAAAAATTGGAAAATATTATTAAAATGGCAAACATTGAAATAATAAACGGAATTGATCTCAATTTGACTGTCCTAAATGAGACAATATATGCTGTATAGTAAAATCAATACAGATATCGATTAAGTGTCAGTGTAAAACAAGGAATAAAAATAAAAAGAGATGTCAAAATAAGACAGAGAAAGAGATTGAAATTCTGCCAAAAAGAAAAGAAGTTTTTAGTTTTACATGAAATATCAAGAGGAATAAACGTGTAAAAGGCAGGGAAATATTAGTAATAAATAGTAAATATAAAAGAAGAAAAAAATGACATACCAACTACAAAGACGAAACTAAAGCAACGCAAGGAAAAAGATACAAGAAACAAAATTTGCTAAAAAAAAAATACATTTTAAAATCTAACAGGAAGCAAAAAAAAAAAAAAACATGTAAAAATAGCGAAACTATTGAAGCTTAAAAAAAAATCATCTTCCGGTGAAGATTTAAGATAATTCCAGAATAAGCTATAAAGAAATTGAAAACAATGATAAAAAAAATGATGCAACACAGATTAAAAACTCTGAGCAGAGGTACAAAAAAATAAGATTGAGAGACTGATTTGTTTTTATAGCTTATCAAACTTTTGCGGGTTATTTAAACGCAGAAAATTATTTTTAGACAATAAGAAATTCACATAGTCAGGGAAAACCTCCTTCAAATTAATATGCTGAGTAAAGCTTTGTAAGAAAAGATTTCGTTTAACACAGGTCTCAGATAAAAGGATTTGCTCATTGGTAAAGCTCAAATAATCAGAGAAAAACTCATTCATAATATTATGCTGAATAGTATTATGAAGAAAAGTCTTCGATTAATTAAGGTCACAGATGAAATACTTTGCTCATTAGTAGAGCTCAAACAATCAGGGAAAAACTCCCTCATACTAATATGATGAATAGCATTCTAAGAAAAACCATCATTTAACACAGGTCTGAGGTAAAAGTATTTGGTCATAGTTAGAAGTCAAATAATCAGAGAAAAACTCCCTCATACTAATATGCTCAATAAGTTTGTTAAGAAAAGGCTTCTTTTAACTCAGGTCTCAGCTAAAAGATTTTACTCATTGGTACAGCCCACATACCCAGAGAAAAGCTCCCTCAATCTGCTTTGATAAATAGCTTTCTAAGAAAAATTCTTCATTTGACACATGTCTCCTGTAGAAGAATTTTCCCATTGTTAGATGTCATTTCAAATAATCTGAAAAGCCTTTTTTTTAACTTAGAACGTAGGAAAGATTTTGCTAATTGGTACAACTTACATATTAAGAGAAAAACACCCTTAATCTACTATGTTGAATAGTTTTCTACGAAAAACCTTCGTTTAATTCAGCTCTCAGGAAAGAGGTCAAATAATCAAGAAAACTCCCTCAATATCTGTCTATATTTCCGAGATACGGTATTGTAATTATTTACATTATTTCATTGTTCTGATTGCTGTCCACAAGGACACATGATCCAGTCGATAAAAGGGTTGACTGGATATAGTGACTGGACCCAAAGAGTTGTGACTTCAGTATCTGGCTACTGCAGTAGTAAACAGAAACTTTTAGAGTTGAGTTAAAGGGAGATAACTGAGTTATCCAGAAGAGGCTTCGTTTAACTCAGGTATCGTGTAAAATAATCAGAGAAAAACGCCCTCATACTAATATGCTGAACAGCTTGCTAAGAAAAGCCTTCCTTTAACTCGGGTGTCAGTTAAAAAACTTTGCTCATTGGTACAACTCAAATACTCAGAGAAAACTGTCTTAATCTAATATGCTGAATGACCTTCGTTTACCTCGAGTCTTAGGTAAAAGAATTGGCTCATTGTGAGAGCTCAAATAATCAGAGAAAAACTCCCTGATACTAATATGCTGAATCGCTTTCTAAGAAAAGGCTTCATTTAACTCAGGTCTCAAGCAAAATAAATTACTCATTGGTACAGCTAATATACTAAGAGAAAACTCTCTTAATCTACTAAGCTGAATATCTTTCTAAGAAAAACTTTCGTTTAACGAAAGTCTTAGTTAAAACACTTTGTATTCTGGTAACGCTCAAATAATCAGAGAAAAACTCACTGATGTTAATATACTGAATAACTTTCAAAGAAAAAGCTTGGTTTTGCTCATTCATACAGCTCCGATACTCAGAGAAAAACAACCTTAATCTTCAATGCTAAATAGCTTTTTAATAAAGTCTTCGTTTAAATCATGTAAAACAACTTTGCTCATTGGTACATCACACACTCAGAGAAAAGCTCAATCAGATTAATACACTGAATAGCTTTCTAAGAAAAGCCTTCGTTTAACTCAGGTCTCAGGTAAAATAATTGGCTCGTAAGTAGAGCTCAAATAAGCAAAGAAAAACTCCCTCATAATAATATGATGAATAGCTAACTAAGAAAATTCTTCTATTAATTTAGGTCTTAAGTAAAACACTTTGCTCATTGGTACGTCTCACATACTCAAAGAAAAGTTCACTGAAACTAATATGCTGAATAGCTTTCTAAGAAAAGTTTTCATTCAACCCATGTCTCAGATAAAAACTTGGTAACGGATTATATCAAAATGAGAATTAGGAAAACTGAAATTACAATAATAATAATCATGAAACACTAGATTAGACGTGGAAGAAATAAACGGTTGTCTTAAACAACTACCTTATCTGCTTCTGCGTCAGTTTGAACAAATACAGGAACACCAAGCAACGCGTGGCCTAAGGGTAAAACGAACGGTCTCATATTTCTCAGAATGAGATGGTTCGGTTTCATAGAATCAGCTGAAGGTTTTATCGTCCAATGAAAGACTGGCTTTTAACTGTGCATTCAAAGAAAGCTGTAACAGCCATTGTAGCAAGATGCCGAGAAAAACTAAGAAAGACATACACCTATGTTGTGAGGTGGTTCTACATCAGCGGACATAACCTTAACAAAATACTCTATCCAGATGGCACTGTGTTGATGACAGATTTAGATGGAAAAAGTACAATCAATGAGGAAAAGGTAAAAGAAGCAAACTATTGGACAATGTATTCGAGGAAAGCAAGAAAGCCTTAAATATTTATTCGAAGCACAAGTAATGTATGGTTGTCAGAAAACGATGCAGGTCAAATTATGTGCTACGTATTGTGAAAAGTTCTGGGTATGACGATAAACTACATCCGGCAGCAAGGCCTCTGATCGGAAGATTGGAGATTTTGTGGAGCGTGGAACGATCTCTTAATTGCTGTTATTCCTAGATCCACACTGACCCGGGGTGGTAGCACCTTTTAGGGTCTAATCCTGGGTATGACGATAAACTACATCCGGCAGGAAGGGCTCTGATTGGGAGATCGGAGGTTCTGAGGAAAGTGGAAACATCTCTTAATTGCTGTTGTTCTTAGGCCTGCCCTGACCTGGGTTGGTAGCACCTCTTAGAGTCCCAGCTGTGAGCAAATAGTGCGCCCTTCCGCAAAAACTTAGGTCACAACATTATGAAAGGATGAAAATAAATTTTTATTGTAAAAAATTCCAGCAATAGATTTTTATAGTAAAAACAAAATATCCAACAATAGATGTTTATAGTAAAAAATATATCCAACAAATGATTTTAATAGCAAAAGAAATCAACAAACTAGTTTAATAGTAAAAAGAACCCAACAATAGATTTAACAACAAAACAATTAAAATATCCGATAATAGATTTTAATAGTAAAAAAATACAATAGATTTTAATAGTAAAACAAAAACATCCAATAATTGATTTTTATTATAAAAAGAATTTCCAACAATAGATATTAATAGTAAAAATATCCAACAATAGATTTTAATAGCAAAAATCTCCAACAATAGATTTTAATAGCAAAAAAAAACTCCAACAATAGATCTTAATAGTAAAATAAAAAAATTTCTCAGAGCTTCCAAAGAATTTAAATTTCGGCATTAAATGACCCATAAGAAGTTGATATGCAGTTAAAAAAAACAAAACAAACGTATTGTGAACGTCTAAATCCAGCCAGTGCTGAAAATTACCCATTTACGTAATGTATTAACAAACGATGGAAAGTGTGACAAAGTAATCCGACTGCGAAAGATGCCTTTCAGAAACTAAGCAAAGTAAGTATTACTTAGTTTGGTATATGGCCAAAACAGTGAGTCGCGCAGTGTGGATCGAACTCACAATAGTAGCAGAGTTTTACGAATCTGACTTGTTAAGTTATGTTTTACGACAAAGCATCCCTGGGGTTAAATATTTAAATGTTAAATTTAGCAGATACAGAAAGTAAACTGTAGACTCCTCTACGGAAGGAAGTAAAGGTGTTGATTTCATGGTTGGACGTTGGCTTGAGTAGAAGAAACAAACTTTGTTTGCACAAATGACCAAAGTTTTATTTTTATGTACAAGTTATAGAAACGTCTCTGGTAAGTGGTATACTGTAGCGGGTTGAATGTACGGTGTACTAGGTGTGACGTGAGAGCATTCAAAAGGAGTTTCCTTAACCCTGGTCGTTATCGCTTTGTGATTGTCGTGTTGATGGGGTCCGTTCATTTACTGTGTTTACAAGGGGGTCGTTTACAAAGCCTAATGGTCGGACGGGCAGTCAGCCGTGCGTGCAGTTTCTCTCTGCTTCCTGTTGAGATGCTATTGTCCTGGTTCTTATAGCTTATATAAGAGAAACGCTCGGACATAGTTGAATGGATCTGTGACAAACAAGATTCGCCTCAATGATGGCTAGCAATCTGATATATTTGTGTTTCTTTTAAAATTGTTTTGTGTACAGTACGGCGTGTGTATGACTTAGCTAGACGAAAATTGGTGTGTAATTAGGGATATACATTTTCTGATAATTGTGTAAATTTGGCTTTTATTTGTTATCTCTAACTATGTGTGTTGCGGCCTTGTCAGGGCCAGGAATAAAGATACAGGGGAGGAATTGAGTTAAACAAATATATTAACAGAAACAGTAATGCAAACATATACAAACGAGAGTGTTACAGCAAGAATGTTCGGTACGACTACCAGAGCTGACTGCTGGAAACTTTCCTCTCCAAAAGGCAGTAACTGCTCCTATTTATAGCTGGGAGAAACTATACGTGCGTGGGTAAATTACCATAACAATGTGTAAATCGTGTTTTTCCGTTACAAAGGAAAGCGAGAAGGACTAACCATCAATTGTAAGAAGACAGAATATATTGTTGTCAGCAAAAGGAACATTCTAATAAATCAAGCAGGTACACAAATGTAAATATCAGAGGACGGAAAACGCGACACCGCAATCCGAAGGTGAATTAGTATAGCGAAGATGCCTTCCAAAAGCTAAGTAAAGTATTAACAAACATGAAAATTTCGTTAGAAACAAAGAAAAGAGTTCTTAAATGCTACGTAATATCAGTTCTCTTGATATGGCAGTGAATTCTGGATAATCTCCTCATAGATGAAGAAAAGACTTGAGGCATCAGAAATGTGGCTCTACAGAAGGATGCTGAGATTACCATGAACTGAACATCTGAACAACGAAGCAGTTTAAAAGAAAATGGGAACAAATGGGTAGAATGAGAAAGAGGCAACAGAAATTTCTAGGGCACATAGTGAGGAAAGAGGCCTTGGAAAATTTGACACTCACAGGATAAATTGCAGATCTTTTCTGTTAATCATCCAAAATATTAATTCACCCCCCCAAAAAAAAAGAATTTATATTTACTAAAATTCACACCAAAATTCGGAAATAGTCTTCACAATTTGTTTAAACATGCATTTATTGTTACTTTTTGCCTTGCGTTTCCAAAGGAACTCACAGAAATATGAAAGAGTCTATCATGCTGCAGTGAGTCCCGACCATGGACCTATTCTTCATTTTGGCTTTCCGCTAGGTCTTTTCGATTGTTTGCACGTGAGCTGATTGTTTCTGGGTTAACGAAATTCATCCTGAGATTTATAGTCAGACGAATATAATTCGGATCACCCTTCAAAGATGTATATATCCTTTCCAAATATCAGACATAATCGTAGTCCCGGGTAAAATACAGCTTCGCATTGTGTCAAGTAACATGGAGGATGTTCTATCTGACACACAGTACATGAAACATTCTTTTGTTTCACTTGCATATGCCACCACAAAATTTCAAAAGAATACCAAAAAAATTTAATAAAAAGAAACAAACTTTATGTTGAAGGCAAGAGTAATAAAGGTGATCCATTGGGCTTAGGGTAGAAAGATATAAGACTGGCCACTGGAAAATCGAAGCAACACAAAGACGACGCGACACGTGGTAAACTCAACAACTTATTTTATTTAAACTGCCCGCTGGATCCGTCTTGATCCCAGCATTCCCTAGTGGGACCGGAAGTGATTACAATCATAATCATCATTATTGAAGCTGTTATAACAAGAGGAAAGCATCGCATAACCTACTTAAAGAGATTGTGCATGTAAAAGGTTGGTGGGACAGGGATTAGGAGAGACAGCATGAAGACTAACTAAGAGCTCCAAGAGACAGAAATTTGTGGAGAACAACGATCGCCGACGTCTTGAAGAGATTCTGCATATAGAAGAAGAAGAAGAATGCTTAGTTTGACACAAGGCTAGAGAGTATGGCTCGAATTCATTATAGAAGCGAACTAGCTTGTATGAATATCGCAGTATGACCTACAGTTTATTTAGTGCATCTGAACTTAACGGAAACCATAGACAACCAATTGCACCCCCCCAAAAAACGAGCCTCTCTCTAGAATTGATCAGTCCATCCTGTTTCAGCCAGTATCCAAGCAGCCACTCCCGATGGACGATGGTGATTTATGGCGTCAGATAATACTTCGATTTATTTCAGACGACAATCAATACGCAAACTAAACCTTTCCAAATTCTCAGTAGAACTCATTGTCCATCTTGATTTTGTTTCATCTGTTCGTCCATTTTTCATTTCCGCTTACACATATGCAGACATTTAATTAGAAAATTTCGAAATATTACTATGAGAATTATTAATTATCATTAAGAAAAGCACGAAGAAAAGGAAAGAAATGAAAACCAGTTTTTCGCTGGAGAATAATTTTTTCACTTAATGGTAGAAAACCGAACCTTATCGTTCTGAGAATTACTAAGCGATGTCGTCTCCCCTCAGGCAACGAGCTGTTTGGTGTTCCGGTATTTGTTCAAACTGATGCGGAAGCAGATAAAATAGTTCTTTAAAACTGTTCTTTATCCATTCATACCATATATATATATATATATATATATATATATATATATATATATATATATATATATATATATATATATTTCATTAAAAACGACTGACAAGGTGCTTTTATTTAGTTTTTTATATAATTTCTCGAAGGATTGCTGCCTAAATACACAAATTTTAAATATATATATATATATATATATATATATATATATATATATATATATATATACTGGGTACTTCGATGTAATGTTAGCAAGCTTGTCTCGCTAGATCAATGACGGCCGAGTAGTGAGTTCAATCCTCGCTGGGTGTTCCATACTTTCGGCCTTGTGCCACATCTAAGCTACGTTTAGAAAATCATTCTGGGTACTTCTACATGGTGTAATGGATAGCAAGCTTGTCTTGCCAGATCTGTTAAAATTGAGTAGTGGGTACGGCGACGAATGTGCGACGGTCTCCTCAAAGATGAAGAAGAGACTCGAGGCGAAGGAGATGTGATTCTACAGAAGAATGCTAAGGATATCATGGACCCAGCGTGTGAGCAACGATGAGGTTTTGGGGAGGATACAAACAAGAAGGAAGCTTATACTTAACATTAGGAAGAGGCAGTTGGAATGAGTCCCGGACATGGACTTATTCTTCATTTTGGCTTTCCGCTAGGTCTTTTCGGCTGTTTGCACGTGAGCTGATGTTTCTGGGTTAACGAAATTCATCCTGAAATTTATAGTCAGATGAATATAATTCGGATCATCCTTCAAAGATGTATATCCTTTCCAAATATCAGACATAATCGTAGTCCCGGGTAAAATACAGCTTCGCATTGTGTCAAGTAACATGGAGGATGTTCTATCTGACACACAGTACATGAAACATTCTTTTGTTTCACTTGCATATGCCACCACAAAATTTCAAAAGAATACCAAAAAAATTTAATAAAAAGAAACAAACTTTATGTTGAAGGCAAGAGTAATATAGGTGATTGAAAAATCGAAGCAACACAAAGACGACACGACACGAAGGCGAAGGAGATGTGATTCTACAGAAGGACGTTAAGGATATCATGGACCAAGCGTGTGAGCAACGATGAGGTTTTTGGGAGGATGCAAACAAGAAGGAAGCTTATACTTAACATTAGGAAGAGGCAGTTGAAATTTCCGAGGCACGTAATGAGAAAGGAGGGCTTGGAGAATCCGATACTCACGGGGCGGGCAGAAGGAAAGAGAGACAAAGAGAAAGCAACGCGTGACATACCTAGCGGGCTTAAGCAAGTGGATGACGAAACAGGGTTTGGGAGATGTAGCAAAGGGATAAAACCTGTTGAGAGCTACAAGGGATGGGCGAAGTGGAGAGCCTTGATCGCCTACGTCCTGAACGAATACGGAACATAAAAGAAAATTATTTCGATCATCACTAGGTGCAAGGCACTTTTGGCCTTGTGCCACATCTGAGGTACTCCTAGAAAATCACCATACCACATACATTATGGACACTTCATCGTGATGTACTGGTCAGCAAACTTGTTTCGCTAGATCAATTAAGGCTGAGTAGTAAGTTCGATACTCACTGGGTGAACCCATACTTTTGGCCTTGTGCCACATCTAAGCTACGAGCACCTCGACGTGGTGTAGTGGCTAGCAAGCTTGTCTTGCTAGATCTATTACGACTGAATAGTGAGTTCAACTCTCACTTGGTGTTCCATCCATTCGGCCTTGTGCCACATTTTAGCTTCGCTTAGAAAATCATAGAGCACTTCGAAGTGGTAAGCAAGCTTGTCTCGCTAGATCAGTTACGGCTGAGTCGTGAGTTCAATCCATGCCGTATCTAAGCTACGCCTAGAAAATCACCATAGCATGTACATTCTAAGTCCTTCGATGTAATGTAATGTTGGCAATTTTTTTTCGCTAGATCAATTGCAGTTATGTAGCGAGCACGATCATCGCTCGGTGCTCCACAGTTTCGACCTTGTGCCACGTCTAAGTTAGGCATAGTAAATTGCTCTATCGAGTACATTCTGTTTTTTCATTATTATTATTATTGTTATTAGAAGTAATTAATAAAAATGAGTAAAAATTTATAAAATAGCATAGAATTATTTTAAAAGAAATTTCTAAGAAAAATAACAAATGATCGCTAAGAAAAATTCCCGAAAACAAAGAATTATTTAAAAATTTACTAAGAATTTCTAAAATATTTTATCTTATTAAAAAAAAATCCTTAGAAACTGGCTGTATTAGTTGCTGATTGAATTTATATAATATCAGTTTGTATAGTATAGAGGACAGAGTAGAAGTGTAGATCAGTATCTTAATAGAGGATAGACTAGAAATAACGATCAATTAGACACACGCTACCTTTCATATATGCGTTTCCTCTATGGTCACGTGATCTACTTAATTTAATAATGGGATTGCCCGTGTTTGCTCACTGGCGATCTATGTTCAAACTCAAGTGTCGGCAGCGACACTTTATTCCTATATAACAATATTCAAATTTCTAACATATACATATTATAAGATCACTACAAAAGTTGCAATCTTGTTTCAACATTGCTGGTGTCTTATCAAGTGATGATGTTAAATGGAAAATAAACGATATATATATATATATATATATATATATATATATATATATATATATATATATATATATATATGAAGAAATATACTCTTAAGGTGTGCTATATTTATTGGATAAAGTGCTCTATATCAGAGGTAGAGCGTATGTAAATATAGAAGTGAACATCGAAGTCAACACTTAGAGGCGACAGGCTGTTTCATGTTATTTCAAAATCGATCATTGGTAATGAAACGGTAGATTTTTATTATTTTACCTCTTGATAGAGAGAGTTTTATCTTTGATTGTGTTCGGTGCTATTTTAGGAGATTTAGACATTTTTTCAAATTGGTCATTGGTGTAAAGTGATTTTATATCTAGACTGACCATGCATTTCTCAGTCATCTTCATTTTCCCCTTAGTTTTTCAACTAGGCTGTTTGCGTATTTTATAAGAGATGGATTGATTGCTCCAAGGAGACGAATTTTTGTTATGGCTTTTGCTAGTTTATGGGAGGGGACGCTGTCTGTTCCTGAGATAGTTTTGTGGTTTTAGGGAGACCGTAAATTTTGGGCGTTCTAGGTTTCTTAAATTTACCAACTTTGATAAACCAATGATATCCTCGCCTTTGTATATAAACATGTGCAGCAAAATAAACCCTACATTGCCTTGACAAAGTCCCTCATGCGTTGGCTAAGAACAGTCTTTTCTATTGTCTTTGTTTATTCACACGCACACACATACACACACACGCGCGCATATATATATATATATATATATATATATATATATATATATATATATGAAGAAATATAGTTTTAAGTTGTGCTATATTTATGGGATAAAGTGCTCAATATCAGAGAGAGCGTATGTAAATATAAATATAAAAGTGAACATTGAAGTCAACACTCAGAGGCGACAGGCTGTTTCATGCTAGATGCAATCGTCAGGCCTGACGATTGCGTCTAGCATGAAACAGCCTGTGTTGACTTCAATGTTCACTTAGTGTATTCGGACAGCATATGATTATTCAAACATATATTGTTAAATGTAACAAACAACGGATGTCTATGTTTGATCATGAGCCGTTCTAATCTTTGTATAGTCGCTTTATTTTACGAGCTGCGTCTGCTATTCCGCGACCGTTATCATCGCATAGAAAACTTCTATATAAACATAACTGGATGTCATCTTTGATGTTGAACATCTTTGTTGTAATGTCAATATAAGCACTCTGATGATGGCTCATGTGAGCCGAAAACTTCGATCGAGGAATAGTATAATAAAAAAATATCCAAATTTTGGACAACTTTTGTCTTTATTTTCTCCCGAAACTAAAGCGTCTGGTTAGCAAAGTCTAAATTACTGTTTATAAAGATACAATCTCGATCGATACTATCTGCTCACGAAACGTATCTTAACGTAAACATTAACAAAATATAATGAAACTGATTAAGTCCGAAAATTATTTAATATATTTTCTGTTTTTCTCTGTAGCTAAATGGTATAGCACGTCAGATCGAATTACGGTCTCCGAATAGAAATACGGGTTCTATTCCTGTCGGAGCACGCGTATTTTCCACGAAATTTCTCGCACATTCAGGCCGGTAAATGTAATTAATACTGTTTATTTAAAAAACAGAGCATTTACTTAGAAAATATATTAAATAATTGTCGGACATAAACCGTTTCAATATATATATATATATATATATATATATATATATATATATATATATATATATATATATATATGAAGAAATATACTCTTAAGGTGTGCTATATTTATGGGATAAAGTGCTCAATATCAGAGATAGAGCGTGTGTAAATATAAAAGTGAACATTGAAGTCAACACTTAGAGGCGATAGGCTGTTTCATGCTAGATGCAAACGTCAGGCCTGACGATTGTACCCAGCATGAAACACCCTCTCGCCTTTAAGTGTTGACTTCAATGTTCACTTATATATATATATATATATATATATATATATATATATATATATATATATATATATATATATATATATATATTAACAGTATTACTCGCTTTAAAAACCTCGGATGACTCAACTTGTAGACATCTGGGGGCAAATTGGTACCCGAGGAAAAAATTGGTAGTAAAAAAAGAAAGAACTAAAAACATCAAGAACTAATCGTCAAGTGTCTTAAGCCCTTATTCCAAAGAAAAATAACCAAGCGAGTATAAAGACAACGAAAACGTAGAGGGCTCAATACGCTCAGTAGAGCAGTAAATTAGAATAAATCCTAAGGAGCCAGGCAAACGTACCTAGGTTTGCCTGACACGTTAGGATTTATTCTTTATATATATATGAAACTATTAACAGGTCCAAAAGACGAAAAGAAGCGCAACACCTACCCAAAAATCAACTTATTTCAAAGAAAATTGACATTTGAAATTTATATAACAACCAAGATGTCTCCCACACTCAGCGGTGCTGTGGCATTAAAAGAACGCACCCTTGGTCCGTTTATAGCGTTCGTATTGTCAACAATGTTAAAGCAGCCCCGAATACATCACTGGATAATATTTATTGCTCTGCCATGATAAGAATTGCTTAAATACATATGCCATAGTTCAATTTACTCGAAGTCGAAAGGCTCCTTCAACTGTGATTATTTTCCCCATATTAAAACCACTTTCATTTCAATAAAGCCAGATTCAAAACTACTGCTATATATAGTGAAGATAGGGCCTTTAAGATAAAAGAAGAAGGTTGAAAAATATTGTTCTATTAAATAATATTCTCCTGTTAAAATATCATTTTATTTTGAAATATATTATTTTTGCGAAACTTTGTATATATATATATATATATATATATATATATATATATATATATATATATATATATATATATATATATATGAATCACTACAATCTATCGGCTTTCTTTCTGCCTGGCCCGATTAGAAAAGAAGGCGTGGCTAAGTTAACACCTACAAGGCATACTGAAAGTAACAGAATTAGCGGGAAAACAGAAAAGGAAGATGTGCTTTTATCTTGATCTCAAGTACTTCTTTTTTAATGGCCAGAAGGTGTTTATTTTCGAAGCCTTGTTTTCTAAACGGCATTCAATTTGACCAAAGAGGGAACGAGGAATTAAAAGAGGGGATGAGGGTTTTTTTTTAGATCAAGTGACCAAAAAAAGAAAAAGAAAAAAGAAGAGTGTATCCCACTGCTGCTCTATATTAACCGTCATGAGTCTGTTCTGCTTTCTCCTTGGTGGGAAACGGACTTGTCTGTCTTGTGGTTCCAGTGCCATCCATTTCTATTGCAAACCAAATGTCGAGATGAGTAGGTAGGTGAGGAGTTAGAGGGAAGAGGTAGAAATAGCAGAAGTTGCCAAATTTCACCTACCTACCTACTCACCCAGGCGAGTAGATGAAGCCCTGAAAAATCATTTTTTATAATATGGAAAACCAGGTCTGTATCATAACTCGTCATTGGCGTTTGTCTTTCACCTTGTTATTTTGTGAGCATGCAGCGAGCCATTTCCTAGCTTTTGGTGCGTATCGACGAGATCGAGAATTGAAATGCAATGTGGCCAATCATGGCCGGTCGGTGGAAAGGTTGAGCGAGAGTAGCGTTGTATGTTTACACAGGGTCAAATGCGTGCGGTAAAGGGTACAAAGTTACTAGTGAGGGTAACAATAAACAGAAAGCTGTGGAGAACCATGTTCACTAACGTCACGGAGAAATGCTTACGAGAGGGTGCTGATAAGTCCTCGGCGCGGATGACTTCCCAGAAAATCAATATCCTTGTTTTTCATCATTGCAAAAAGGATTTTGAAGAATGAGTCGGTGCGGGAAATTTTCAGCTCGCCTCATATATTCAACCATATCATGAGTGTGTATTGGGAATCAAGTTCTCCCCAGACCCAAAGGGGGAACCCATATATAGGATCCATCGCTATGGACACTGGAAAAAATAGTCGGTTCTTTATACCGTTCCACAAAGTATCATACTCCTCCTACACTGCTCAATTTTTAAGAGAGTCTGGTTCAACCAAGAAAGCGAGTATTTCTACTATATCTGGGCTTCAGCTACGCAAACGCCTATTTCCAGCCTCGACAGAGTTCAAAAGCGTTTACGCGGCCTTGTAGGCGATGAATTATTTTCCAAACTGCAACCCCTTTCCCCCAAAAACGCAACAGCGCTAGCTTATACCTCCTCTGTGTCGCAATATTCTATGACAAATGTTATGACGAGCTACATTTCATTATTCCACTAGTTCAGACCTTTACATCCACGGGTCACGTTTTTCTTTCATTTCGAGCTCCATTGGTAAGGAGCAAGTTCCATTTGAACAGTTTCTGCCCAAGAGCTGTTGCTTTCTGGAATAGACTCCCGAAAGAATGCTTCTGAAACAGGTGCAATCTTAACCCATTCAAGTCTTAGCTGAAGTGCTAATTATCCTATGTGTTCTCATAATATACAATTCTTAAATCTATAAAACAATTTAATTCAGTAACCCTCTACGTTTAGTCGCTCTTCAAGTCGAAGGTCAACTTTTACCTAGCCTACGTATCCTCATGATGTACAATTCTTAAATCTATAAAACAATAACATTCAGTAACACTCTACCTTGAGTGGCTTTCATGTCCAGGCTCAACTATTACCCAGCCTACGTATTCTCATAATATACAATTATTACATCTATAAAACAATTCCATTCAGTAACCCTCTAACTTGAGTGGCTCTTCAAGTCTAAGGTAAACTTTTCCCTAGCCTACGTATCCTCATGATATACAATTCTTAAATCTATAAAACAATTACATTCAGTAACTCTCTATCTTGAGTGGCTCTTAGAGTCCAGGGTCAACTATTACCCAGCCTACGTATTCTCATAATATACAATTATTACATCTATAAAACAATTCCATTCAGTAACCCTCTACCCTGAGTGGTTCTTCAAGTCTAGACTAAACTATTACCTATGCTACATATCCTCATAATATACAAGTCTATAAAACAATCCCATTCATTAACCCTCTACCTCGAGTGGCTCTTCAAGTCAACTATTAACCATCCTACGTATCCTCATCATATACAATTCTTAAATCTATAAAACAATTCCATTCAGTAACACTCAACCTTGAGTGGCTCTTCACGCCTAGACTAAACTATTACCTATCCTACATATCCCCATATTCTATAATTCTTATATCCATAAAACATTCCCATTCAGTAACCCTCTACCTTGAGTGGCACTTGGTGAACAATGTTGTAAAAAATGATGCAAATTCATACGTCAGCATTAGTATATATATCTATAGGAGAAAATAAATTATTAATGTAGAAATGTATAGAAAGTGTACTGACTTCTGAAACAATCTACGGTAAATTTTCACCCTTCTCCTTACAACATTTCAGCTTTCTGGAGAAATCTTCTGTTGTTAAACTATGAAAAATTAAAAAGGAACAGCGAGAAAAACAATAAGGATAGCGTTAGAAAACCGATTGAGATCTGCTGTGGTTGATGTAGGTCTAGACACGTTGGATCGAGTATTTAAAATATTTAAAATTTAACGTTCCTACATTTTCTGGTTTCCATTTGGGGCAAAATTATAACCAACGTTTACAACCCCACCTCGGCCATATATATATATATATATATATATATATATATATATATATATATATATATAACGAGTGATTTTACCCCTGATCTATCATCGCCCAGTTCGGAGGAAGGTTATTTTTTACGTACTTATTCTTCGAATAAATACGCCAATGACCTAGAGGTCTCAATTCATGGAAGAGCTTTGCATATATATATATATATATATATATATATATATATATATATATATATATATATATATATCTTGTTGCGGACCCGATAGCGGTGCAGATCTGGCTTACAAAAATAAGGCCTTGTGCCAGACACTACACACACCTACCGAATCCACAGACAAAGTAAAAAAAAAGAAATATGTAAAGACGTGCTCTTTCCACCGTACAAACGTACAAAGCGAAAAGAAGTAGACAGGCAAAACAACAAAAGGTTAAGAACAAACATACATTTTATTAAGAGTTTAACAAGTAGTTTGTCTTCTGTGAAGACCTTCAGTAAATGTACTGGAAAATGATAGTTGACAAGATAAAATTTCGCGCCAAAATTTAAATCCAAGATGGCTAATGGCGGGAAAAGTTCTTCAGGAAGAAGAGTTCAGAAAGTCAATTGTAATGCATAGTGAACATACGGCAAGGAAAAAAATACTCACTGCGAGAGTTTATAATTGTGAGTGTATGTAATTCTTTTTAAAGTAACAGGTTCTGAGAGTACAGTTCGAAGAATGTGAAAAATGCTTGTTCATTAGGTTGGAAGTTTTTTGAAAGTTCCTGGAAGTTGGGCGGCTCGCTAAAAGATGTTAGCGTTGGAATGAAAATTCTGTCCTAAGGTGACGACAGTGTAAGATACCGCGACGAGCCATGAGATCAGGGCAAGGTTTTGCTGAATAAAATGTCTCTGTCTGTATATATGGGGTTAGCGGCGAGAGACAATTGAGCCAGCCCGTGCCGATGGTCAGACGACCACGGGGGCGACTGATTTGAAAAAGCCAAATTTGCCGTGACGTCAGCGCAAAAGCGCGCGAAAAATAAATTCTTCCTCATCTTCGGCTAAGACAACGGTTTACTACTATAACCGGCCGAAAGTGAGAGGAAGGGGTGAAAATGTCGCGCGTGCGTCAAAATGAAGGTGGGGGTAGTGATATATCCCACAATATATATATATATATATGACGTTACTCCGATGAAGTTCTTTTAGAGGAAAAATTTTTTCCCACTTTGTCATTGAATTACCTAATATATATATTCATCCAAGACAGACTGTTTCGATGTATCACAGCTCATCAGTGTTGTTCTCATCCGATTGCTTCAAGCCGGGATCGAAACGACCGACTGACATCAGTCAGAGACTTTTACCCCTAGGCTATAGGCGCATGGCAGATAAAAGGAATTTTTAACACATTATATATGTGACATATAAACGTAATACCGGCTGCCATAGCGCTCAATTCAAGCAGTAGCAGCCGTTAAAAAATAACAAAAAACAAAAAACTGTATGGCAGTGAATGTTGGACAATTATTTACTATTTATTTTGGAGGGGATTATCATTAATAAAAAAGTAAATGGACTTAAATTAAGTTTGATTAAAGCAAAAAACCAGGACGAGACTTATTTTTTCGAAAATAAATTTAAATAAAATATAGCTAAATTTGTAAAATTAATATTCGACACGACTAATGTTGACCGTAAGTCATGCGTCTCTCTAGTAATTTTTATTTAACTAAAGTGTTTTTTCTTTTCAAGTACAAATATAACTTGAAATTTAAACATATAATCGATTTTGAAAACTAAATTCTCAATGCATCTTACTTCTTACTCTCTTTCAAAATAGTAATTAAATTCATTTACAGAGAAACGTTTGCTTCTTTAATGTAATGATTAAAAGTAAAACTTTATTTACTTAAAACAAATCTAAATTCCCCTCCAAAATAAATAGTAAATTATTTTTCGAAGAAGTAAGGCTCGCTATAGTTTTTACTTGAAAATTGATTAACTTAAATATGTTTAAATATATCTTAATTTAAGTTTATTTACTTTTTTTTAATTAATAATAATTAAAAAAGGTTAACGAACCTT
>OZ038517.1:27524515-27594515 GCA_964036315.1 Acanthosepion esculentum | reverse complement strand
TGGACTCAGTAGAAACGTGGCGAACAATAACTGAGCAGTACTAAGGGTATGAACTAGAGGAGATATCCCTTGACATGGATAGTGGAACAGTGTCTACTTGGACTCAGTAGAAACGTGGCGAACAATAACTGAGCAGTACTAAGGGTATGAACTAGAGGAGATATCCCTTGACATGGGTAGTGGAACAGTGTCTACTTGGACTCAGTGGAAACGGGGCGAGCAATAACTGAGCAGTACTAAGAGTATGAACTAGAGGAGATATCCCTTGACATGGGTAGTGGAACAGTGTCTACTTGGACTCAGTGGAAACGGGGCGAGCAATAACTGAGCAGATCTAAGGGTATGAACTAGAGGAGATATCCCTTGACATGGGTAGTGGAACAGTGTCTACTTGGACTCAGTGGAAACGGGGCGAGCAATAACTGAGCAGATCTAAGGGTATGAACTAGACGAGATGTCCCGAGACATGGCCAGTGGAACGAGAACTGTCTGACCCCCGTAGATTAATAAAATGTTTTAGTTCAGAATTTTTTTTTCGTATGTTACCTGAATCAACCATACAGCTGATGAAGGCCGGAGTTCACAACGGCTGTAATGTAATAATAACAACAAGGACGAAGAGAATAGTCGGCATGTAAATAGGGTAAACAATGGCAACTCCTCATCGATAAAACTTCAAACAGAAATAATGAAAGCTTTTTTTTCTTTTTTTTTTGCTAACATCAGATTTTTTCTCTCTCTAAATCTTCTATTTAAGTAAACCAGTTTTATTCAAGCATGATAAGTAGATTTTTTTTTCTTTCATCAAGGGGGTGTTCGATTGTTTGACTGGCAACCCTGTAGAAATGCTACCGACAGCAATTAGTAATTTACTTATACCGTGATGCAGACAGCAATTCACTAATTGCCAACTGCTAACAATATTTGTCTACCAATTAATAAAACATTTGTGATAATTTAGATGCTAATTTTAATTATATATGATTTATAATTCTTTCTAATGGACCGTGTCCACAAATCCCTAACCCTTGCCCTTTTTCACAACGATATAGAGATTTTCCAAGAGTAGCTTTGGATGTGGCACAAGGCCGAAAGTATGGGGCACCCAGTGAGGATCGAACTCACTTCTCAGTCGTAATTGTTCTAGCGAGACAAGCTTGCTGACCATTTCACCGTCTAGAGTGTACCCAAAGATGATTTTCCAGGCGTAGCTTAGATGTGGCACAAGGCCGAAAGTATGGAGCACCCAGTGAGGATTGAACTCACTACTCAGTCGTAATTGTTCTAGCGAGACAAGCTAGCTAAACATTACATCACGCCAAGGTGCCCATTTTTCAACACTATATAATTTTCGCCGTTAATAACGACGTGCGAGTGGCGTAATGAATCGAGGCTCAGAGACAGAAATCGGATTGCCGAGTTCGATTTCCAGTCAAATCCGTTACATTTACTTCTGCGCAAATACCATTGGGTAAACTATATATCTATGTCTTCCGTCAGCTATGGTTTAAATGCGTATCTGGAAAAGTCATTGCTATTCTGAAAAATTGCACTATATTCACTCGCAATAAGAGTAAAAGATTTATTATTTTAATGTAAAATATTTTTCGGATTTAATTTCAAATATTTTTCTACTTTAGATAACACACAAAGGGTTGATAAACCGTAAACATCAAATCAGTCAATCTTTTCATCAATATCTGCACGACCGCCATCTTTTGCCTTTCTATAAGAGCAAGTGATAATTCCCATTTTCCACGGTTCATCACGGCTCGATTATCTTCTCATATCCTGGGGAGGATTAATTGACGGCAATTTCTTTCGGGCGTGGCTGGCCGAAAAGTGATATGAGTGTGCAGTGTGCATGAGGGTGCAGTAAGGAGAAGTGCATGCGCAAATGTTGTGAAAAAGTTCAATATCTGTACAAGTCTAAATCCCCCCCCCCATTCCAACCTTCCACAAGTTCTGTATTCTCTGAGTAAGATTAAATCCCAGTTTAATCCTATAATAGGAGATTCTATTTTGAAAATGTATTTTAACTCGGACTTTCGCCGCTCCTGTTGGTACTAAAATAAAGTCGATAAATGCACTCATCTGATATTATAAATGCTGTTGTCCGGTCGGTTGAAACTTGCAGCGACAGGGAAATTGTTGTTTCTGATAATTTTTTTATGATTATTCCACATAGAGCATTGTACAAACCATCCACAACCCTAATTGTAGCTCACTAAAAGAAAGAATAGTTATGTGCCATGCGTGATACACGCTTAAGCGATCATGTATCTTTCGATATATGATTGACGAGACAGATTTTTTTTCCGGCAGTAGGCTGCATTTCTTTCTGCGGTAGACCAGTTGCCATCCAAGGCTATAAAACCCAATCTCTCCTGCTATTTTCTATGAGGGAAGAAGAAGAGGATTTCTGATACATTTCTTGAGTTCAAACGCAATTTCCATGCATTTGCAATGTAATCTAATATTTCCAATGCATTTCTATAGTAATCAGTCAGACAGTTTTGTCTCATGCGCACATAACTGATTGACATAACACATAACAGTTAGTTATGTGCCATGCCAAGGCTATAGAATCAGGTCTGTTCTGTTATTTACTTGTAGCTGGGAGGAGGAGAAGTGGAAACATACATTTGGATTCAACTGGAATTCGAACTTGGCTCTCCGATTCCTCAATCCGAGCCGCTATCCATTACTTCACCGTCTACGCAGCCAAAACTATCAAATTTCTTTCAGTAATACAACACATGGAGAAAAAAAACAACAACAAAAAACAACAACAACAATAAAAACAACAACAAAAAACACAACAATAAAAAACAACAACAAAATACAAAAAAAACACAACAAAAAAAACAACAACAAAAAACACAACAAAAAAAAACAACAAAAAACAACAACAACAAAAAAAACGGAAAAGAGTGTCCCACTTCATTGTCTATTTGTCGTCTCGTTGAGTCCATGTTTACCATTTTAACGTGTGTTGTCATTCTTTGCACGACTGACATCTGTTTCCACTCCACAAGTCCTAATTCTGTATCGTCCACGGTTTATCACGGTTGATTATCTTCTCATACCTTGGAGAGGATTGATTTACCACAGTTTCTTTCGGGCGTAGTTGGCTGAAAAATGACGTGCGTATCTACGAGGGTGCAGTATCTAAAAATGCACATACAAGTGTTGTGAAATAACACATTGTAAGCATCTGCTTGTTTGCCTGTCTATGAAAGGCTAGTTCTTTTAGGTGTCCGTGACTAAAAGGGACCTGTGATTCAAAAATGGTTACGAATCACTGCCTTATCGTATTGTTGGGATTACTATGAGTTTGGATTTGTTATCAGAAGGTTTTAATATTAAGATGGTTAGTTTACGGGCATGTTCACCATATTAATCCACAATAATATAGAATATAGGCATTCAAAACGAATCAATCACAAGGCAAGTGAATAAGAAACAACAGTAATTTAGGTTTCAATAAAAAAACAACAGACATTTATGTACAATTAATATACAATTAGAAAACTTGTGGTTTGATAATGCAAGAATTGACCATGTATAAATTGTGTGTCTTATTGATTTACAGTTCAAAATTGTTCATGTGTTAAAGAACTGGTCAAATAGAGTAAAATGGAAAATATTTCTTATACAGAAATGTTATGTAGTTTGTGTGCGTGAATAAAGTAGAGTATAAATGTCTTAATTTTCTAGAGTTGTTTACCTTGGATTGTTCTGTATTTATCTTTTGTTAAATACAATTTCTATTTTAGTAGTGTGTAAGAACACTTTTCTTAGAAAGTTGTAAGTGAATTTTGAGAGAATAATGTTGGTGTTTGAGTCAGCAGTTGACGCGCAAAAAGTTTCTTAAGTCAAAATAGTGACACGCGTGGATTCGTGTGGCGTCTCTCTGAAGCTAAGTGACTTACTGGTGAATTGGGTTGAAATGGTCCATTTTATTTGTTTCGGGAATCCAAAATAGGCTCCAGGGAACTGGGCGCAAAAAAGGTTTTCGACAATTGTTACACATTTTGGTGTTGTCTCAACCAATAAAAAGTCGAGATTTGCAATGTGAGGTGTTGGTTGGTTAAAACTGATTCTGATGGAAGAGTGTATTTTTATCTCGGGGATGAGTAGAAAATATGGGCGATTCTATCAGTATCATAACATGGACATTGTGCATTGGAACCTCATATTTCTAACTAATTTTTCCCTCAATTTCTCTCATTGCAAATTGATTTCAGTTGTCTTATTTTTTTTGTTTAACTCTGAAAACAATGTGTAGTCTGCCATAGATAGCCGAAATTCTTACGGTCGGCGGATGTGCAGATGGTGCAGTTGGTAGCGTCTCGGAATGACAAATCGGAGAGCAGAGTACAAATCGCAGTGGAATTTGCTAGATTTACTGGCGTGCAAATACCCTTGCTAAAGATATATGAGATTACGGCCCTATCACGTTGAATCACCGGTTCCGTACGATCGCCGAAGTTAAGCAACGTTGGTACCTCGACCTCATGAATTTAAGCGCCATACTCGATTGGCAGCAAGGTCACGTCATTTTGCTGTTGAAATTGCTCGAATGTAACCGTAAGTTCTATGTTAACAGTTTTTTTTCTCGTACTCCTCGCCCGTGGAACTCTCTTCCGGATTCTGACTTTTGTCTAAAACTACAATCTTCAAAATTTTGGAAAGCAACGTCAGCGCCATCTTCTGTCTCCTTGAAGCCTTTTATTTTATTGTACTTCCTCCTTAACGTTTTTATTGTTTCTTTCACTCTCAGTAACCCTCTCCCCTTTACGTCTTAGTGGATTTATCGCCTTGCTTGGGGTGAAAGGATTAAATGCCTAGTTGGGAACTGATGACATCAGGGAGATCATTAGTGAAGATCAGAAACAGTGTAGGGTCCAGGATAGAGCCCTGGGGGACATGACTCAGTGACCCAACTTTCCTTCCATTAGATATCTGCAAATAGGAAAGAAAGAAAAAAAGTAATGGTTAAACTCGTCTCTCGAGACCATTGGCTAATATATAGTGTGAGCCATTTTCACAAGGTTCCCCTATCCTAGGGCTCTCTTTTCTTTTTTTATGTGCGATTCCCTTCATGAAGTGGGCAAACATGGTTCTTCACAACTTCCTTTCCTTTTTAGCTCTTAGCAACATTTTTCATTTTGCCATAAACTCCCACTCCGTTCCGCCATCAGTTCACACAAGCTCCTCAGGTACGTGGCCATCTACTTTACTCTACCCTTTTTACATTCAGTATGTCCTGTGAGTCTTAAATTTCCCAAGCATTGCTTCTTCATTGCGACTATATCTTCTGGCACAGCACAGTGACTCAAATTTCATTGCAGTAGATGCAGCTATTGATTTGCTGTAGTTGCTCCACTTCATGTCAGTGGAAAACGCTAGCCGCAGTGTGTTGCTCTCTTGGAGGCTGGCACCAGACATGCTGATGGCAGGCAGAAAAGATTATTTGGAACACACGATTCCTTCTCTTTGAGTTTCCTCGTCTTCTACATCTTCTCAACCTCTTCCGTCATATCTATCTATCTCTCTTCATATTTTTTTCTTTATTACTCTTTCTCTCTCTTCCGGCTTCTTGCCTCCCGGTCAACTGTGGTCTTCAAAAATTTAAATGCAATGTCAATCGTTATCTTCTGTCTAATTAATTATTGTTCTTTTTTAGTTCTTTCTTCTCGATAGTGTTCTCATATTCTCACACATTCAGTAAGCCATTGTGTCTTAGTGGATTTATTGCCTTGCTTGGGGTGAAATGATTAAAAAAGTAAAAATAAAAACTTCATGTTCGGCCTGATCTGGCTCTCGTAAAGGCACGGGATAGCGGAGACGCATTTGAGCTATGTCGAAAATGGAAAATGAAGACTGGGTAGCTTCTGCTCATATATGGCAGAAGTGCTCCATTTTAGGCCTGATCTGGCTCTTGTAAATGCAGAGAATAGCAGAGACGCATTTGGGGTCTATTGAGACTAGAAAATGCAGACTGGGCAGCCCCTGCTCATATATGGCAGAAGTGCTCCATTTTAGGCCTGATCTGGCTCTTGTAAATGCAGAGAATAGCAGAGACGCATTTGGGGTCTATTGAGACTAGAAAATGCAGACTGGGCAGCCCCTGCTCATATATGGCAGAAGTGCTCCATTTTAGGCCTGATCTGGCTCTTGTAAATGCAGAGAATAGCAGAGACGCATTTGGGGTCTATCGAGACTAGAAAATGCAGACTGGGCAGCCCCTGCTCATATATGGCAGAAGTGCTCCATTTTAGGCCTGATCTGGCTCTTATAAATGCAGAGAATAGCAGAGACGCATTTGGGGTCTATCGAGACTAGAAAATGCAGACTGGGCAGCCCCTGCTCATATATGGCAGAAGTGCTCCATTTTAGGCCTGATCTGGCTCTTATAAATGCAGAGAATAGCAGAGACGCATTTGGGGTCTATCGAGACTAGAAAATGCAGACTGGGCAGCTCCTGCTCATATATGGCAGAAGTGCTCCATTTTAGGCCTGATCTGGCTCTTGTAAATGCAGAGAATAGCAGAGACGCATTTGGGGTCTATCGAGACTAGAAAATGCAGACTGGGCAGCTCCTGCTCATATATGGCAGAAGTGCTCCATTTTAGGCCTGATCTGGCTCTTGTAAATGCAGAGAATAGCAGAGACGCATTTGGGGTCTATTGAGACTAGAAAATGCAGACTGGGCAGCCCCTGCTCATATATGGCAGAAGTGCTCCATTTTAGGCCTGATCTGGCTCTTGTAAATGCAGAGAATAGCAGAGACGCATTTGGGGTCTATCGAGACTAGAAAATGCAGACTGGGCAGCTCCTGCTCATATATGGCAGAAGTGCTCCATTTTAGGCCTGATCTGGCTCTTGTAAATGCAGAGAATAGCAGAGACGCATTTGGGGTCTATCGAGACTAGAAAATGCAGACTGGGCAGCCCCTGCTCATATATGGCAGAAGTGCTCCATTTTAGGCCTGATCTGGCTCTTATAAATGCAGAGAATAGCAGAGACGCATTTGGGGTCTATCGAGACTAGAAAATGCAGACTGGGCAGCTCCTGCTCATATATGGCAGAAGTGCTCCATTTTAGGCCTGATCTGGCTCTTGTAAATGCAGAGAATAGCAGAGACGCATTTGGGGTCTATCGAGACTAGAAAATGCAGACTGGGCAGCCCCTGCTCATATATGGCAGAAGTGCTCCATTTTAGGCCTGATCTGGCTCTTGTAAATGCAGAGAATAGCAGAGACGCATTTGGGGTCTATCGAGACTAGAAAATGCAGACTGGGCAGCTCCTGCTCATATATGGCAGAAGTGCTCCATTTTAGGCCTGATCTGGCTCTTATAAATGCAGAGAATAGCAGAGACGCATTTGGGGTCTATCGAGACTAGAAAATGCAGACTGGGCAGCCCCTGCTCATATATGGCAGAAGTGCTCCATTTTAGGCCTGATCTGGCTCTTGTAAATGCAGAGAATAGCAGAGACGCATTTGGGCTCTATCGAGACAGGAAAATGAAGACTGGGTAGCTTCTGCTCATATATGACAGCAGTGCTCAATTTTAGGCCTGATCTGGCTCTTGTAAATGCAGAGAATAGCAGAGACGCATTTGGGGTCTATCGAGACTAGAAAATGCAGACTGGGCAGCCCCTGCTCATATATGGCAGAAGTGCTCCATTTTAGGCCTGATCTGGCTCTTGTAAATGCAGAGAATAGCAGAGACGCATTTGGGGTCTATCGAGACTAGAAAATGCAGACTGGGCAGCTCCTGCTCATATATGGCAGAAGTGCTCCATTTTAGGCCTGATCTGGCTCTTATAAATGCAGAGAATAGCAGAGACGCATTTGGGGTCTATCGAGACTAGAAAATGCAGACTGGGCAGCCCCTGCTCATATATGGCAGAAGTGCTCCATTTTAGGCCTGATCTGGCTCTTGTAAATGCAGAGAATAGCAGAGACGCATTTGGGCTCTATCGAGACAGGAAAATGAAGACTGGGTAGCTTCTGCTCATATATGACAGCAGTGCTCAATTTTAGGCCTGATCTGGCTCTTGTAAATGCAGAGGATAGCGGGAGGAACGGTACAGACTACAGACCATTTGTCCAGTGGTAGACATCGTATGTACGGGTTCCACAAGCTCTTGGTTGAGTTTAAGTTCCAGTGATTGTTGTGTTTTTATGGTTTAACGGTCTGATAACCCATCTGCTCTGAAGCGGCTCTGTCACGATCCTTCGGTCGGTTTGTTTTTGTAAGGCTCATATCTTATTTAATTGAAATCTTTCGTATGACTCAGTCGGTTCAATCTGTTTTATGGATAAATGGTTAGGGAAGAGGGCATGGAAGAAAGAGAAACACCATCGACATGTGTTACATGTCATGTATTGTT
Organism: Acanthosepion esculentum; assembly: GCA_964036315.1. NCBI lineage: Eukaryota > Metazoa > Mollusca > Cephalopoda > Sepiida > Sepiidae > Acanthosepion > Acanthosepion esculentum. The sequence goes on along the minus strand of OZ038517.1, from coordinate 27,586,108 downwards.
TTTTTGTAGAAAAGTGATTTACCTTTGCTTCTTCCTACGGGTACGCTTTGTCAAAGGAGCAACTAGAATAGGCACCTAAGTCGGACGGAGTTTATGTACGTTTTGACACCACAAATGGTGTCGAAACAATAGAATCAAATGTCAAACGCCAACTTGCCACATGGTTAACAACTACGCTACAGAATCACAAAGACCTTTACCAAATTACATAAACTAATGGCAGTATTGATACAGCTTAGTTCAATTGTATCGTTATAGATTGAGAACAAGGGGGACAAACAAAGCTTTCTGTTTAGGTAAAAAAGTCTAGAGACTGAAGCACACGCTTCCATCATCGCATCATGTATGTTGATTAATTGGTTCGTCTTTGACGGCTTATCGACCCTTTTCAGTTTATTTAAAGACATCTATATTTTTTAGATAGTAACAATTTCTTTTTTTTTGAGATAGCAATGATTTTAAGTCTTATTAATAAACGCATAGCTGGGGGAGAAGTGCTGGAGTCATAGCTCATCAGAATTTGATAAACAAAGAAAATATAAGCTGCATATAAAATGAGGGGTCAATTCTATATTAAAATCAATATATAATCTGATCCCTCACTTTGTGATCAGAGTAGTGTCTACATTTACATTCCAGAGAATTTTAAGACATTATTTTTTTTATGCTTATACATTCTTTTTATCGATACAAATATTTAAGTAAATGCTCGGTTTTATAATAAACAGTATTAATAACACCGATTAACAACTTGAAGCTCGTTATCCTGTACACCGCCTACACATCCAAGCTTACAGCACCTGGGTTTCCAAGCGGTAACCAATCTAGGCACTCACCAGATACGACATTGCTTAACATTGTACGGGAACTGTTGTTTCAACGTGATATGGCCGCAAGCCCAATGTTTGTAATAAATCTATTGTAATTTCCTTTCATGGAAAATTACAAACATCTAATCTATTTCTTACAAGTCATTCAGAACCTCAAATCTATTTCTCCCCTCTCATTCGGTATAGATCTATATCTATAAAACAGAAGTCTGTGTGTGTGTGTCTGTGTGTGTGTGTCTGTGTGCGTGTGTGTCTGTGTGTCTGTGTGTCTGTGTGTGCTATTTATGTACGTCCACATTTCTCGAAAGATTTTGATGAAATTGTACACACATGTTGCAAATCTGGTAATTAGGTCAAGACTAACTTTTCAATCTCCGGACCCCCGGGTTTGGCAGAAAAATCTACGAAACTTTTTTTTGTAAAAACCAAGGCAAAGTTACACGCGAACAAAACTTTTACTGGATGAGCTGATGTTCTTTGCACTTAACGAAAAACAAAGCTCATGTTATCAGGTTTATGTAGAGAGCTTGATAGTTTTCTTGTAACATCGGCTTCACTCAAAAATAGTAAAAAAAAATGAAAAAAAAAGGTGTTATTTTTCTAAAATCCTATGAGGATTATTATAAATTGTCCATCTCACAAAATGTTTAATATCTAAAAAACACTAAACTAATTGAGTTTCTTTTTTCAGGTTAAGGCGTTTAGTCATCTTGACACCATTTGTCGTAAGAATCACTGAAAAATCCTTTGATTTATCCAGCTCGAAATAGAAAAGGGGAAAATCGTTTTGCGTCAGTCACCATATCTTCCCAACTGAGCAATGGTGAGAGGAAAAAGATCATTCAGGCTCTCAGTAAAGGTACCAACATTCATACTCTGACATCCATCTTCAAAGTCCATTCAAGTATCATCAAGAAAACGGTGAATAAGTTTAAAAAAAGAGGGAACAGTAGAGAGGAAAACTGGAACAACAGCAAGAGGGATTATCATTTCAACTTAGAGCTACAGAGATAAATTAGAAAAGATCCAACTCAATCCATAAGACGTTTGGCACAGGAGTTTCAGCTTTGACAGGTTTGAGACATCTTGTTACCCAGAACAGAAAGTTAGAAGGTTGAAGAAGACGAAGACCATCTTTAAGTTGCAAAATGATCCTGGAGCAATATATATACATATATATGAACTTAATTTCAATCCTTCATGATCTTCCGATCCTTATCTATGATTAATTATTAATAATTAATGCCATTTTCATTTATGATCGACTTCATCACGATTCTTCTGTTAAACCTGCAGAGTAATTACACATACTTATTGCTCAAAGTAGAGTCCAATAGTGTTATAAAGATCCCGGAGATTTCCAGTAAGATATCTTTAATCATTTCTATGATACAACGGTTCAAACTTAATCTAACTAATGAACAATTTTGCTTTTACACGATTTCTTGTAACATCGGCTTCACTCAAAAATAGTAAAAAAAAATGAAAAAAAAAGGTGTTATTTTTCTAAAATCCTATGAGGATTATTATAAATTGTCCATCTCACAAAATGTTTAATATCTAAAAAACACTAAACTAATTGAGTTTCTTTTTTCAGGTTAAGGCGTTTAGTCATCTTGACACCATTTGTCGTAAGAATCACTGAAAAATCCTTTGATTTATCCAGCTCGAAATAGAAAAGGGGAAAATCGTTTTGCGTCAGTCACCATATCTTCCCAACTGAGCAATGGTGAGAGGAAAAAGATCATTCAGGCTCTCAGTAAAGGTACCAACATTCATACTCTGACATCCATCTTCAAAGTCCATTCAAGTATCATCAAGAAAACGGTGAATAAGTTTAAAAAAAGAGGGAACAGTAGAGAGGAAAACTGGAACAACAGCAAGAGGGATTATCATTTCAACTTAGAGCTACAGAGATAAATTAGAAAAGATCCAACTCAATCCATAAGACGTTTGGCACAGGAGTTTCAGCTTTGACAGTCCAAAGAGCATTGAAAAAAAAGCTTGAAAATGAAATCGTACGTGAAAGGTTTGAGACATCTTGTTACCCAGAACAGAAAGTTAGAAGGTTGAAGAAGACGAAGACCATCTTTAAGTTGCAAAATGATCCTGGAGCAATATATATACATATATATGAACTTAATTTCAATCCTTCATGATCTTCCGATCCTTATCTATGATTAATTATTAATAATTAATGCCATTTTCATTTATGATCGACTTCATCACGATTCTTCTGTTAAACCTGCAGAGTAATTACACATACTTATTGCTCAAAGTAGAGTCCAATAGTGTTATAAAGATCCCGGAGATTTCCAGTAAGATATCTTTAATCATTTCTATGATACAACGGTTCAAACTTAATCTAACTAATGAACAATTTTGCTTTTACACGATTTGAACTATTTTTCCGTTACACCCGATATATATATATATATATATATATATATATATATATATTGTCATCCACATTCAGACTGTTTCGCTGTATCGCAGCTTATCAGTGTGGCTAGACGTCCGGTTGCCTCTAGCTAAGATTGAAACCCCACTGAATTGGCGTCAGTCAGGGATTCTACCACTAAGCCGTTGGAATCAACACTCAGAGGCGACAGGCTCTTTCATGCTGGACGCAAACGGCGGCCTGACGATTGCGTCAAGCATGAAACAGGCGACAGGTGTGAAATTGCTATCAGTGAGTATATGTCTACAGACTAGGCATCGGGATTTATTGCAGTCGATATTCTCTTTGTGAGTTGGTGAATTTTGTATACCGGATGATGTTAGGAGTGAGTGTAGACTTGGAGGACTTCGGAGTTGAAATATATCTTCAAAATAAAATCGCACATTCAGTGATTAAATAGGGATTTCAGTTTACTCAGATGCTATAATTTCCACAGGGTGTCCTCTAATCAACAGCAACAACATTCCTCGGATGACTAAGACCCACTTCTTTGTTTATTCCTTGTATGGTTGAAAAAGGACTTGAAAATCTTTCTCTTCGCAGTTCAATTTAGACAAAAGGCTAATATATGAATACAACAATTTTATTACCATTGTTGTTATCATTTTTTCGGCTTTTTATTCCTCAAATTTTATTAACCGGCATATTAAATTCATTCACACACACACACACACAAAATTTATTTTAGGATATTAAAACGAAACATGTAAACACCGTTACACAATTGCAGTCGTGTTTTTTCTTTTTCTTTCTTTCTTACTTTCTTTTTTCACTCAGCAAATTCTTTTATTTTTTCTTTTGATTTCTTTTTCCTTTTTTCTTTCTTTCTTTCTTTTTCATGCATTAAATTCTCTTACAGTGTAACCCGGATATAAGAGAGTTGTCGGGACCGGAGAAGGAGTCTCTTATATCCGGGTTTCTCTTATATCCGGGTTTGGTCTATTATATATACATTAACACAGGCTCTAATTTGGGACCAGAGAAAATCTCTCTTATATCCGAGTTTATCTTATATCCGGGTTCCTCTTATATCCGGGTCTCTCTTATATCCGGGTTACACTAATTAATTTTTGATTTGTCTTTTTCTTTCTTTCATCAAATGCTTTTATTCCTTATGTTTTTATTTTTTTCATCTTTTTTCTTTTTTCTTTCTTTTAATTCTTATTCGCTTTTCTCTATTTATATCTTTCTTTTATTATTTATTTTTTATTTGTTTTGTCTTTTTTCTTTTTTATTCCTTATTTTTTATTTATTCTTACTTTCTTTATTTTTTGTCTTTTCTTTCATTCATGTAATTATTTTTTTTAGTTTTTGTTTCCCCTTTCTGGCTTTCTTTCTTTCATCAAATTCTTTTATTTCTTATTTTTTGTCTTTTTCTTTCATTTTTCTTTCATGAAATCCTTTTTTCCTTACTTTTTATTTACATGTTTATTTCTTCTTTATTTCTTTCTTTCATGAAATTCTTTCTTTCTTTCATTCTCTCATTCATTCATTCATTCATTCTTTCTTTCATTCTTTCATTCATTATTTCTTTATTTCTTTCTTTCATCAAAATCATTCATTCCTTATTTCATACTCACTATTCTCTTTCGTTTCATTTTTATTCGTTATTTCTTTCCTTTATTTCCATTGCTATTCTCTTTTTTCTTTGTTAAATTCTTCCTTTCTGTTCTGTTCGTTCTTTCTTAAATTATTTTCAGTCCAACTTATTGTTTTTTATTCTTTTTGTTACTCATCTTTTCTTTCTTTCATTTATTACTTATTGTCTTCCTGCCTTCCTTACTTCCTTCCTTCCTTCTTTTTTCCTCCCTTCGTTCGTTCGTTCGTTCGTTCGTTCCTCCCTCCCTTCCTTCCTTCCTTCCTTCCTTCCTTCCTTCCTTCCTTCCTTCCTTCCTTCCTTCCTTCCTTCCTTCCTTCCTTCCTTCGCTTTCTGCTATCCTTCATTCTTTTTCGTTGTTCTCTTTCTTTCTCTTATATTCCTTGTTCTCCATACGACGACCATTAACGAATTCGCTTTGTGTTATCTCCGTTTACGATAGCGGTTAATAAGCTTGTGTTATTATCGAATGTGAGGGCGGTATTTCTTCAGCGGACACCTGAATTGGCTCGAATAAATTCTACATTGCTATATTTATCACCAAAGCATCTTGTATTTTATAAGCACATGCGCGTAGTGAATCTAGTTACATGTCCGCCCCGTCGGACTGAAATGCTCGCTAGCGGTACTTGTCTCAGTGTTTATATTAAAAACAATCAAATTATTTCACGAACCAAAGCTTTATCGTCTTGTCTTCTTCGGTGTGCCGTGTCCTGAGAGCAGTGCTTCCCAAACATTTTTTTTCTCTCTAGATCGCATTTTCGGAATGGAAATTTGCTCGCCCCTCACCAAAGGGAAGTCCTTGTGAAAAGGTGCAAGCAGTCCGACGGCAACGAACGTTCAGAGAAGAAGATAACATATGAATCGAGGTCAGAACATTATCATTGATAACTCTCTCCTCCAATTTGCGGACCCCAGTTACTATATTCTTAATACTTGATATAATGCAAAAATATCACAATGATAAAATCGGTCGATAATTATTTATAACTATTTATACCGAGATTCATGCGTGTAATTACAAGTAATCCATAATAATATTTCAACATTTGAAATATTTATTTTTGGCATGTAAATATTTTGAAACTGTTTCTAAATATTTGATTGTCTTTTAATCATTTCGCTTCATATTCTACCCTCTTCCGCCGCACGTATGAGGCGCGCCGCACTGTTTTGGAAACACTGCCCTAGAGGATCTGGGCGATCATGGCTCTCCCCAACTTCTTATCTTGTGTAGCTTTAAGTAATGATCGTCTCCATACTACGTCTCGTATCTCTGCTATGTCATCCATATCTGGGGTAGAAAAATGGAAGCGATAGAAAAGAATATGATACAAGTATCCTTGGAGTGTCATGTCTTCAGGAGAGCGCGAGACAAGTCACCAGGTAGTGACAGCATGCTCGTGCCGACCTATTGAGATACATTCTCCCTCTCGCTCCCCACAAAAATAACGCTTGATTATGTCCCCGCCCTTGTAATAAGGAGAGGAAAAGAAACCTAAAGAAAATTATCTTTCATTCAATCAGTCTGTGATTTTCAACACTCACTAGGTGCTCAATAGTATCAGTCTTGTTTCGCATATAACCTAAGCTTAGAAAATCACCATTCAGTCTGTGATGCAGCGTTGGGGGCTTGAGGAATTGCCGATAGACCCCTGGAATGGTCACACAGTGGTCGACGGTGTAAATTGCTCTGTACGAAAACGATAGTCCCCAACAAGTTTCCAGACAAAGGCCGTTTGCAGCCGTTAACGTGGTCTATTGAGCTACAGGTGGCGGCGTAAGCATTTAGCGAGTTCTAAAACTTATATTCTACAACAATCGTTTAATCATTTCATCCAAAGCAAGGCAATAAAGCCACTCAGACTCAAGGGGGTTAGTGAGTGCGAAAAAATAAGAAAAAGGAAACATCATTAAAGACGTCCTGGGTATGACGATTAACTACATCGGCGTCCTGGGTAAGACGATAAACTACGTCCAACAGCAAGGCCTCTGACCTCTTAATCCTGACCCGGGCTGGTAGCACCTGTTAGGGTCCCGGCTATGGGCAAATAGTTAACCCCCAAACTCGGGTCAAAACGCTATGAAAGTGTAAAAATAGGTTTTAATACCAGAAATACTTTGTAAAAAAATAAAATTGTTACCAGCAATACATTTTTGAAAAACAAATATTACCAGCTATATATTTTTTGAAAAAAAAAATTTTTACCAGTGAAGGAAAATTCCTACCAGAAATATATTTTTGAGGGAAAAATATTACCAGAAATAGATTTTTGGAAAAAAAAAATTACCAACAATAAATATTTTGTCGGCATTAAATAACCCATTGAGGTTGATATGCCGTAAAACAAAACAAACGTTATTAAGGAGCGAGAACGAAAAAAGAAGAGTAATCAGGGAGACAGTAGATAACGATTGATATTGCATTTAAATTGTTGAAGATCAAAGTTGGCTGGAAAGCAAGAAGCCCGAAGAAAGTTCCACAAGCGACAATTGAGCGAGAACAATAGAAGAGTAATCAAGAAGACAGTAGATAACGATTGACATTGCATTTAAATTTTTGAAGATCAAAGTTGAGCGGAAAGCAAGAAGCCGGAAGAGAGTTGCTTAAGAAAGAAGTGCGAGAGAAGACACTGTTAGCATAGAACTTAAATCTAGCCAACTACTGTAAACTGGTGAGACCTTGCCAATTTAGTTTTTGTTGTCGGCACCTATTCGCATCCAAGTATCGTCATCCAATCTCCCCTCCCATCCGGTCTAGATGGGGGAGATAGTTGTGAATCAAAGAGAGAGTTTGACAAGGCAATTCGCTCGAATTTGATTTTGGTGGATAACTCTGGGCGCGACAGAAGCGCCCCCCTTGCGGCTCAAAGGGCGAACCCAGTACTTCTCTAAAATTCATAAAATCTAGATATCCAAGGGGAAAGTTCATCAGAACAATTACCAGAAAAGTATTTATAGAAAAGACACAGAGAAGCTACCTGCGGCGTGCAAGTGACTGAAGCTGAGATGCCATCTCAGGACCGGCAACGTTAGATTTTATCAAGAATCTCTAAATATCTAGCAGGAGCACCAGACCATATGCGGCAGCAATATTCAAAGCGTGGACGAATGGTAGACTTATAGATATGTAAGATAGATTCTGACGAGAAAAATTGTCTAGCATGACACGGCGAACCAACATTCTTAGCAGCAGAGCTAGCAATTGATACAATATAAACTTTTCACTTCATGTCAGCCGAGAAGTCGATTTCTACGATTATGTATTGAAATGCATGTTCTCCGTCAGCCCCCGGAGACCATGGGTTTGATCTGGGAAATGTTCTTATTATTAGTAAGCATACAGGTAGTGTTGATGGCAGAATGGGTCCGTCGTTACCTCATGTTTCTAAGAAACTGGTTTTCACTTCACGAATCGATAAATCTTGACCGCTCATTGCCTCGGCTCGGCGATTAGTTACTGTTTCACCCCTCCTCGGACTACTGCTGATTCAAAGCTGAACTTCACAAGCTGTACAGTTTCTAAAATGATATGACCGAGTGGCCTTTCTCAAGTCATTCGACGCATTAAAAATGAAGCATTCGAGGCTGGTTTAAAGAATTATGGGCTTGTGATTCCGACCTGCGCACTATGACCCCGACATGACATTAGCCTGACATGCGCAGTTGATACGACATATTAACTGACATTTTCTGGTTAATGATAAAAATGACTTGAAGCGGATGAGTCCTCTGGGTCATAAATCATTCATTAGATCTAATAGACTTGAACTTCTTTTTTTATGTGCCGTGTCCTCTCTTAACGTAGGCGATCACGGCCCTCCACAACTTCCTGTCCCTTGCAGCTCTTTATAAATGTTGTCTTTTGTTATTTCTCCTGAACCCTGTTCCGACATCCATTTAATCATGCTCACTAAATATGCTATGCGTTGTTTTCCTCTGTCGCTCTTGCCTTCACTCTGCCCTGTGAGTATCAGATTTTCCAAGCCTTCTTTCCTCATCAAGTGCCCAGGAAACCTCAACTGTCTCTTGCTGATGTTAAGTATTAGTTTCTTTTTTGTTTCCATTTCATGTAAAACTTCGTAGTTGCACACATGCTCGACCCATGGCATCCTCAGCATCCTTCTGTAGAACCACATTTCTGCTACTTCAAGTCTCTTCTTCATATTTGAGGAGACTGTCCAGCACTCGCTGCCAAACAGGAGGACAGCTATCACGTAATGGTTATGCGCTCTTTTCCTTGTTTCTAACAAATAAATTTATCCGATAAGAACAAAACACATCGCTTGGAGACTTCCAGAAATGGCAACAAGTAAAAGTGGATAGCGCGGGTAACTTGAAGAAAACCGGAGCGTAAAACGGCCGAAACGTCATGAATATGACAACAAATATGGGGACTACAGTCCAAGTAATGTAAATATTGTAAATGGAAAGTTTATTATAAAAATAAATATTAATATATATATATATATATATATATATATATATATATGAAGAAATGTAGTCTTAAAGTGTGCTATATTTATGGGATAAAGTGCTCAATATCAGAGATAGAGCGTGTGCAAATATAAAAGTGAACATAGAAGTCAACACTTAGAGGCGACAGTCTGTTTCATGCTAATGCAATCGTCATTAGCACTAGTTGCCTGACGATTGCACTAGCATGAAACAGACTGTCGCCTCTAAGTGTTGACTTATATATATATATATATATATATATATTTATATTATCCAGTAAGACACACACACACACACACACACACACACACACACATATATATATATATATATATATATATATATATATATATATATATATATATATATATATATATATATATATATATGTATCTCCAACGAACTAAATAATATCTATGTTGGTCACTCCACAAACTCGCTTTCACGACGCTTGACACTACATTTTTAGGCATTTAAAACAACATGCCTGGCCGCATACCCAATTCCGGAAAATCCTCGTCGAAAACACAACTATACTTAAACATGAAAACAATAAACAAAAACTAAAAATTCTTGAAGCTATATACATAAAACAGTTGAAACCTAACCTGAACAAAATAAACTATGAAATCTCCACAAATATCCTTAAATGCCTATAATTAGTAACAGAAGCCATTGGTTCATACCAACGGCTTTCCATACTCAATACTCATCGGATTCACTCTCGCGTGGTCATGTGTGACGTCATGAGCTGTTGTGCGATTTTTGCTTTCAGCGTTTTATATGCACGTGTTTATCGTTGCTTGGAAATCATCCATGTAAACAAAAACAGACTATCATCAATTTCTTGTTCGTGTATTGCTTAATATATTGTGTAATTGTCATCTTTGATAATGGCTTATGTAAGCCGAAAGCTTAGATTGGATTAAAAAATATGTATCAATATTGTGATTTTCTTTCATTGTTTAATGATAATGATATTAAGCTTATCAGACGATATGAAAAGAACTTACATAAAATATATAGACAACACTTATCTATATTATTTAATGAAACATGTATGAATGAAAAAATGCTACCTAAATACACACAATATCATATATATATATATATATATATATATATATATATATATATATATATATATATCCAAGTATAGGATTGGTGTATACAGAATAAATTTCAATAACCAACAAATACTATTCTTAAAAGAGTGCTCAATACAGAGTAGAGCAAATATAATTATTTATTCAAAAATTATAACATAAATATGTTATAAAATCACTACAAAAATAGCCATTTTGTTTCAACACTCCTAGTGTCTTATAAAGTGATGGTGTTTATATATATATATATATATATATATATATATATATATATATATATATATATATATATATATATATATCATTTATTTGAATATTATAACATGAATATGTTATAAAATCACGACAAAAATAGCCATTTTGTTTCAACACTTCTGGTGTCTTATCAAGTGATGATGTAGAATATAGAATAAATGGTTTTAAAAGTTTCAAATTAATTAACGATCCTTAGCTAGGAGTAAACGCTGTTACATAAGCTAGGATGACCAATAAAAATACAAGTATAGGGTAATTCGAAAAATTAGACAACTAAGCAAGGTTATCATAGATATTAAAAGATTTATAAAATTTGAAATTAAGATTAAAAGTAAAAAATTAAAAATTACCTATTTAGAAATCTAAATCAAATCTCTATTAAGTTTTAAATTGTAGAATTACCGAGGAGAAAAAATATAAAAATAAAAATAAAAGATATATATGCTATTTAATTTATATTTTCATTGAAATTATTTTAAAAAGGATGTTCAGAGCCCCAGACAAATATGTATACATTTTTATACTTTCATTTCAACATGGTAGTCGCCTCTCACGCGAAATCATTCGAACATACTCAGGTTATAATACATAAGCGATCAGACATATTTAGATATATATACACACATAAAATACGGTGACGAGACACGACCCTTGATAATATATATATATATATATATATATATATATATATATATATATATATATATATATATATATATATATATATATATATATATATATATATATATATAAATGAAATGCTCCAAGTAGATAAAACAATTTATACATATAATTTACATATATATGACATTAGGTTACCAAAGCTCAACAAGTAAGCCTTGTTAAAATGAAGACGTTCTTTTCTTTGGTTTTATTTGGTTTCATGAAAGCAATTCCAACAATTTCAAACTTAGTTGAATTTCGATTATAGCCATAAATATTTTGACAGATTTTATATCAGTTTATCTTGTGAATTTATAACAAGTGGATTCTTCGTAAATATTCCTGTAACAAGTGGATTGTTTGTAAATATTCCTGTTGTTGGCGCCATTCTAACAACAAACTTTTTAATGGCGTCCATTGATTGTTCGTTGCTATGAAGTAGAAAAAAAAAGTGCGCGACTGTCGATGAAACATTAAAATGTTGAGAAATACTTATTATGAAATCGGGTAACAGCTATCAGGTGAATAGAAAGGGAAAGAAAAAAAAGAGGAGACCATAGCGAAAACTGAGGCCTTATGTACATGAAAAATTATAATTATTTGGTTGGTTTCATATAAAAACAAAGAGGTATCCTGCACACAGCTTTTTGCATCATGCTTCGAGGTGGGATCAGGAGTCAATGTACACGTGAGAACACACACACACACACACACACACACACACACACACACACACACACACACACACACACACAAATCTTTGCAAACTCAATCATTGCTCTTTTTCTTCTATGGGTCGTATCCCTTCAGTGATTTGGCGATCATGACTCTCCACAGCTTCCTGTCCTTTGTAGCACTTTTTTGATACATCTAATCACTGTTGTGACAATCACTTACACAAGAATGTTAGGTAGGTTATGCACTTCTTTCTCCTTTCTCTCTTGCCTTCAAAAGTTCCTGTGAGAGTCAAATTTTCCAAGCCTTCTTTCCTCATTATGGGCTCAAGAAATTTCAACACTCTCTTTCTGATACTAATTATAAGTGTGCTTTTTGTTTCCATCTTGATTAGTGTCTCTTAAATTCTCCATTAACATCTACAAATTAAAAAAAAACCTTTTATTGAGAATTTAAAATAATTGAGTCGCAGTTAATAGCACTATATCAGTCAGTTCCTATCTATCTATCTATCTATCTATCTATCTATCTATCTATCTAAATAACTTAATATGTTGATATCTATCTCAGTTTGTTAATCATCTATCTATCTATCTATCTAAATAAATTAATATGTTTATATCTATCTATCTATCTATCTATATATCTAAATAAATAACTTAATATCTATCTATCTATCTAAATAATAAATTAATATGTTTATATCTATCTATCTATCTATCTATCTATATATCTAAATAAATAACTTAATATCTATCTATCTATCTAAATAATAAATTAATATGTTTATATCTATCTATCTATCTATCTATCTATCTATCTATCTATCTATGAACAGAGTGAGATACATAAGCAGATAGATATATAGATATACGGCACTGGGATAGAATACATAGACAGACAAATAAAAAGATGAAGAAACGGTGATAGAGAGATAGATATGAAAAGATAGTGAAATAGATAGATATGAACACACTTAGGTAGATAGATAAATAGATATGAACAGATTGAAATAGATAGATAGAAACAGACTGAGATAGATAGATAGATAGATAGATAGATAGATGGATAGAATTTATACACATATGAAATTCGATTAAACTCGCCATCTGACCACAATTTCCCTAACTGTGGTATCGATTTATAAAGTGACGGTGTAAGTGAGTTTTATTGACAAGTGCTGAGATGGATGTGTGCAAACTAATATATATATATATATATATATATATATATATATATATATATATATAATTATAACAAAATTTTACATACTGCAAAAAAAAAACAAATCAAGTGCATATTTTCCTTCGTTTTTAATAACTGTCTCTTATCGTTCTACAGGCGTCTTGATGCCTTTTCGTAGAAACTTTGTTCTGTTGGATGAAGTTTGAGAGGTAGTTTTCGACTGACAGTACAGAGTCAATTTTTTGTCATTTATATTGTTCTGTAGGGACCGGAACAAATAAGAACCCGAAGGAGTCAAGTCAGAAGAATACGGTGGGTGCTAGACGGTGGAGGCCTCATTTCAATTCTTTACGCTTCTGCAAGGTTTGATTTTCAACATGCAGTCTTGCGTTGTCGTCGGAGAAAATAACACCTTTTCGATTTACCGTTTTTCTTGAACCCAGGTCTCTTCAATTGGCATTTTTATTTATTTATTTTTATTTATTCTTTATAAATATAAAAAAAAATATAAATAAAAATGCCAATGTATTGTAATGTATCTTATGCATTCCCCTAAATAATAATAAAAAAAAAACAGAAAGGAAGATACGTTCTCATATAAGGAAGCCAGTATCGACAGGCAGAAATTACACACCCACACTTAACCCTTAACCTATATTTTCGCTTTTCCATTTTCAATTAGACTTGTATCCTGATTCGTCAAAAAAGGCAACGCCCTCCCTTTTAAAATTTTGAAATCCCTTTCCCCTTCCAATTTAAACTATATAATACTATTTAGTTTAAAAAAAGTAAATCATTTTTTTCGAAAGTTATACAAAATCGCCTGAGAATGGAACAAAAACTTTAATTTTAATTTAAAGTTTAGGTTTTAGTACCGAACCATGGTAATTTCTGTGTCGCGATGAACACATATTTTTAAATAATAATATTATAATATTCTGGTCTACTCTGTATCGAGCACTGGTTTTAAAAATAAATGCTAAAGAACTGTGGATTATAAATCTGACTGTTCTTTCTTTTTATTTTGATATCTATATATATATATATATATATATATATATATATATATATATATATATATATATATATATATATATATATATATATGTCAAGATATGTGTGGTGGCACAAAATTTTATCACTGTCATAAAGAGACAAAAATTAGTTTTATTATTACCACTCATGATAATAAAAAGTAAAAATGAAAAACGGGTTAGCTAACCGGTTTCGTACCTCAAGAACCTCATGAGGTTCAAACCCGGTTAGCTAGCCCGTTAATTTTTGTCTGTTCATGGCAGTGATATATATATATATATATATATATATATATATATATATATATATATATATATATATATATATAATAAAAAAAGAAATAAAGAGCAGTAAGATATATAATCCGGTGTTCTTACTGATATTTTTATTTTTACAAAACAGTGCTCAATGTAAATTTACAGGGCATAAATATTATAAATTAAAAACTGATTTAAAATATGGTTTCTTCGCTACACAGGTATTACCATGTTTCAAAAACCGAAGCTAAAAACTTCAAATTTAATTATATAATTAAATTAAAAGCATTAGTTCTGTTTCATCTTCAAGCTAATTGTGGAATAACTTATTTTTAAATTTACTGAGTTTTAAACGCACATAAAAATTCATAATTTTTTGTTTCCAAGGATACAGAGAAATCCAATCATTTAGATAGGGGCGGTAGCGTGTTCATTTTTATTAACTATTATTGTATCAATTATGAGTTACGTTTGAAAAAGAGGATAAGTCTAGGTAGGGTAGGGGTGCATATTTCAACGAATTTTGACATCCGTTCAACGCATGTAGTCTGTTTTTTTATCAACGAGAAAAAGTTATATATATATATATATATATATATATATATATAATGCATTAAGACAGAAATTCTTCATTTATGCATGTTTCATTAAAAACGACAAACAAGGTACGACGATTAAGCTTTTTATTTAATTTTTCTTGTGTTCAAACAAGTATTTTCTTTTTTGGACACAGAGTGTGTAGAAACAAGGCCATAATGTGCTAACCGTGTTCGGAAAATAAAACATCTCTATAACACTAAAAACATACAACGCACACACCCAGTTAAATTGAAAAAATAAAAGCATCCTTGATAATGGCTAAAAGTATAGCCGAAAGCGCTCGGAATTATAAAACATTTGGACAGTCTCTACACATTTTTGGCCCCCCCCGCCAAAAAAAACACTTGTTCAAACACAAGAAAAATGAAATAAAAAGTTCAATCGTAGTACCTTGCCTGTCGTTTTTAATGAATATATATATATATATATATATATATATATATATATATATATATATATATATGTACTAATTCCTTATAATAAAACAATATATATATATATGGAGAAGGAATATATATATATATATATATATATATATATATATATATATATATATATATATACTAGCAAATACACACACACAATCCACAAAAATGGAGATAGGTTTAAGAAGATACAGGGGTCATAAAAATGATAAGAATAAAGACCTCCTTTCTTCGACCTTCTCTGTCCAATCTTAATTGTTTTATTACCCCTTAAGTAGAAGAATAGTTTCTCCACAAATTCAAGAAAATTTTATTTCTACTACACACAAAAGACAATGGTTAAACATCGAGAAACATAAGGAAAATGAATCCCTTTTAATAATATGTGTAGCAAAAATATGAAAAATAAAGTATATTATTTAAAAAATCCACATTACAAAAGAAACCTTTGCGGCTTCTCTTTTCTCTTTAAAATAAACACGTTTCTCTCGTTGGAACAACTATAACACCACCTCCCTTATATAAATATTTATATATATATATATATATGGAGAGAGAGAGAGAGAGAGAGAGAGAGAGAGAGAGAGAGAGAGAGAGAGAGAGAGAGAGAGAGAGAGACATATCTCATTAAATAATTTAGACAAGATTTGTCTACTTATTTTTAATAAGATCCTCTAGTAATTACGGACAAGTGTTCTTTTTTCTAAGACGAAAATTATTTTGTTCATCATTTTTCAAAGACAAAATTGTTGCTTTCATCTGAAAATTAAATTTGAAAGAAAACAAGACCCTGATGATTGCATTGTGATAATGTCAAACGTACTCGGAATAAAATGAATATGCATAAACATGGTATATTTTTTTCTTCCTTTATAAAGGATACTAAGAAACTTAGCCGTAATTAAAAGAGGATTGTCTTAAAAATAAGTAGTCAAAACTTGTCTAAATTAGTTCATGAGGCATGTCGTAATGAAAACATACTGCCAAAATATGCGCAATATATATATATATATATATATATATATATATATATATATATATATATATCCAGGTGAAAGAGAGAGAGAGAGAGAGAGAGGAGAGAGAGAGGACAAAAGAATCAACGTTATATGGCGATTGTCAGTTTCTCGCTTTACTGTATGGAGATTGTGAAACCGACGGTTACCATGCAGTACTCATTCTTGTGTCTATACTGCCTCTTTCACTTTAGACTTTATATATATATATATATATATATATATATATATATATATATATATATATATATATATATATATATATATATATATATATATATAGATATATATAGATATATATATATATTCTCTAAGAGAACCCTTTTTGCTTGTCAACAGCATGACTGATGCTAACCTCCGGGAGAGTGGAAAGATTATATTGAATCAACTGCTAGGTCCGCTGCTAGGAAGGTTGGTTCCTTCTGTCGTGCTAGACAGTTTTCTTCTGCCCAGAATCTATCTTGCATATTTATAAGTCTGCCATTCATCTATGCCTTGAGTATCGCTGCTGTATCTGGTATGGTCTCTGCTATTTATTTAGAGATTCTTGATAAAATACAAAGAAGAATCTGCAATGTTATTGGTCCTTACCTGGCATCGCATCTTCAGTTACGTTCCCACCGCCGTAACGTAACGTGGTTTGTATATATATATATATATATATATATATATATATATATATATAATATTGTAATTGTTCTGATCAACATTCCTCTATGGTGGCTAAACATTATGAATTTAAGCGCAGTACTCCTGGATGGTCCGAATTGTTTCGTCACCCACATAATATAATTTTTCAAAGAATTTTACATTTCCTTTTTAAAATTGTTTTTATACAGAATATCAAATAGGCAATAATTCAACAATACTGAATTACCCTCTATCGTTAAGATAATAATTATATTCATGGCATGGCATAAATGTTGGTATAAAATTTCAAATTAATTCTACTTCAAATTTTTGTACATTATTCGAACTATTGTCCTCATCTTTGTCGCCATATTTATTACAACGTTTCGGCCGTTGTACGCTCCAGCCTTCTTCAGGTGGTTGGAATGTCGAACTGAACCCTTTATTTCGCTCACTGGGGTAGACTGTTCTAGTTCCACGCGCCATGTTTAATGGATGTCAGTTAGCAGTTATCTCCTGTTAATTCCCCTCTCCAAGTTCTCCAAAGGCGTTAGTTAGATCCAGTGACAAGACCCAAAGAGTGTGAGTTCAATACCTGGTTAAGGCATTGGAGAACTTGGAGAGAGGAATTAACAGGAGATAACTGATAACTGACATCCATTAAACATTGCACGTAGAACTAGAACAGTCTACCCCAGTGAGCGAAATAAAGTGTTCAGTTCGACATTCCAACCACCTGAAGAAGGCCGGAGCGTACAACGGCCGAAACGTTGTAATAAATATGGCGACAAAGATGAGGACAATACTCCGAATAATGTAAATAGTGTACATAATACCTCATCTCAGAAATATATATATATATATATATGTAATGTTTTGCCGCTTGCAATATATATATAATGGGCGTATTTTGTCATTAATTTTTCTTTTATGGAAGTTTGATTAAAGACAAACGATGTATATATATATATGTGTGTGTGTGTGTGTGTGTAAATGTCTCTCTCTTTCTCTCTCTATATATATATAAATATATATATATATGTTTGTGTGTCTAAATCTCTCTCGCTATATATATATGTGTGTGTGTGTGTGTATATGTGTGTGTTGTGTGTGTATTATAAATATAGCAAATGTGTAAATAAAGAATGCCAGGTAAATATATTGCCTTGGCCAAATACACACCAATACACAAGTAAGTAATTAGTACATGGCTTATTTATAGAGGTTTCTATTTACAAAACTTGCCCGGTAAAGTTAGGATGGCTTGCTGGCCTGGCTAAGATAAAACAAGAGGGTCGGCGCCCGTTGACCGTACAGCGGACACATAACAGCTGTTCCGTTAATCGACCCAATGCTACTGCCTCCCTCTGTCCCGGTGGGAGTTTTTTTCTTTTATCGCCAACGTTGACAGTATATAATTTCTTATCCACTCTTCCATCATCTGGGATCGAGAAGAAAGTAAGCAAAAAAAAAAAAAAAAAATCTGAGCCAGCTCAAGCTGGTCTCGTCCGATTGTAGGTGTCTCAAAACGCAGCGCAATTAATATAATGTATATTCCCTCTCTCTCTCTCCTTATATATATATATATATATATATATATATATATATATATATATATATATATGTATAAACATAAAAATGTCTTAAAATAAATGCCGGATTTTGTCCATTTCATAATGTGTGACGTCATATATATATATATATATATATATATATATATATATATATATATATATATATATATATATATATATATATATATATATATATATATATATATATATATATGTGTGTGTGTGTGTGTGAAGGACGGTGGAGTAATGGATAGCGGCTTGGATTGAGGAATCTATTACATTCACTTACGTGCTAATACACTTGGGAAAGCTGTGAATCCTCTTCTTCCTCCAGCAATGGGTAAATAGCAGGACAGACTGGGTTCTATAGCCTTGGATGGCAACTGGTCTAGGAGTAGGAGAACTCTGAATTCAAAACCCGCGGAGGGTCGTTTGGGGACCCTGTGGCACGTAGTGCACCAGGACATTCAAAAAGTGTGGATAGTCCTGCACGAAACCTTCACCACTATAATCAAATTTCATGTGCCGTTGTCGGGCTGTCGGTTTCCTACGAACTGATCTGCTTGACCCTCATACGTCGACGGTATATATATATATATATATATATATATATATATATATATATATATATATATATATATATATATATATATATATATATATATATATATATATATATATATATATATATATATACTTTCGACTCTTTCTGTCTCTCTCTCTATATATATATGTGTGTGTGTTGTGAAAGACTACGGAACTTTTCCGTTTAATAATCTTTTTTTCTGTTTTTTCTTGCTGTCTCGAAAGTTTTTTTTTGTAATATTTGGGTCTAAGTCGTTGAATAAAGTCCCTAATTTTTGTTGTTTTTTTCCGCGGGCTTTTGGTTGTCGTCAACCATCATGATGGATGTATGTTTCGGTTCGAAGTAGATTGTCTATTTTATTTTATAGATAATATTTTGGGTATTTAGGCAGTGTTGTTGGATTAGTTCATTAGAAGTTGGGAGGGGATTGGTATTTATTATTTAGCGAATTTGTTTCTGCCAGTATTGAATGCTCTTTTATTTATGATGGGCTTTAGTTTTTTTTAATTATGACGGCTTCAATACATACATACATACATACATACATACATACATACATACATATATGTATATATATATATATATATATATATATATATATATATATATATATATATATATATATATATTGAGACATTTCTTTTATGTTTATACGTTCTTTTTATAAAAAAATGTTTTAATATATATATATATATATATATATATATCCGAAGCAATGACAACGAAAATAATATATAAATTCTAACGTTCATTGCATTAATTGAAAAGAGGGCTCGATACCGATACTGGAGCAATAATTATTTATTATCGTTTTTTTCATATAGACAAAAACGGTAACCATTTTTGGTTCTCACCAGTCGAGGTGCAATTGAAATGCACCGAAACGAAGTTGCATCTTTGTAGTCAGTAAACTGTTTTTGTCTATATGAAAAAATTATAATATATATATATATATATATATATATATATATAAAAGTGAACATTGAAGTCAACAGCCAGAGGCGACAGGCTGTTTTATGCTGGACGCAATCGTCAGGCCGCATGACGATTGCGTCCAGCATAAAACACCCTGTCGCCTCTGGCTGTTGACTTCGATGTTCACTTTTATATTTATGTTTACATACGCTCTATCTCTGATATTGATCACTTTATCCCATAAATATAGCACACCTTATAAGTATATTTCTCTCTCTATATTTATATATATATATATGTATCTATATGTGTGTGTGTGTTTGCTTATAATGGCTTCGATATATATATATATACTGAAGCTATCATAAAAAACAAAAAAACATTATAAATAAAAGAGTATTTACTACTGACAGCAATATATATATATATATATATGTATATATATATATATATATATATATATATACATGGGTTGGATAAAATAATTGAAATAGTTGTTAAATTCAAGGAAAATTTATTTAATATGGAGTTGTTCCTCCTTTAGCCTCACATCCAGCTTTAATACGTCTAGGAATGGAAACATACAGATTCCTGACTTCATCCAGAGGAATTTTCAGTTATTCTTCCATTAACACCTGCTCCAGCTCTTTAAGATACGACGGTGGAGGATAGCGGCTCCTAACTTGTCGCTCCAAAATGCACCACAAATGTTCAACAATATTGATATCTGGAGATTGGGGAGGCCACTCCATGTGTTCTAGCTCACTTTCATGCTCTTCATACCAATTCTTAACCACTCGAGCGGTATGTATTGGAGCATTATCGTCTTGGAAGATGCAGTCACCATCAGGGAATAAAGTCTGGGCCATTGGATGAATATGATTTCCCAAAATGTTCAGGTAATCTTTGCTGTTGATTCTACCATGCAGGACAACTATTGGACCGAGGCATTTCCATGATATGGCGGCCCAAACTATCACTGATCCACCTCCATGCTTCACTGTTGGAAGAAGGCAGTCAGGGTTGTAAGCTTCTTTGGGCTGCCTGTACACATAATCTCACCCTGAAGTTGGGAAAAGAGAAAAACTGGCCTCGTCTGAGAATATGACTTGCTTCCATTGGTCTGCAGACCAGGCATTGTGATCCCTGCACCATTTCAACCTCTTCTGATTGTTGCGAGTGGAGAGAAGAGGTTTCCTTGCGGTGGCTCTTCCATGATATCCAGCCTTATGGAGCTCACGACGAACAGTTTTAGTAGAAACTGGACTATTCAGATGATTATTCAACTCAGCAGTCACTTTGGCCGCAGTAGTCCAATGATTTTTTGCCACATTGCGTTTCAATGGACGTCGGTCCCTGTCAGTACGTTTGCAAGTCCGGCACGAATTGCTACGGTTGCTATAGGTTTTGCCCTGTTTCTCGAGTTGCGTCATAGTTCTTGATATTGAAAAACCAAACAGTTCAGCAACCTTAGTGATCGAGGCTCCTGCCATGCGAGCTCCAACAATTTGCCCCTTTTCGAACTCGGAGAGGTCACGCATTTAGCTTAAATTTTACTAAATTCTCAAAATAAATAAGACAAAGAGAGTAAATTAGATAAATAAACGTATTTACAATAGATATAACATTCAATTACAAAGTTTTAGTTACAGTTCTTGATATAATAGGTCTTTGAAATATAGGAGTGGAATTTACACCTGTTCTAATTATTTTGTCCAACCCCTGTATATATATATATATATATATATATATATATATATATATATATATATATATATATATATATATATAGTACATGTAATAGATCCGTTCGTGTATGATTCAGGTGGATCATGGTAATATCAAATATTAAAACTGATCCGCAGAAAGCTCAATGTATTTATTATTACAGAGCATATATATGTTTTGCAGCAAAAATCCCAAATTACTTCATGTGGGTATAGTCTTTTTCAGATCGGCACAACTTACTGCCAATCCTCATCAGCCCTCGAATGCTTATCTGGAAGTGGGGTTTTGAATTTATTTTAGATAGCAATCCTATTCAAAGGAACGACTTTGTTTTTGATAAGGGGCTTGTGTTGGTGACAAGGGGAGGGCGTAAAGTATCTCGTTAAGAGGAAATGGTCTGGAGTCTGAGTTTATTTATGGCCAGAGCCTTTTACTGTATGTAAATGAATTTCGGCTCCTATTATGGGTTACTACGCTATACTATGTTTTACTGGGATTTACAGTCAGTAGTATTTAGACAAGAAGAGTTTAATATTCTTAATAAGTGATGGGGGATTTAAATGTAAAACAAATTAAAGTTAAAATAAATTAGTTGAGTGACAGAATCATAAATTTTGTTAGTAATACCAAGACACCCAATGGAATAAATCATGCTGTACAACACACACACACACACACACACACACACACACACACACACACACACACACACACACACACATTATATATATATATATATATATATATATATATATATATATATATATATAGTAATTCGTTGGGCCTAGAAGAATCCTCAACAGAATGCATAAAGCACTGGACGGCCGTTTCGTCCTATTTGGGACTCATCAACAGTGCGCACCCACTACCGAGAATCGAACCCGGACCGTTTCGATACCAACTGTACCACGGGACTCAGTGACGAAGAAGACACAAACTAGACTCGATATAGCGCTGCTACTCACTCAGTTCCGCAGCAATATTCATATATATATATATTTTAAGCATTTCACCCCAAGCAAAGCGGGAAGCCACTAGCAAGGGGTTACAGAGGATTTGGAGCTAGAGCAAATAGGAGTGATAGAGGAAAGGATGAGGAGAAGGATAGTGGATAGATCAAGGCAACTGGAGATGTCGATTGACATTACTTTTGAATAGTTGGAGATTATAGCTATCAGGGAAACAGGAATAGGGAAGGGAGTTCCAAAGGCGGGAGGTGCGGGATATGAAGCTATTGGAGTAGAAAGATACGGCTACACTTAATAGTTTCAACAGTGCGAGGGTGAGAGGACGCTTGAATTCATGAAGTCTGGGAACCAGCGCAAGCAGCTCATCGGAGCAATTTCCATGAAAGTATTTGTGAAAAAGACAGAGAGAGGCGACGGCACGTCCGTGAGAGAGCGACTGCAGACGAGATGCCGTGTCAGGGCCAATTACATTGCATATCCGTCTCTGGATCTTATCAACAACCCCGAGGCAAATAGAAGGGGCTCCAGACTAAAGTTAAAGTTAACCAGCCAATTCCTGCCCCAGTTCACAACCAATTGGAGGTCCTTTTCGAGACGAACGGCCAGGTTAGTTTTGTCGGCGACACTAGATTTGTTTTTGAGGCAGGAGTAAATTGTAGTGTCGTCCGCGTAGATG
Source organism: Acanthosepion esculentum (assembly GCA_964036315.1). Lineage (NCBI taxonomy): Eukaryota > Metazoa > Mollusca > Cephalopoda > Sepiida > Sepiidae > Acanthosepion > Acanthosepion esculentum. The sequence continues at coordinate 27,562,468 of OZ038517.1, read as the reverse complement.
CCTACTTGGGAATCTAGTCAGGAAGATCGTTGATGAAGATAAGGAACAGAGTAGGGCCAAGGATGGAGCCTTGGGGAACACCTGCGTTCGTGGGATAGGAGCTGAAGGAGAATCCGTTGAGAACGACCTTCAATTCACGGTTTGACAGGAATTATTGTATTAGGTCAAACAATCGACCTGTAATACCATAACCCTGGAGCTTGCGAAGAAGGCCGGCATTCCAAACCCTATCAAACGCTTTGGAGATGTCTAGGGCCACGGCACGAACTTCTCCGTTATTTTGAAGAGCTTGGTAGACAATTTCAGTGCTGGCCGTAAGCACATCAGCTGTAGATCGGGCAAAGCGGAAACCATATTGCTTGTCTGAGAGCAGATCATGGGATGTAAGGTGTTTAACCATTTTGGCGTTGATTAAGGCTTCGAAGACATTGTCGAAGAGGGGTAGTGGTCTGATAGGACGGTAATTAGAAGGGTCAGAAGGGTCACCAGAGTTCTAAAAGATAGGAACTATCGATGAGGACTTCCAGCAGTCTGGAAAACAAAATTCCTTGAGGCAGTAGTTGTATAGTTTGGAGAGGGCGGGTGCCAGTTCAGGCGCGCATTTCTTCAAGACAATGGCTGGTATCCCATCTCCACCACTAGCCTTGTGGGGGTCTAAATTAGAGATAATTCCCAGTACCAATGACGGGTTATGTGCAACCCGCTCAATAGGACCTCAGTTCTGAGAGGGAAATCGGGAAGAGTCGAGCGTTGAATTGAATGAAAATTTCCGCGCATAACTTTCAGCCTTATCGGCAGAGGAGGTCAGGACTTCAAACTGGTTGAACAAAGGAGATATAGAGGGTTTGTTATTGTTAAGTACGCTCTTGCATAGACGCGAATAATCATTGGAGCCGAATTTGTGAGATGCAATACGTTTCTTCATTCGAGCAGAAAATAGTGACTTAGCTACGTTGAGGACACGCTTACACTCGTTACGGGCAGAGGCAAAGAGACGTCTATTGCAGTCGGACATGTCGCAACGGAATAGGTGGAAGAAGTGGTTCCTATGGGCAATAGCGGCTGAGCAAGCAGCGGAGAAACAAGGGGAGGAGCTCGATTGGACCTTAAATTTCCTTGAGTGGATGAAAGCGTCGAAATGCTATCGAGTATTCCACAGTCTTGAGAGGATGAAGAGATAGCATACAGCATTGAGAAGAGATAGCCGGAGACACATGTACGAATGGTTTGGCGATTCGACAGCCAGTGGGAGATGGTCCTTGATGTAAACACCAAGGCCATGCATGTGGGTTTGAGAGTCTTTTCTGAGGAGAGAAAGGTAGCCAGGGATCGAGAGATCAGAGGAGGGGAAAGACGAGTCAAGGTTGGTCTCACACAGAGCCAGTATATCCGGGCAGTTTGCAGTGAGGAAAGATTCCACACTACAGAAACTGGATCTAATGCCACGGATGTTGGAGAATGAAATGTTGAAGAGTTTAGGTGATTTTTGAAGGGCTGGTTTAGGTTTACTTTTTCGATCTTTGCTAGTCATCGTGTGGAATTATGGTTGGAAGATGAGAAGGCCTGAAGTAAAAGAAGCAGACGGTTATCGACCGTGACGTGGGCAGAGAGAAGTTGGCACAGCCTTCATCATAATGTGGCCTTAGGATTGCCCACCGGAGGTGACTGCAGGGACACTTTTCCATGCGCGACATGGCACTACAGACACCCCGGTATTATACAACTGTTGATCAGAGCGGCCGCTCAAGACGCTACTCAAGAGTTAGGGATCCTAACTACCAGTCGGACACAGCAACAAGGAAACTGTCAACCGTGTACCCTCAGAATGAAGAGGTAATGCCACAGATTGCACACATCATGGGAGAAACACGGAAGCACTAGTACAGAGGCCAGAGAGAGAGAGAGAGAGAGAGAGAGAGAGAGAGAGAGAGAGAGAGAGAGAGAGAGAGAGAGTTCCGGGAACCCCTTCCTAAACAAGAAACAAGTTGTGAGCCTCTACTCTTGTCCAAGAGAAGGGGGAGGTGTATTGATCGGGATATATATATATATATATATATATATATATATATATATATATATATATATACACACACATGTGCGTTTACATACACATACATATACGTACCCATATATATATATATATAGGCTAGCAAAAATACACATGTACAAAAATGGAGATAGTTTTAAGATACAGGTATCATAAAAGATAAGACCTCCTTCCTTATTACCCCTTCAGCAGAAGAATATTTTCACCAAAATTTCAAAGAAAATTTGGTTTAGTACTGCACTAAAGGTGAGATGGATAAATTGTCTAAATTACACAAAAAATGAAAATAACACTGACATCTCATTTTAACAGATAGACTGTGTGCGATGTATAAATTGTCGTCTAAATTACACAAAAATGAAAATAACACTGACATCTCATTTTAACAGATATACAGGGTGTAATAGATAAATTGTCGTCTAAATTCCACAAAAATGAAAATAACACTGACATGTCATTTTAACAGATATACAGGGTGTAATAGATAAATTGTCGTCTAAATTACACAAAAATGAAAATAACACTGACATCTCATTTTAACAGATATACAGAGTGCGATGGATAAATTGTCGTAATAATTACGCAAAAATGAAAATAACATTGACATCTCATTTTAACAGATATATTTGCCAAAATGATACAAAAATATGTTGAAATACTAAAGAGTAGATTTTATCAATCAAATATCCATTACCTTTAACCACCGACTCCAGACTACTTCGGAATCTCCTGCAACTATTTTGGACGGTCTCCACGTTTAAGTTGGCGAATGCTGCCATAATCCTTGCCTTCAGTTCATCTTTGGTCGTACAAGGAGTTGTGTTCGTTTCTCGCTCAACTGCGCATCACACATAATAATCAAGGAGTTCTGGGTCGTCTTACTTGTGTGGCATAGTACAGAATTTTGTTTGCAGTCATAGGGTCTTCCAGTAGCCATCCTCTTCACCCTTCTCAAGGCCCTAGATGTAGGCCTCCGAGGCCCTCACCAACAGATTCGGGGGTTCTTTTTTTGTCAGAACGATCAGGGTGAGTTTTCCGAGTTGTCGTACTATCGTAATCACCATTAGACTCATCCAACTCTTTCTGAATCTTCTGCACTGTCCTCAGATTAACACCCAAACACTCTGAAATGTTCGTATTGGAATTCCGGTGCGATGCCAAGCAGTACACTATGCCATTTCTAAATTCTTTACTGATTGAATTGCGTCATGGTACTCTTTTTCTCAAATACGTGGTCCAACTGACCCTACTATAATCAAGAAAATCAAAATACACACTTCCGGAAAATCCTTGTTGAAAATACAATTATACTGAACCATGAAAACAATAAAGAAAATTTAAAAATTCTTAAAGATATTTACATAAAATAGTTAAGACCTAACCGGCATAGAATCTCTGATGATGGATTATGTAAGCCGAAAGCTTAGACAGGATTAACAATAAAAAAAAATGTATCAACATGGTGATTTTCTTTTGTGTTTCAGTGATAATGATAAAAAGCTTATTTGACAATATGAAATGAATTTACTTAGAATAAATAGACAAAACTTGTCTATATTATTTAAGGAAACATGCATCAATGAATATATATATATATATATATATAAATATATAAATATATATATATATATATATATATATATATATATATATATATATATATATATATATATATATATATACCTCCAAAGAAAAGTAATAACCTAAGGTTTAAAATGCATTTTTAAAAATGAAAATATCTTAAAGTTTTCCTTTTGATTTTAATTTCGAAATAATAGATTAAATTATTATTTATTATTAATATTTTGAATAAAGAAAATACTTTGCAAACTAAACGTAAATTGATTAGAGTGAGTTTTTTTAAAAAAACAAATCTTCCATAACGTAATTCTTTTTATTAAAATATCTTTCAGAAATAAAATATACTTTTCTGAAACTTTATTTGGGGACGATTAACTGAATTTAAGTTCAATTTGATTTGAAATAAATATTACTTAATTTTAATTTAAATGATGAGAGCATTTTTGAAACTGAGGTTGGTGTTTTTTATGAGGTGTTGATCATGGCTCTCTACCTCCCTCTATCCGTTTCAGCTCTCAGCAAGCTCCTTCTCTCGGTTTCCTCCCCCAGACCTCGTTCTGTCATCCACTTGCTTAATCTCGCCAGCTATGTCACGCGTTATTTTCCCTTGTCTCTCTTTCCCCTCTATTCGACCCGTGAGTATCAGATTCTCCAGACCCTCCTTCCTCATTATGTGTCCCAGCTGCCTCTTCCGGATGTTAAGTATAAGCCTCCTTCTTGTTTGCAACCTCTCTTAGACCTCATCGTTACTCACACGCTCGGTCAATGATATCCTTAGCATCCTTCTGTAGAACCACATCTCTGTCGCCTCGAGTCTCTTCTTCGTCTTTGAGGAAATTGTCCATCATTCGCTGCCGTAAAGAAGAACAGATGTCACATTACAGTTCAGTATTCTTTTCTTTATTACCAAAGATACCCTCCTGTCTCGCAGTACTATGCCAAGCTTTTGGAATGTCTCCTTGGCCATCCCAATACGTCTACGGATCTCAGTGTTACATTTATTGTCTTCTGTCAGAATGCTTCTCAGATATTTAAAATTAACTAGAAGATGGGATAAAGAGATAGAGGAAAAGAGGTTAGTCTATTGTAATTTGGTCTCTCAAAAAAGGAACTCGCATGATACACGAGATACATGATAAAATCATTTTAACTTATTTAACGAGAAGATGGGATAAAGAGATAGAGGAAAAGAGGTGAGTCAATTGTAATTTGGTCTCTCAAAAAAGGAACTCGCATGATACACGAGATACATGATAAAATCATTTTAACTTATTTAACGAGAAGATGGGATAAAGAGATAGAGGAAAAGAGGTGAGTCTATTGTAATTTGGTCTCTCAAAAAAGGAACTCGCATGATACACGAGATACATGATAAAATCATTTTTAACTTATTTAACTAGAAGATGGGATAAAGAGATAGAGGAAAAGAGGTGAGTCTATTGTAATTTGGTCTCTCAAAAAAGGAACTCGCATGATACACGAGATACATGATAAAATCATTTTTAACTTATTTAACTAGAAGATGGGATAAAGAGATAGAGGAAAAGAGGTTAGTCCATTGTAATTTGGTCTCTCAAAAAAGGAACTCGCATGATACACGAGATACATGATAAAATCATTTTTAACTTATTTAACTATAAGATGGGATAAAGAGATTGAGGAAAAGAGGTGAGTCTATTGTAATTTGGTCTCTCAAAAAAGAAACTTGCATGATACACGAGATACATGCATCCTTGGCCATCTCAATACGTCTATGGACCTTCGTGTCGCACTTATTGTCCTCTGTCAAGACACTTCCCAGATATTTAAACTTCCGCGTCTGCTTGATTCTAGTATTCCCGACCTTCAGATCGCATATCGGACTCATCCTCTTACTGATGACCATGCATTCTGTCTTCTTGTAGTTTATGCTTAGTCCTTTCTTCTCACTCTCCGTCGATACCTTCTGTAGGAGATTTTGTAATTTCTTTTCCGTGTCTGCTATCAGTACTGTGTCATCTACGTATCTTATGTTGTTAAGATTGTGGCCGCCAATGCTAAATCGAGGTAGAGTTTCCAATTCTCTCAGGATTGCCTCGCTGTATAGGTTCAACAAGTTGGCTGAAAAGACGCATCCTTGCCTTCAACTTACTCGACAGATTTATGTTTAGGATTTTTTTTCTAACTCTAACAGGTACCTGACAAATATAACATGAATATAACGCTTTTTAAATGATTAAAAAAAAAACCTATCCCGTAATCTTGAACATTTAAGAAAATATTCTAAATAATCTAATTTTTTTTTAAAGCTTTTCATCCCAGGCAAGGCTGGAAGCCACGAGCGCGCAAGGGGTTACAGAGGATTTGGAGCGAGAGCAAATAGGAGCGTTAGAGGAAAGGATGTGGAGAAGGATAGAGGATAGATCAAGGCAACTGGAGATGTCGATTGACGTTACACTTGAATAGTTGGAGATCATAGTCATCAGGGAAACAGGGATGAGGAAAGGAGTTCCATAGGCGTGAGGTGCGAGATATGAAGCTATTGGAGTAGAAGCGACGTCTACAGTTAACAGTTTCAACAGTGAAATGGTGGGAACGGGATGCCAGCCTCGTAGGACGCTTGAATCATGGAATCTGAGAACCAGCGATAGCAACTCATCGGAGCAATTACCATGGAATTATTTATAAAAGAGACAGAGAGAGGCGACGGTGCGTCTGTGAGAGAGAGAGACTGCAGACGAGAAGCCAGATCAGGGCCAATTATATTTTATTGAATTTTAGTTTCTTTGGTTTTATAGTCTAACTTACAAAGACGCTTTTTGAGGAAATGTTAGAAAATTGCCCCCAAATTTAATTTTACTGTAGTTACCGTTCTTATTTTATAATCATGTCATGCTTTGACATCCGTATTTTAAAAAAAGTTGACACGTTTATACACACCCAAAATAAATTCAAAATTATTTTTAAAATATTGGGTGACGATATAGTCAGCTTTTCCATTTATGAATAGTAAATACAGTCTATATTATTCGAACTATTGTCCTCATCTTTGTCGCCATATTTATTATAACGTTTCGGCCGTTGTACGCTCCGGCCTTCTTCAGGTGGTTGGAATGTCGAACTGAACCCTTTATTTCGCTCACTGGGGTAGAATGTTCTAGTTCTACGTCTTGCGTCTCTTCTGGACAGTCTTCTTGTTTAAGTTGGTAAATGCTACCATAATTCTTGCCTTCACTTCATCTTTGGTATTACAGGGAGTTTTGTTGGTCTCTCTCACTCAACTGCGCCCCGCACATAATAATCAAGGGGGTTGCAGTCTGGGGAGATAGGTGGCAAGATGTAAGGGGTGATGTAGTCGCAAAAATTGTTTAAAAACCGTGACAGGGTTCTCCTGCTTGTGTGGCCTTGTGCGACTCTGCCCCATGCCAAACAAGCAGCTATCCTCTTGACGAGATCTTATAGTTATACACAGCAAATACTAAAAATCATAGACAGAAGTTCACTGTAATATACTTTATAACAGGTTAGGACTCTTATTATAAGAAAGCATTTCAAAATGATCTTACTATAAGAATGCAATAGAGAGTGATTTTTAGTACAGCAATGCTTTGGAAATAATTTTCATTACAGGAATGCATTGGAAAATGATTTTTATTATACATATTGCATTGGAAAATGATTTTTACTTTAGGAATGCATTGGAAAATGATTTTTACTATAGGAATGCATTGGAAAATGATTTTTACTATAGGAATGCATTGGAAAATGAGTTTTACTATAGGAATGCATTGGAAAATGATTTTTACTATAGGAATGCATTGGAAAATGAGTTTTACTATAGGAATGCATTGGAAAATGATTTTTACTTTAGGAATGCATTGGAAAATGATTTTTACTGTAGGAATGCATTGGAAAATGAGTTTTACTATAGAAATGCATTGGAAAATGAGTTTTACTATAGGAATGCATTGGAAAATAATTTTTACTATAGGAATTCATAGGAAAATGATTTTTAGTATAGGAATGCATTGGAAAATGATTTTTACTATAGGAATGCATTGGAAAATGATTTTTACTATAGGAATTCATTGGAAAATGATTTTTATTATAGGAATGCATTGGAAAATGATTTTTACTATAGGAATGCATTGGAAAATGATTTTTACTATAGGAATGCGTTAGGAAATAATTTTTACTCTAAGATTGCATAGAAAATGTTTTTATTGCAGGAATGCATTTGAAATAATTCTTATTGTTGAAAGGCGCTTAAAATATTTTTGTCGTAGGACTGTTTTGGAAATTATTTTGCCACAGGAATGAACCGAAAATGATTTTACTTCAGGAATTAATTGGAAATCATTTTTGCTATCAGAATGCATTGGAAAATGATTTATCGTGACAGAATGCCCTGCAAAAATTATCCTGCTTAAAACTAGCTGTTTATGTAAATAGATTTTTTTTTGTCAAAATAGGATTTATTCAACAAATATATCGGATTCTTCATTCACTCCAATCATTATTTGGTGTCAGAAAATATTGCGTCGAAGAAAATTGGATCAATAATAACAGTTGATGGGGGAAAAACTGTTTTTATTGTTATTATTACATTATTCTGGCCGGTGCCTTCTACAGCTTTCAATAAAACTGATACAATGAATAGGTTATGTCGTTCAAACAACACTTGGATACATCATAATGACACACTGGTATTTTAATAGCCGGCCATCTGCTTAATTTTAAACACGTTCTGCACCGAACAACTAACGTTGAAACAGGCAACTCGTTTTCAAATTCAGCACGGAATTTCACAATTTTTATCCTTGATTATATTTCAGCAGTTTTCGGGACGAAATCAGTACATTGTTTATTGAAAACAAGAACAATATATATATATATATATATATATATATATATATATAAATAAAATTACTAATAAGAAAATAGAGATTTTATAAATACAATGATCAATCATTGCTATTTTATTTAACTTTTTTTTTTAAGCATATCACCCCCTTAAGCAAGTCGGGAGTGCCGCTAGTATGCAAGGGACTACAGAGAGTGAAAGTAAGAGAAAAGACTGTGTTATAGGGAGGCTGAGAAAATGATAAAAAGAAAGAAAAAGGATAAAAAGAAGAACGGGGATCAAACCACCGTAGATTAACAGTACATTTAACTTATAGATTATAGTTATCAGGGAAGTAAGTAAGAGGAAGGGAGTTTCACTGTCGGGAAGTGCGAGAGAAGCTGTTGGAGGTGGTTACATTTCACTCCATTTATTTTATTCGGTTAGCGGATTTTGCGCCGACACTGTGGTCACCACTCCCCTCCAACTCACAGTTCCGGCTAAATGTTATTTTAAAAAGGTATGAATCCATATACTCTCCCAACAGCTATAAGGTTAAATAGAAGGGTAGACTGAGATTTATAGCCTTGGTCACTTGATATATATATATATATATATATATATATATATATATATATATATATATATATATATATATAAATATATATATATATATATATATATACATATGTATGTATATGAAGAAATATAGTCTTAAAGTGTGCTATATTTATGGGATAAAGTGCTCAATATCAGAGATAGAGCGTGTGTAAATATAAAAGTGAACATAGAAGTCAACACTTAGAGGCGACAGTCTGTTTCATGCTAGATGCAATCATATATATATATATATATATATATATATATATATATATATATAATTTTTTTCTTTTTTCTTCAACATTCTCTATAAGATAAGAATATGAAGAATAGGGAGAATTGCATGTGAACAGTGTACAATCGAATGTTTGCCGCAACCCTTTATGAGCAGTGCCGTTTGATCCATACATCTATTTTGTTCTGGCCAAAAGGGACACTTGTGTAAACACGTGGCTGATTTAACGTAAATAAACAGTATCTATCTATCTATCTATCTATCTATCTATCTATCTATCTATCTATCTATCTATCTATCTATCTCAGTGTATTCATATCTATCTATCTATCTATCTATCTATCTATCTATCTCAGTGTATTCATATCTATCTATCTATCTATCTATCTATCTATCTATCTATCTCAGTGTATTCATATCTGTCTATCTATCTATCTATCTATCTATCTATCTATCTATCTATCTATCTATCTATCTATCTCTGCTATTCTGTTCATATCTATCTATCTATCTATCTATCTATCTATCTATCTATCTATCTATCTCTGCCATTCTGTTCATATCTATCTATCTATCTATCTCTGCCATTCTGTTCATATCTATCTATCTATCTATCTATCTATCTATCTATCTATCTATCTATCTCTGCCATTCTGTTCATATCTATCTATCTATCTATCTATCTCTGCCATTCTGTTCATATCTATCTATCTATCTATCTCTGCCATTCTGTTCATATCTATCTATCTATCTATCTATCTATCTATCTATCTATCTATCTATCTATCTATCTATCTATCTCTGCCATTCTGTTCATATCTATCTATCTATCTATCTATCTATCTATCTATCTATCTATCTATCTATCTATCTATCTATCTATGTTCAAATCGTTCTCGTTATATTTCAATATTTAATCATTTGAGAAAACAACGCGCTCGGTGCATTAGTTTCTCACCGTAACGAGCCTGAGCACAATTTCCATTTTAAAAATATGCTACTTTAATTAAAAGTGAAAATGTTTTACCAAAACGAATATGTATAGAATGTGCGTTGATCGCTAGATCATCCACAGTATGTCTGCGTCCAGATTCTTACAACATTTCACCTTTGTTGGCAGATGTCACACATTCCCTCCGTATTCCATTGGCGAGAAGTAAATTCCACTCGAACAGCTTCTTTCAGCGAACCACTGTTCTATGGAACCGATTCCCAAGAGGAGGTTCCCCCGATTACTAAAATCTCAATCTGCTTAACTCTAGAGTCAACCATTATGCATAGTTATTTCCATCAAAGAAATAACTTCAGTCCAAAGATGTAGATTACGAAATAATTAGACAAAAATTTCCACTTTGTCATAGATTTTTCTAACATTTTTCAGGCATATAAAACTTTATATATTATCTTCTCCCAGAATTAAGTATATATCTGCATAATGGCGAAAATAAGTTCTTAATATATATATATATATATATATATATATATATATATATATATATATATATTGTGTATTTAGGCAGCAATCCTTCTTTCATGCATATTTCATTAAAAACGACAGACAGCGCTCGGATAAAAAGAACATTCGGACAGTTTTTATGTAATTTATCATCCGAAAAGAAAAATCAAATATTAGATTGCATGAGAAATTGTATAAAAAAACTAAATAAAATCACCTTGTCTGTCGTTTTTAATGAAATGTGCATATATATATATATATATATATATATATATATATATATATATATATATATATATATATATATATATGAAGAAATATAGTCTTAAAGTGTGCTATATGGGATAAAGTGTTCAATATCAGAGATAGAGCGTATGTAAATATAAATATAAAACCTAGAATTCAACACGCAGAGGCGACAGGCCCGACTGAATTTGCGTCAGTCCGAACTTCTCCCACTAAGCCGTCAGCGTACGGTACGGGATGAGGGTGAATTTTAGCGTGTTTATATATATATATATATATATATATATATATATATATATATATATATATAATTGCTTATCTACCCTTAGTGTCTGCATTTATTTTAAAACTAGCCGAATGCCAGTACCCACCATGTAGCCTTTTGCTTGTCAAATCGAGGCTTAGCAACGTTTCTTGATCAGTGTGAGATCAGGTCACGTTTTGAAAACCGTAATTTATATAGAACCTGTCATCATATCACAATGCCTGAACAGCAGGTGTCACTTGGGCCGCTGACAGCGACGGTTTTAACCTAATTTCCGTGTACACTAATTCTGACTTACGAGAGCGTTGTGGCTTTGCCTATTGTTTCTCAGAAGAAACCTCTGTTTCCGCCTGTCAAGATCTACACCAAAATACGACAATGTGCAACGCAAAAGGCAGTGGATCGACAAGGATAAATTTCCAAAACAGAACCCTTAAAACCGACCTCCATCAAAGGAAAGCTAATATCGAGCATGTGGTGCGATCGTCGGTATGTTATTCATTCAGGTTTTTTTTTTTATAAATGCAACGAAACAGTAAATGCACATTTATACGTCCAGCGGCTGCAACGTGTCCATGACAGTTTAATCGAAAAGCTCCCTGCCATATTCACCTGATTATGTGATATCTCGCAATTGTAATTAAGCATACTTGCAGTATAGACCACAGGCCGGTTCAGAGGGTGTTGAACAAACACATATGTGTCTGAGCGGTCGTCTGCAACAAGGATTAGTTGCGCATCCTGGTAAACGGTTGTACTTGGAAACAAGTAGTCATTATACACAAAACACACACACACACACACACACATATATAAATATATATATATATCATTATCATCAACAACATCATCATCATCCCCGTTGACTTTTGTAATCGTAGAGGGGATTCGAATGCAAAAGCCACGCTAAATCTATTCCACAACGGTCTATCTACGGCAAATATCAATAATTCTGGTACAGTCATGCCTGTCCATTGCTTGACATTGTCCAACCAGATTTTGCGTCAGCGTCCTCTCCTACGTCCACCCTTCAATGGTGCCTGGCATGATGGGCTTGCACAGGATGTCGTGCCTTCTATTGTTTCCAAACCACGCCATTTTTCTCTGTTTCACAGTGGCAAGAAGAGGTTCCTGGTTGCCCACAAAATTTTCAACCATTTTCTGCACAAACTCATTGGTATTATGTTTTCAATAAAAGATGCCAACGAGTTTTTGCTCTTAAACAATTAGATCCTTCTCTCTGTTTCTGCTAACAGTGTCCACGTTTCACAATATATATATATATATATATATATATATATATATATATATATATATATATATCAGTGAACATTGAAGTCAACACTTAGAGGCGACAAGCTGTTTCATGCTAGACGCAATCGTCAGGACACGAGTGTTGTTTTTTTTTCTCGGCTATTTATAAATACGAGTCAGTGGTGCATTATGGGTAGTCTATTTTGGTGGTTATTTTGCCAGAAGTCGTTTATTTATTCATTTATTTGGGTTAAATTATTTTGCTTGTTTTTATTTAGTTTTTATTTTTATTTCTTATATATATATATATATATATATATATATATATATATATATATATATATATATATATATATATATACTTTTATTTTAATCGGTGTTTTATTAACGTAGTAAAAATTTGTTTATATCGTTTATTTAATAGTTTTGTTTTAGTTTTGGTTATATATATATATATATATATATATATATATATATATATATGTCAGGAGGCACGGTCGAGTAGTGGATAGCGGAGAGCCGAGTTCGAATTCCAGTGGAATCCATTACATTCACTTACGTGTTAATACCCTTGAGAAAGGTATTATTCCTCCTCTTTTCCTTCCAGCTATGGGTAAATAGCAGGACAGACTGGGTTCTATAGCGTTGGATGGCAACTGGTCTAAGGACAGGACAACTCTGAATTCAAAATCTGCGGAGGGCTGTTTGGGAACCTTGTGGTACGTACTGCACCAGGTCTCTGTATTCGGTTCTTCAAAAAGTTTGGTTGATTCTGCACAAAGACCTCACCACTATAATCAAATTATATGTGCTGGTGTCTGGCTGCCGGTTCTTAGGAACTGTACCGCTTGACCATCATACGTCGAATACGACGGGAGAGTCCACCATATATATATATATATATATATATATATATATATATATATATATATATATATATATATATATCAAGTATGTGGTGCAGTTCAATTTACATTACATGAATCATTCATACAAAAAGCAGATATATCTGCTTTTTCTATGAATGATTCATGTAATATATATATATATATATATATATATATGTGTGTGTGTGTGTGTGTGTGTGTGTGTGTGTGTCTGTGTGTGTGTTTATATGAAAGACTGGGCTCTTCAACCTTGCTTGGCAATCAGTTTAAGAGTTGCTAACAGGACAATTCTGAAATCAAAACAGGTTTTACTTGGCGCTATCAAAAGCATCCCGCCAAAAAAAGATCCAAGCTATTGAAACCACAGCAACAACGACTAGGATATTAAAACTGTGGTGCCATATTCCATAGACGGTGTGCTGCGTGGCCAAGTGGTTAGAACATTCGTTTTCTGACCATGAAACTGGGGTTCGAATCTTACCACGGTTGATTTGTCTGGAGAGGGCGGCCCATCGTGCGGCACTTTTGGAATGTGCCTGGAAAAGCATACCACGTGTTGACCAAAGCCTTGTGAGTGAAATTGGGTAGACGGAACCTTTGGGGCCGTCGCTAGGTGTGCTAGAACAAAGTCACAAGTCATTGCGACCGAGGGATTGGATTTGCTGGTGTTGTTGATCAGGCTAGATAACACGCTCTCTCCCAGTATAGTTGCAGTATAAACCACAGGTGGGCTTTGTGGGTGTTGAACAGACAATCTGGGCAATCCCAATTGCAGACGCAACTGAGATTGCTTAGCCGCCCTAATAGACCGGTATCCTCGAATACGGGTGGCCAGCTAATATATATATATAAAGGCTAATTACTTTCTCTTTACTTCCCCCTTCTTTCTTTCTTTTTTCTTTTTCTTTTTTCTTTTTCTTTTTTCTTTTTCTTTTTTTCCTCTCTTCTCCCCCTTCCTTTTCAATATATCACTTCCGTTAAGTTAACCGATTAAATAGGTCAATGTCTGGTCCCTCCTGTCCTAATACTAAGTATGATAGATAGAAATATTAAAATAAACCCTCTCTAAACTCGATCATGTCTATCACACCACTCCTCACTACCCTCACTGTTAAATTACATAAACTTAATACTAAAAGTCAAAAGTGTAAATGTTCATTTCATTTTTCGATTCACCTTTTGGAAGTGAAGTCTGATGATCTAGCGTCCTTTAAAAGGGCTATGGTGAAATAAATTATTACATGGAGCCTTAAAGCGGTCTGTTTTTCTTTTATATATATATATATATATATATATATATATATATATGTGTGTATTAGTATTATATATATATATATGTGTATTAGTATTATATATATATGTGTGTGTGTATTAGTATTATATATATATATATGATACTAATATATATATATATATATGATACTAATATATATATGTATATATATATATATATATATATATATGATACTAAAGTGAATATTGTCCACATATGGTTCCTGTAACATGTAGATACAGAAGTCTGATGAAAGACATTTGAGAGAAAATAAAACAAAGAAATCTGAAGTGTAAAGTAAAAAATGAACAGAGGGTTCAACGCGAAGGTGACAGGTCCTCTAGGCTTATTTGAAGCTTTAGCGTTCATTCTTACTATTTGGGTGGAATAACTCTCCGGAACGATTGTGCACTTTTACCGATTACAGCAAGTATCTGAATTTGGAGTTACCCTGCGGATTTGTATATTATTAATTAATTAATTATTATTATTAATGAAATTATTATTAATGTAATGAAATCACGTAAAAAAGTCGCCGAAAAAATCGACAGTAATGAAAACTTAGGAATTAAAAATTTCCGGTTCCGGTCCGGAATTCTTTTAATTCTGCTCACATTGTTGACCTGATTCCAAAAATGGTATGATATGTTGGGGTACGGCCTCTAGGAGTAATGTTAAAAACACAGAGAATTTCATTTGAAGCTTGTAATTTGAGAACAGTATTTTTTCATTTGAACATGTGCTATTGAAAGCTAGAGAGTTGTGTCCCTTTAAGTTGAAAAAGTGTGACACACTGACATTCGCATTTATTATATAGATTAGTAGATCTTTTATTCAAATAGAAGCATGATGAGAAAAAATTGTTGAAAATCGGAATTTTCGGACACGCCTGTGTTCTTTGTCAACTAGAAATAAAATGAAGTTTTAATTTTTAGGGGGATTTTATTTTTAGTGTCTAATCCCGTCTTCGGTTTAATAACCATAAAAACCTATCAAAGACAACAACATCAATATCACTCTAGCTACACGTTTCAACATCGGGCCATGGCACTGATGTCGTTAGACGAGTTTTTTGGGGCGTCTACATTCAAATGACAACATGAGTGCCGGAAAGCCGAATTAAAAGACATTTTTTAAATAAATTCACATTTTCTAGGTTTAAATAGGGATTTAGGCATATACAGCGACTAAATGAAAAGGAAAACATATCCGCTCTACCCATATATAAGGATTTATCAAGAAATTACTAGAAATAGTATAGCTGCATTAATCTATCTATCTATCTATCTATCTATCTATCTATCTATCTATCTATATTGGTAGATATTCAAATCTCCCAGTTTCAATCGCAGCTATCTCTCTCTCTCTCGCTCTCTCTCTCTCTCTCTATCTATCTATCTATCTATCTATCTATATTGGTAGATATTCAAATCTCTCAGTTTCAATCGCAGCTATCCCCCCCTCTCTCTCTCTCTCTATCTATCTATCTATCTATCTTAGTAGATATTCAAATCTCTCAGTTTCAATCGCAGCTATATCTATCTATCTATCTATCTATCTATCTATCTATCTATCTATCTATCTATCTATCTATCCTAGTCTTGTCATATCTGTCTATCTCTCTCGGTTGCTAAGCTACCTCACTCTTTGTGTTCAAATCTCCCAGTTTCAGTCGCAACCATAATCGATCTACCTACCTCAGTTTGTTTATATTTCAATCTTGTTATCATCTATCGTAATGAAATAGGTTTTTAAAACTATACCTTGGATATATTTGTATGTACGTGCCTGGATGTATGCTTGAATATATATATATATATATATATATATATATATATATATATATATATATATATATATATATATATATATATAAATATAAAAGTGGACATGGAAGTCAGCACTTAGAGGCGACAGTCTGTTTCATGCTAGTGCAATCGTCAGGCGATTGCACTAGCATGAAACAGACTGTCGCCTCTAAGTGCTGACTTCCATGTCCACTTTTATATTTACACACGCTCTATCTCTGATATTGAGCACTTTACCCCATAAATATAGCACACTTTAAGACTATATTTCTGCATATATATATATATATATATATATATATATATATATATATATATAAATATTCATGGAGACCGACCGGACACTATTCGTAACATACTTGTTGACAACACAAATAAAATAGCATCATCTACATGCAAAAAATGGCTAAAAATAATGGAAGCCTTATTAATAAAAGCCAAAAAAAATACACATAATATTTTCAACATGGACACAATATCTTGACCGTGTTTTGAAAAATGAAAACATTATATAAATACATACATGCAACAAATGGTTTCTTATTTAACAGTTAAAATGTTTCATCTTTGAAAATGGCTAAATGTATTGACGAAGGCGCTCGGATTAAAAGAACATTCGGACAGTTTTTATATAATTTATCATCTGAAAAGAAAAAAATTATTAGATCACATGAAAAATTGCATAAAAAACTAAATCAAAGCACTTTGTCTGTTGCATTTAATGAAATGTTCATGAAAGAAGGATTGCTGCCTAAATACACAATATATATATATATATATATATATATATATATATATATATATATATATATATATATATATATATATATATATATATATATATATATGTAAAATATAAAAAGTCTCAAACACTAATATTCCATCGTTATAATTATTATAACCATGGGATATTAGTGTTTGAGCTTTTTATATTATATTCTTACTCTGTCCTGGACATTGAGCTCTACCTGGATTCTATCCTCTTGGGAATTCATATATATATATATATATATATATATATATATATATATATATATATATATATATTGACTACTAATATTATATATATATATTACAAAGAGTTAATCATACCTTGAATCAATTAGCAATATTAATGCAATTATTGTCGAAATCCCTTCGCTAGTAGACATAATTATCAGCATTATACTACTACTAATCCACTGAATGATGAGACCCTTATGTATAAAATGGATATGGTGTTTTTTTTAAAAATTCAGCTAGTACTTTCAAATGCTTCACGCATTCATCTTCAGGCTATATATTTTCCCTATCTATCTATCTATCTATCTATCTATCTATCTATCTATCTATCTATCTATCTATCTATCTATCTCAGTCTATCTAACTATCTATCTCTTCACCAGCTCTCTATCCGGACATAATCTCATTGTCCTTCTTCTAGACTTGTTGGCTCAAGGTGAGAGAAGCCAATGTTCTTCGTGGCAGAGAGGTGATGATGGCGGGAATGAGCTGGCCACGATTTATTATCTGTCTTTAAGCATTTCTCTTATCTTGTTCAGACCTTTACAGCTAAGATCTATCATGGCACATACAAAGGGTCGAATCCTCCTCGTTCGCTTCGTATTCCATTGGTAAGGAGGAAGTCCAATACAGAGAACTTCATCTAATAATCTGTGGAACAGACTACCAAGAGAATGCTTCACTGCATTCGCTACGACCTTAACCTCTGTCCACCGTTATTTATTTTCAGCAACCTCATTCAGTAACACTCAACGTCAGTGTACCACGTTCATAGTTTCTTTGTGGTTGTTGATGGCCTATTTTCCCCAGGTGCCATCGCCAGTCATGTTGTCAACGGCTGTATCACAAGATTCATAAGAAGTGAGATAGCGTCAGGGTAATGTTGCACATATGTCCTCACGTCTGAGATGGGACATAGACGATTCAGTTTTACTACTCCGTAATAAGGTGGACATAATCTGAAAACGGCAAAAAAAAAAAAAAAAAGAAACACCCCACCTAACAAAAACCCAGTGACCATCCAGTTATTGCAAATGGCGACGCTTACATGTTCATTAAACTACACGGATCGATATGCCTATCTATTGACCGACTGAACAGTCAACAGATTGGTCGTTGAATAGGTAGATATGAATAGATTGATTTTAATAAATATGCATATATATATATATATATATATATATATATATATATATATATATATATATATATATGTATATATATGTGTGTGTGTGTGTGTGTGTGTGTGTGTGTGTGTGTGTGTGTGTGTGTGTATAGAAGAGAGAAAAAGAAAGATTGAACGAAAGCAACCGGATATACGGTCTGTCGACACAAAGGCCGTCGAAATGTTAAATGGAATACGAATGTGCGCATGCGCAAATATGCGCTTTTCAAAGGTGAGTTACCGCTTCGGAGCGGCGGTATGAAATGCTGCCAATTCGTAAAGAAATAACAAGATTAAGTAAATTCATTTATATTAACAAGGGGGTACTGAAAATATTTCGGTCTGACCCACTTCCCCATATGTAAGCAAATGGCCCCAAATTAGTTTTATGTTATCTTTTAAAACTTTCTGTTATCTATCTATCTATCTATCTATCTATCTATCTATCTATCTATCTCCATGTATTCAATATCTACGTATCTATCGTCATCTGTTCAATATCTATCTATCTATCTATCTATCTTTTTTTTAAAGCATATCACCCCAAGAAAGGCTGGAAGCCACTAGCACGCAAGGAGTTACAGAAGGTTTGGAGGAAGAGCAGATAGGAGTGGTAAAGGATAGGATGTGGAGAAAGATAGTGGATCGATCAAGGCAAGGGGGTTACAGAAGATTTGGAGCGAGAGCAGATAGGAATGAAAGGTGAAAGGATGTGGAGAAGGGAAGTGGATAGATCAAGGCAACTGGAGATGTCGATTGACGTTACACTTAAATAGTTGGAGATTGTATTTGTCAGGGAAACAGGAATAAGGAAGGGAGTTCCACAGGCGAGATGTGCGAGACATGAAGCTATTGGAGTAGAAGAGACGTCTACATCTAACAGTTTCAACGGTGAAGGGGTGGGAACGGGATGCCAGCCTCGTGGGACGTTTAAATTCATGAGGCCTAGGAACCAGCGAAAGCAGCTCCTCGGAGAAATTACCGTGAAAGTATTTGTAAAAAAGACAGAGCGAGGCAACGTCGCGTCTCTGAGAGAGCGACTGCAGACGAGATGACAGATCAGGGCCAATTACATTGCATATCCGTCACTGGATCTTATCAAGAACCCCGAGGCAAATAGCAGGGGCTCCAGACCATATATGGCAGCAATACTCCATGCAAGGGCGAATGGTTGATTTATAGATTTGGAGGATCGATTCCGGGGAGAAACATTTCCTGGCTCGGCACAGGGAGCTATCTATCTATTGCAGTCTGTTCATTATCTATCTATCTATCTATCTATCTATTGCAGTCTGTTCATTATCTATCTATCTATCATACAAGTGGAATAGAATTTTTATGCATTGGGGAAATTCTTTTTTTTCCGCAGTAATGTTCACCTTGTACAATGCCCAAGAGCCACTCGAGGTAGAAGGTTACCGAGTATGAGGCACACTTTATGGAAATATGTGTGGAAGATTGTATTGATCGTGGAAGCATCCGCTTGGGAATCAGTTCCATTGGTCCGAGAAAAGAATCTGTTCGAGTGGAACTCACACCAAATGGAAGACGAATGGAACAACGGGTGGTTCGCTACAATGTGTGCGTAGTATGGCGGGTCTTAGCTGGGAAGAGTAGCACTGGATGAATTCGGGAATGTAGTTTGTCTGAACACTTTCCATGGAAATAGCCATAGAGCATCAAAATGCTTGCAACGTTTCGTCTGTGGGAAAGGAGGTGTAGGGTGGAAAATAATTAATCACTCACAAGGCCGCGGAGACGCTTTTGCAGTCTATAGAAACTGGAAACCATTTTTGCTCTAATCTGTCTCTTGTAAAGGCAGAGGATAGCGGAGATGCTTTTGGGCTCTATCGAGACTGGAAAATGAAGACTTGGCAGCTCCTCCCCATATATGGCTACAACACTTTCCCCCCAGCCCCTCAACCTCCGGCGTCTTACTCTCTGGGTTGAGGTATCCTAACCGAACTTAAGGGAGTGGCCCTAGGTCCACTGAGCATCCATAGATTATTCGACCGGTCCGCTGGTTTAATTCTGCTTCCTGCCCACGTTGTGATTTGTTTGATCCAGAAAGCAGAAGTGAAGTCCGTCCATTCACGGTCGACTGAAGATGTAGACACGGCTGGGGAGTCTGCACTAAGAAATTTAAAATGCAGCAAAAAAATTAATATCTGCAGAAAGCCGGACAAACAACTATTCAATGGTTGAATTGTTAATGTCTTTTATATAGCAGAAAAGAATAGTAGAGAAAAGAAACGGGTTACAGAAAAGAAAACTATTTAACGTAAAAACTCATACACTGGATTTTTGACAGAGAGAGAGAGAGAGAGAGAGAGAGAGAGAGAGAGAGAGAGAGAGAGAGAGAGAGAGAGAGAGAGAGAGAGGGAGAAAGAGAGAGAGAGAGAGAGTATTTGATTAATTTGTTGTTAAATCGTCTCATAACGATATATGACTCTTGCGATGGAGGGATAAAGATTTCTGTGCGGGGCTTAAAGTTATAGTGGCGTTCCTCCTCCCAACGCTTGCCCGGTCCAATTCTCTCTTCTCTCTTCAAGAATTTTCTCCAGTCTGCCTTTTTCAGCATAACTACGCGTTTATATAGATAAACCCGGCTGGTTATAACTGACCCTCGACCATACTACTTCGCATGCGATTATCCCGGGTTCTGGCTGCTTCAACCAAAATCATGTGAATTCCAAAGTTCCTTCTAGCTTACTCAGCTCTATTTCAATTTTTAATCGATAAAAATTATTTCGACCATTTTCCATTGTCTTCTGATGGCCCAGATTCAATGGGTACAACTTCTGCCCTAGATCAGATTTCCCCATCAGTAAACAAAATGCTCTGATTTAATTCCGCTATTCAAATCTACTCCAATTTCAGTAATATATATATATATATATATATATATATATATATATATATATATATATATATATATATATATATATATGTGTGTGTGTGTGTGTGTGTGTGTGTGTGTTTCCCAGACACTCTGTGTCACATGGCAGCAGTAATACATTTCTGGTCGGATCTGGCCCTTGTAAAGGCAGAGGAAAATTGGAGACGCTTTTGGGCTCTATCGAGACTGGAAAGTGAAGACTGGGCAGCCCCTGCCTATATATAGCAGAAGTACTCTATTTTCAACCTGATCTGGCTCTTGTAAAGGCAAGGGATAGCAGAGACGCTTTTGGGGTCTTTCGTGACTGGAAAGTGGTGTTGACCATGTCAACCATAGTCTATGAATATAGAATCCAGCGCAGTATGTAATCTGTTCAATGAAACAACGTTAAAGATTAACACTCACGAGTCAGACACTCTACTGAATCTGACTATATTGCCAATACCACCAGCAGCTGTTCCGTAATTCTTCAGTATTCGATATCAAAGGCTGGCAGTAATATTTAGACACCTCCACGAGGGTTACATGTGGCACAAGGCCGGGTTTAACGAGGGTTTTCCGAGTCCATAGGCTCGGCCAAAAATATTTCCTATTGGAACCCGTAAAAACGAGTTCAGGGACAGTCTACCACCCCGAACGAGACTCTGTCCCTCGGCGGAGCCTCGTTCGGGTTCCTCTCTGCCCGAAGGCAGAGAGTTCGACTGTTCAGCCATCAAAGACTGGCAGTGCATATTCGGGAAAAACATGGCCGCCTTTATACACGTCTGATTGAATATTTTGAGCCTTCTGATTGTTAAGTCTCCTATTGGTGAACTATAAAATGAATCATCTCATTTTGGCTGGCTCGCTAGTACACCAGGGTACCCAAAAACTCCAACACCCCATTTTGGGTACATTATGGAATCTTCTTTCAAAATATTAGTCAATATTCATATGGAACAGATACTTTAGTATTCATAAAATATATCTTTTTGTTTTGTAATTAATTTTTTTTTCAAATTAATATCCACAAAAATTAGTTATATAATTTTGTCCACTGTTAGGTATTTCAGGTTAATAAACATTAATAACAATATTATAAATTTGGGTTGTGATAACAACAAAAAAGTGGAAAAAGTTGTTATTTTACCCATAGCTGGGACCCATTAAAACAGGCACTATCACTCCGGGTCAGACTGATTCTGAGAGTCATTCAGAGGAGGATTGGGCTAAAAGTAGGACTATTTACGTTTATACCCCGAAACCAAGGACTCATATTCATACCAAAAACTGACGTCTCTTAAGACAATAAATAATGGATGCAGTTTTACGTCCTACCCAGGACTAATTTTCCATACATAATTATCACCTTTTTCAAAACCTTCTGGCGGTTCTATGTATATTTCATAGTCAATCGGAGCATTTAAATACGCTGCTTTAACATCCATATGGTGTATATCCATACCATAATGTGCGGCCATTTGCATCAAAATTCTGATTGTTGTCATGTTTGTTGTTGGACTGAATGTTTCTACATAATCTTCCCCGTATATCTGCGAGAATCCTTTAGCTACAAAACGAGCCTTATGCACTGGCGAGCCATCCTCAGTTCGCTTTATAGTATAAACCCAACGGCTGTCGATAATATTTTTATCATTCGGGGCCTTATTCAATTCAAAAGTATCATTTGATACTAAGGATTCCATTTCTTTCTGCATGGCGTCTATCCATCGTTTGGAATTATTAGAATTTATGGTTTCTTGATAGTTCTTCGGGATACATTGCACCGAATAGCAACAGTCAATGTCACAGATATTACATTGATCCATTCCAAAATTGTCTGGCTTTCTTCTATTTCTGGTCGGATAACGCGGAATTTGCCCCTCCTCTTTGGTTGTATCTTTTTTTAACTCAAGGTTTGCGTCTGATTTTTCCTCGTCTATATCATCTGGTATAACACCTTCCTTTAATTGTGGATTTTGAACGGGTTTTCTATTTATAGGCCCTATCACATAATTAGGCTCTTCGCAGTTAATGTTCTTTTCTTCGGGATCCTCCACTTGCTCAAAGGAATCTGTAAATCTGACGCATCTGATCTTCCTTATTAATTTACTTTGTGGGAAATAAATCATATAGGCCGGACTTGTTTTGTCATAGACAATGAATATGCCTCTTTCACTTTTTGGATCTAGTTTTGCCTGTGGTTGACATATGTGTAGCAAATTGTACCAAAAGTATGCATACCACTTACGTTGGGTTTGTGGTTTGTATAAGCCTCGTAAGGAGTCTTTTTAATGTTACTATTATAGCAACGGTTTCTTATATATACGGCTGTATTTAATGCATAGACCCACAAATTTTGGGGTAACTTAGATTCTATTAGCAAACATCTAGCCATTTCGAAAAGAGTCCGCCAACTACGTTCAGCGATTCCGTTCTGGTGCGAGGAATAATGACAGGTTTTCTCGTGTTTAATGCTTTCATTTATTAGGAGGTTTTCGTAATCATCAGAAGTAAATTCTCCACCATTATCTGTTCTAATTATTTTCACTTTTCCATAAGGTGAAATATCAGATAAATACATTCTTGTAGCTTGTAGGGTATCAGATTTGTTTTTCAGAAAATATATCATAAGTCCTGAATATTCGTCAACAAAGTTTAATACAAATGAATAGGTGCCAATACCCATTGGTGAAATTGGACCTGCTAAGTCGCAATAAACTCTGAACAAGATGTCTGTTGATTTTGGGATTTGATCCCTATTTCTATATTTCGTCATTTCCCCTTTAATACATGTGTCACAATGTTGTAAGCCCTTGGAGATGTAATTTTAATTCCAGTGACGTGTTCTTGCAATATTTTAACATCCGAAATATTACAGTGGCCTAATATTTTATGCCAACTCCTTAAGTCGTGGGTGGCTGTTTTCACAGATTTAATACTTTTCAAATAATACAAACATCCATTTTGTTGTATATTAAATTCAGTTCTGTTTAGGTATATTAACTTTGAATTGTCTCGGTGAAAATTAACTTTAACACCAGTTCTAACAGCAAGCAGACTGAACCGAGAAAATATTTTGTTTAAATTTAGGGATATATAAAGCCCTTTTTAATAAACATTTACAAATATTTCCTTTAGTTACACATATATAATCATTATATTTTTATGGTAT
This sequence comes from Acanthosepion esculentum, assembly GCA_964036315.1. Taxonomy (NCBI): domain Eukaryota; kingdom Metazoa; phylum Mollusca; class Cephalopoda; order Sepiida; family Sepiidae; genus Acanthosepion; species Acanthosepion esculentum. Next base: position 27,537,774 of record OZ038517.1, on the reverse strand, counting down.
GGGGCGCATTTTTTAGGACCCCCTTGAGAGGATGTGGTATTTTGGTGCATGGAGGATTGATTGGTGATTGGCGAGTTCTTGTGGTGAATGGGGAAATTATGTGTGAATGTGTCGTGAATCGGATTTGCTAGGTATAAGATAGTTAGTGATGACCAGCCTCAACCACTCCCCCATGTTGGCCTTATGCCGTAATTGTATTTTTTTTACAATAAATATCCTAGTACACCAGGGTGACCAAAAACTCCAACAAGTGGAGACTGGGCAGCTACGGCTCATATATGGCAGCAGTACTCCATTTTCGGTCTGAGCTGGCTCTTGTAAAGGCAGGGAATAACAAGAGGAGTCGGGTACTTACTGAAGCGGTACAGGGAACTGACCATTTTTCCAGCATCTTTAGCGATGGATTGTATGTACGAGTTCCATTTGAAGTCCGGGTGAAGTTTTAAGTTCCAAGAGGCTCTCAAGGCACAGGTCCTCCTTAAGAAACACCAGAAAATTTAGGGTCCGCTCGGTGATGGCGGAACGCTGAAATTATTTGAATATATTATAAACTGGGCTTACCGAATAAGGATCGATCCAGGGGTGGAGAAATTAAATAAAACGATTTAATCGTACCAGCATGAGTAAAGCAAAGATATTCTAAAATAGACATTTTTTCCTTATCGATTTCATTTCTTCACTTTGGTTTGGTTGGTTGATTTTGTTTAGCGGCATATCAACATCTCGATGAATGCTGAAATCTAAATATTTTTTAAAACAATTTTAGAGCTTCAACCAAATATATTTTGAACGCAATTGTGTCTTCAACTAAAGACAAATTCTAGTGTTGGTAATTTTATTATATGTATTGTTAGTTGGTTGATTTTGTTTAGCGGCACATCAACAATTCTACGGGTTTTTAATGCCGAAATCTAAATATTTTGTACACAATGTTATGCCTTCAATATATTTTAAAGGCAATTGTATGCCTTCAAATACAGATAAAATGTATTGTTCGTAATTTTATTAAAAATATGTATTGTTGAATGGTTGATTTTGTTTAGCGGTCTATCAACACCTATATGGGTTATTTATGCCGAAATTGAAATATTTTGTACATAGTTTTATACTTTCTGAGTAAAGGTATGGTTTTTAGATATATATTCTATAGATTATAAAATGTATTGTTGGCAATTTTACCATAAATATGTATTTTATATTTTTTTTAGTGTTGCATTGATTGTCATTTTGCTATGTCGATTGTCACTATTTATCCCATATCTGGGGAACTAACAGGTACTGCCACCATGAGACAGGGTGGAAATAGGAACAAGGGCAGTTAAGTGGTGGTTTCCACGCCCCGCAAAAATCTTCCAATCAGAGGCTTTTCTGTCGGATGTAGTTTATCGTCATGCCCAGGACGATTCACCTTGGTCATACAAGTTATATATATATATATATATATAATATTTATAATATATTGTACATATAGTGGTAGTGTTAATAAAACAATGTATTACAACACAGATATTAAGTATATATCAATAAATATACATATTATACGTCATCTATAGCACGATATATATGTGGATATGTGTGTATATGTGCGTGGATATATATATATATATATATATATATATATATATATATATATATATGCGTATATAGACATCGTGTCATGGTGTAGGTGTTTATGATTATAAAGTTTTTTTTATGTATTTGTATATATATATATATATATATATATATATATATATATATATATAAATATATATATATATAAAGTATTCTAAGGGAAGGACTTAAAGTTCCTTTATTAACGTTTTATCTTTTTTTTTAATCAGCTGGAGGCAATTTCAGTTTAAATTGATAATTTAATTTAAATTTAAATATATTACTATTTAACTATGAATATGGATAGTAAAATGTTAAAATTAATAATATTTACTTTGATATATATAAACTTAAGTGATCACCTTGTAAAGGTATATATATATATATATATATATATATATATATATATATATATATATATATATATACACACATAACTATATATATATATATATATATATATATATATATATATATATATATCCATACACATCCACTGCTACATATATATGCATTTACACACATATACATACGGACATACACATAAATGTATATAAACATATATACATAAAACATTACCCATCTCCATACAATTACATACACACAGACATCTCAACAAATAAACAACATATGCCTCAATCTATCCGTCTAACTATACATACATATACACCCATATACATTATACATATGTATACATACATACCTAGACATACACACACACACATATAAACACATCTACATACACATCTACCTACATATATATACATATACGTACATATATATATATATATATATATATATATACACTCACACAAATAAATATAAATAAATATAAATAACTATATATATTCTTGAAGCTATATACATAAAACATAAAAACATATATATGAAGCTATATATATAAAACATAAAAAATATATATGAAGCTATATATATATAAATATATGAAGCTATATACATAAAACATAAAAACAGATATATGAAGGTATATACATGAACATAAAACATATATATGAAGGTATATACATAAACATAAAAAAATATATATGAAGATATATGCATAAAACTTATATATGAAGCTATATGCATAAAACATAAAAACATATATATGAAGTTATATACATAAAATATATATGAAGCTATATACATATATATAAGCTATATACACAAAACATAAAACATAAAAACATATACATGAAGCTATATACATAAATATATATACATATATATGAAGCTATATACATAAAACATAAAAACATATATATATGAAGCTATATACATAAATATATATACATATATATATATATATATATATATATGAAGCTATATACATAAAACATAAAAAATAACTAAAAACTTATATATGAAGCTATAAACATATATATGAACATATAAACATATATATGAAGATATAAATATATATATGAAGCTATATACATAAAACATATATGAAGCTATATACATAAAACATATATATGAAGCTATATACATAAAACATGAAACATAAAAACATATATATGAAGCTATATACATAAAACATAACACATAAAAACATATATATGAAGCTATATACATAAAACATAAAACATAAAAACATATACATAAAACATTGAACATAAAAACATATATGAAGCTATATACATAAAACTCTCGCGTGGTCATGTGTGACGTCACGAGCTGCTATGCAATTTTGGCTTCCGCGTCTCGTATACACGAGTTTGTTGTTGCATTGAAATTCTTCATGCAACAAAAACAGACTATCGTTATTGTTACGTCCGTGTATTGTTTGATATATTGAAAAGTAATTTTCATTTTTGTAATGGCTTATGTAAACCGAAATCTTAGATTGGATTAAAAACATGTATCAATATGGTGATTTCTTTTCGTCTTTCAATGATAATGTTATTAAGCTTATCAGACAATATGAAAGGAACTTACTTAAAATAAATACACAAAACTTGTCTATATTATTTAATGAAACATGCATCAATGAAAAATTGCTGCCTAAATATACACAATATATATATATATATATATATATATATATAAATATATATATATATATATATGAAGAAATATAGTCTTAAAGTGTGCTATATTTATGGGATAAAGTGCTCAATATCAGAGATAGAGCGTGTGTAACTATAAAAGTGAACATTTATAATTGGTAATTTTTTAATTTACAATTTTATAGTAAAATTTAATATTAATTAGAATGATTTCTATTTTAGAATAATTATAACCAAAATTCGTTGTCAAGTTTTTTGAATTCTCATATACTTGTATTTTGATTGGTCACTGCAGCTTATGTAATAGCATTTCCCCTATCGAGGGGTATTTGGTCGATTTGAACCTTTTAAAACCCTGTATTCTACATTCAACACTATCACTTGATAAGACAACAGAAGTGTTGAAACAAAATAGCTATTTTTGTAGTGATTTTTTAACATATTTATGTTAGAATTTTCGAATAAATATATATATATAATTTTCGAATATATATATATATATATATATATATATATATATATATATATATATATATATATGTTTTTATATGACGTATTTAAAATAAATAATAAATAATCTCTTTCCACTATTAATGGGTGTTTCCTTCCTTACCTTTGGTTTGGTGTAGTGTGGAACGTGACCATCTTTGTAATGTAATCATTCTCTTTTCTAGTTATATATGCTATCCATTTTAACCATCAATCTGAGAAAGCTGTTGTATGCAGATGACAGCTTATAAATTTTTGAGCGGGTTTTACCGCCATGCATGGCATCCATATAAACTTCTCGATCTGGCGAGTCTATTTAAGAACGCAACTAGTTTTCAGGTTAATCTTTTAGTTCAGTAGCAATGTGAGGTGTTGGGCGAAACTATGCCTAGTACAACCCATCCTATATTCAATTTCTTTATATCTCTAAAACTTAATTTGGTATAACTGACCCATACACCGATATATTTGAAGTGTTTAGTATTTGTATTTACTCCCCCACCAATGAGGTCAAGGTGTGATACAAGGTCGGTTTAATGTAGGGAGCCCGACGCGTACACCCGGGCTAGGAAGTAAAATTGCCCCCACCACCCGCAACCGTCGGTTTCGCTGGCCTCGGTGCGAGCACGATCTCTCTCTCTCTCTCTCTCTCTGGTGTCATGAGAGGGCGCGGCCTCGGGCAGCAGTTCCCCAGGGCTGGGCACCTCTCAGTATAATTTTGACAGAGTCGCCCCTGAGTGCTCTCTGCCCAAAGACAGAGACGCAACTGAGAGATGATAAAATGATGTGTTACAAAACATTCGAGAGAGTAATTTACACACTGCATGTTTTATATTTATAGATTTCACATCCTGTTTTTTTTTATCATCGATTCAGGATAGCTGCCATTATTGCTTTCATTCCGCTTCCAAGTCATTGATTCTGTTTTGGAATGGTTCAGAATGTCCAAAACGGCGTCAAAGCCGTCATTAATTAGAACAAAAGATAACTTCTCTCTATTAATCATCTGCGTGACTCATCTCGTCCTTTCATCAGGATGGCCGATGCTAACCTCCCTTGAACATTCCAATTATTTTTCTGTCAATTGAAACATTGCAATTTATCCTCAAAAGTTTTCTTTACATCTTTACAATTAATTAATCAAAAATTATTGTTTTCTTATCAAATGTAATATTTTTCTGCTAAACTTTATTAGTAAAGCTAAATAAACTAGAAATAACACCGAGAATATTTTGCCACAATGGCACACTGGCAAAATTATGATATAAAATTAAACCTGATGAAGGTAATGGGTGTCATGATAATAATGAAGTAATATGAAGTGTTACTGAAAAGTTCTCAGTCTAATTTTCAAAAACATGAAGAAAGGACCTCAGATCAGAAATAAATATATTTTACAGTAAGGTTCACCCTGTACAAAGCCTGGGGGGTCACTCAAAGTAGAGTGTTATATTAAAAGGCTGTTTATAGTGATTTTCCACAAAGCCGACAGTATGGACCACCCAGTGAGGATCGAACTCACTACTCAGTCGTAATTGTTCTAGCGAGACAAGCTTGCTAACAATTACACCGCCTCGAGATACCCAAAGATGATTTTCCAAGCGCAGCTTAGATGTGGCACAAGGCCGAAAGTATGGACCACCCAGTGAGGATCGAACTCACTACTCAGACGTAATTGTTCTAGCGAAACAAGGTTGCTAACCATTACACGACTTCGTAGTGCCCAAAGATGATTTTCCAAGCGTAGCCTAGATGTGGCACAAGGCCGAAAGTATGGGGCACCTAGTGAGGACCGAACTAACTACTCAGACGTAATTGTTCTAGCGAAACAAGGTTGCTCACATTACACAATCTCGTAGTGCTCAAAGATGATTTTCCAAGCGTAGCTTAGATGTGGCACAAGGCCGAAAGTATGCTAACCATTACACTGCCTCGAGATGCCCTAAGAGTAAGTTTATATGGATAGAAGAGGAAGTAACAAGGTCTGCTATATTTATGGGTTAAAGTCAGATCAGTATCAGAGATAGAGTGTATGTAAATATAAATGTGGACGATAAACGTAATCGTCAGCCCTGACGATTGCGTTAAAGCATAAAACATACTGTCACCCCTGTGTGTTGACTTCAATGTCCACATTTATATATACAGTGTAACCCGGATATAAAAGACCTGGATATAAGATAAACTCGGATATAAAAGAGATTTTCTCTGGTCCCAAATTAGAGCCTGTGTTAATGTATATAAAATAGACCAAACCCGGATATAAGACAAACCCGGATATAAGAGACCTATCCGGTCCCGACAACTCTCTTATATCCGTGTTACACTGTATGAGGGTTGGAAGGTATATAGCAGGAGCACCAGACCATATGTGACAGCAATTTCAAAGTATAGATGAATGGTTGAGTTATAAATATTTGAGAAAGGATTCCGGAAAAAACAATTTTCTAGCACGACACAGTAAACCAACTTTCTTATCAGAAGACCTAGAAATTGATTCAATATAATTTTCCACATCATGTCGGCAGAGAATGTTAGCTATGGCGCATTTAGTTAGACACTAGGAATTTAAGCGCAAAATAACGAACAATACATTTTATCTCTACTTGAAAGGCATACAATTGCATTCAAAATATTTAGATTTCGGTGTTAAATAACCCATAAAGTGTTGATATGTCGTAAATCATACAAAACAAAACACACATTCAGTGGTTTCGGAGTTTGGTCGTTTACAATATCGTAAGTTTAATAATTGGGAAGTGTTTTAACAGAGGATGGAAAGTGCGACACAGAAATCTGAAAAAAAAAACATTGGGACTGCAAAAGATGCCTTCCAAAAGGTAAGCAAAGTATTAAGAAACAGGAACATTTCATTAGAAACAAAGAAAACAGTACTGAACTGTTATCTAATATCATCCCTTCGATATGGCGGTGAATGTTGTACAATCTCTTCACCGATGAAAAGAGACTTGAGCCAACACAAATGTGGTTCTACCGAAGGATGCTGAGAATGTGGACTGAACATGTGAGCAACGAGGACGTTTTAGAGAAAACGGATTTAGGATATAAAAAAGGGCACTTATCCATTACATGAGAAAGCGACAGTTTAAATTTCTAGCGTACATGAAGAAGAAAGAGGGCTAGGAGAATTTGGCACTCACAGGACATATTGATGACAAGCAGCACATAACCCCTGAGTAAGAGGCTTGTGTAAATGGTTGACAAAGGAGAAATTATTTGATATCGCAAAAAGAGAAAAGACTACAAAGAACAGGAAATTGTGGAGAGCCATGATCATCCATAGAGTAAATAAAATAAAAACTACTAAATATAAACAGAGGCACCATCTATGGATGAAGAATTAATTTAATATGAAAATCTAAAGTGAAGGAAGGAAATACAAATAAAAAGAATGAAAAATAATTAAAAGAAAGAACGAAGAAGATTGCTAGCATTTATATTTCATTCTTTCTTTCATTCTCTCGTTCTTTTTTTCTTTCTTTTTTTCTTTCTTTCTTTCTTTCTTTCCTTCTTTCTTTCTTTCTTTCTTTCTTCTGTTCATTCTATTGGGTTGGTGCATAATTATCAGGCGTTTTTCTAGGCGCGTTATTTGTCAATAAATATTGTTGTTTTATTTACTTTTTTTTAAATAAAAATCATATTTTATTTTAAGGTGATAAAAAGGCATGTTGATTATCATAGCTTCGGAATAATCATTTGATTGTTGAATTGTTCTGTTTCTTTTTCCACTATAAATATTTTTTTAAAAACGCCTGATAATTATGCACCAATCCAATATTTCATATTCTTTCTATATTAATTTATTTCATTTTATTATAATTTTCTTTCTTTCTTCGTTTTTCCCCTGCATTTTATATTCGTCCTACGATTTCTTTCTTTCTATTATAATGTTCCTTTCTTTCTTTCTTTTTTTTTCTTTCTTTCTTTTTCCGCTGTTCATTATATTTTATGTATATTCCTTAGGTATATTCTTTCTATATTAATTTCTTTCTTATAATTTTTCTTTTTTTCTTCTTTCCTTTCTTTTTCTTTTCTTTTCTTTCTTTCTTTTTTCTTTTCTTTCTTTCCTCTGTTCATACTATTTTATATTCTTTCTATAATTGCTTTATTTCTATCACAATTTTTCTATCTTTTGCTTTCCTTTTTCATCTGTTCATTCTATTTTTATATTATTTCTAAATAAATTTGTTACTTAATATTATAAATCTTCTTGCTTTTCTTTCATTCTTTCTTTTTCTTTCTTTCTTTCATTCATTTTCCTCTAGTCATTCTATCTTATATTCTCTCTATATTAATTTATTTCTTACTATTATTTTTCTTTCTTTCTTCTTTCTTTCTTTCTTTCTTTTTTCCTCTCTTCATAGTATTTTACATTCTTTCTTTATTTCTATTATAATATTTTCATTCGTTCTTTCTTTTTCTTTCTTTGTTCCTATAATTTGTTTCTTTTTATTATAATGTTTCTTTCTTTCTTTTTTGTTCATTTTATTTTATATTCTTTCTATTATAATTTTTTCTTTTCTTTTCTTTCTTTCTTTTTTCTTTCATTCTTTCTTTCTTCTGTTCATGCAATTTTATATTCTTTCTATAATTTCTTTCTCTCTATTATAACGTCTCTTTCTATTATAACGTCCCTTTCTTTCTTTCTTTCTTTCTTTTTTCTTTCTTTCTTTCTTTCTTCTGTTCATGCAATTTTATATTCTTTCTATAATTTCTTTCTCTCTATTATAACGTCTCTTTCTATTATAACGTCCCTTTCTTTCTTTCTTTCTTTTTTCTTTCTGTCTTTCTTTCTTCTGTTCATGCAATTTTATATTCCTTCTATAATTTCTTTCTCTCTATTATAACGTCTCTTTCTATTATAACGCCCCTTTCTTTCTTTCTTTCTTTCTTTCTATTATAACGTCTCTTTCTATTATAACGTCCCTTTCTTTCTTTCTATTATAACGTCCCTTTCTTTCTTTCTTTTTTCTTTCTTTCTTTCTTTCTTTCTTCTGTTCATGCAATTTTATATTCTTTCTATAATTTCTTTCTCTCTATTATAACGTCTCTTTCTATTATAACGTCCCTTTCTTTCTTTCTTTCTTTCTTTCTATTATAACGTCTCTTTCTATTATAACGTCCCTTTCTTTCTTTCTTTCTTTTTTCTTTCTGTCTTTCTTTCTTCTGTTCATGCAATTTTATATTCCTTCTATAATTTCTTTCTCTCTATTATAACGTCTCTTTCTATTATAACGCCCCTTTCTTTCTTTCTTTCTTTCTATTATAACGTCTCTTTCTATTATAACGTCCCTTTCTTTCTTTCTATTATAACGTCTCTTTCTATTATAACGTCCCTTTCTTTCTTTCTTTCTTTTTTCTTTCTTTCTTTCTTTCTTTCTTTCTTTCTTTCTTTCTTCTGTTCATGCAATTTTATATTCTTTCTATAATTTCTTTCTCTCTATTATAACGTCTCTTTCTATTATAACGTCCCTTTCTTTCTTTCTTTCTTTCTTTCTATTATAACGTCTCTTTCTATTATAACGTCCCTTTCTTTCTTTCTTTTTTCTTTCTGTCTTTCTTTCTTCTGTTCATGCAATTTTATATTCCTTCTATAATTTCTTTCTTTCTATTATAACGTTTCTTTCTTTCTTTCTTTCTTTCTTTCTTTCTTTCTTTCTAATTTTTAACACCATGGCTGTGATGACAATCAATATCTGGCAACGCGCCCAAACAAGCCATTGAGAAACATTTACAAAAAAAATCTATATAGATGTCTCATAAATACGAAACTGTATCCTGGTTATCACCCTTATTCATCTTTTCTTCACCGGCGCCCTTTTAAGATCTTTGCGCTAAACGGCATTAAATTTGCACTGGTAAATCAGCCGCTAATAAATAAAAACAAATGGCAGCAAATTATCAAAAGCAGCAGCAGCAATCAAGCACGACAGCAGCACTAGTCAGCAGGCAGGTTAGGTTTAAGGCTCCAAGTTCATTACAGAGAATTGTCCTACGGGATAATAGCATAGTAAATTAGTAACTGTGTGTTCAATCCCTGAGCCAGGCAGTATGTACTTGTATTCAGTGGAAACAGGTGAACAATAATTGAGCAGTACTAAAAATAAAAACTAGACGTTGTCCCCAGACACGGGCAGTGGAACGAGAACACTCTGTCCCGTAGATTAAGTAAAGGGTTTAGTTCAGAATTCCATGTAGGTTACCCGGATTGATATACACCTGATGAAGACAAGAACAACAAAGATTGGGATAATAGTATGAATGTGAATAGTATAAATAAATGGAGCAGAGTTCAAGCAACTGAGTGAATGCTACGTGCTTGCATTTGGTTGCATTATGACGGGAAATTTCACGTTGCGGTAAACGAGCCGGGCCATAGAAGATGCTCAGCTTTGACATAAATATAAATATTCTTTCTATATTAATTTCTTTCTTATTATTATAATTTTCTTTCTTTTTCTTCCTTCCTTTCTTTCTTTTCTCTGTTCATTCTATTTTATATTCTTTCTTTCTTTTTTCTATTTATAATATTTATTTCCTTTTTCTTCTCTTCATTTTATTTTATATTCTTTCCATAATTTATTTTTATTATAATATTTCTTTCTTTCTTTCTTTCTTTCTTTCTTTCTTTCTTTCTTTTCATTATAATATTATTCCTTCTATATTTTCTTTCTTTCCTTTTTTCTCTTTTTAGTCTATATTATATTCTATCTATAATTTATTTCTATTATAATATTTGTTTGTTTGTTTCTTTCTATTATAATCTTTCTTTCTTTCTTTCTTTCTTTCTTTCTTTCTTTCTTTCTTTCTTTCTTTCTATTACGTTTGCATGAAAAGTCTTTACAGATGTAAATTCATAGAAATATTTGCTTACCTCGTGATCAGGCGCAATAAAATCGCAAACACAGAAATGTAGCAAAAAAAGAAAAAAGAAAAAAAAGTATTTCACTTGAAGACTTACGGCAGCGGTAAGAACTAAAATGGATAGGCCAAAGGGAGAATAATGATATAATCAAAGTTTCCACACTACTTCGAACAATATGTTAGGACGAAAATGCTGGCATTGCTTTCCAACAGTTTTGAAAAAAAAAACAAAAAACAAAAAAAGACATTAGATAGCAAACCTCAAACTTTCTTCAAACACTAAAACAGTCCACGTTCACGCTCTGGGTATTCTCTTTGAACTCTTCTATGTAATTCAGCCCATATTAATTCAATGAGATAGAAGTCAGGAGCGGTCAAGTCATAATTTTAATAATTCTGTTCCTATTTTTCGACTCAGAGGCAATTTTGGCATAATTAGAAGTGTTTTGGATTTTCGTTTTGTTGAAAGGTGATGTTTTTTTCCAACTATGCGTAAACCAGATGGTATCGGATATCTTTACAAAATCGAATGATATTTTTTTCTTCTGATTCCCTTGATCTGAATCAAATCTCCCAGCCCAGTAGAAATACTGAAAGACGATTGTGCTGTTCCAACAGTTAAGCATGGCGGCGGCTTTTTTTATGGTGTGGGGGTGTTTTGTGGGAGATTGGGCTGGAGATTTGATTCAGGTCAAGAGAATCATGAAACAAACAAACAAATAAAAAAACAAACAAACAAACAAATAAAAACAAACAAACAAAAAACAAAACAATATCATTCGATTTTCTAAAGATATGCGATTCCATCTGGTTTACGCATAATTGAAAAATATCACCTTTCAGCAAAACAGCGATCCAAAACACTTCTAACTTACGTCAAAAGTACCTCGAATCACAAAATAGGAAAAGAATTTTAAAAATAAATTAAATAAAATACACCGAGCTATTTTATAGATGAGTACTACTATTTTCATATTACTAAGATCCACTTGGTTTATATACGAACGGATTATTCACTCTCTCTCTCTCTATCTCTCTCTCTCTCTCTCTCTCTCTCTCTCTATATATATATATATATATATACACCTTTTTACCTGTAGTATATTTAACTCCTCTCTTTAAAACTTCTTTCTGTTAAATTTTAATCCCCACCTTCACCTTTAAGCCTTTCCTTTTCTTCTTTCTTCTTTACACCCCGTCTCTAAATCTTTCATACATTTCACTTTCAAACTTGTCTCCCATTCCTACACATACACTCTCACTAAAATTTCGTTTTTTTATACCCGGAGTTATATTTTCCGATTTCTTTTTGAATTTGTAGGTCTGATGAATTGGATCGTGAGTACGATTCCAATGTAATAAATTATAAACATGGAATATTAGTGTTCGAGTTTTTTTATTATATATATTTATATAATTATTTATTTAAAAATTATAACATAAATATGTTATAAAATCACTACAAAAATAGCCATTTTGTTTCAACACCTCTGGTGTGTTATCAAGTGATGATGTTGAACGTAGAATAAAGAGTTTTAAAAGGTTAAAATTAATTAACCACTCCTCGCAAGGGGAAACGCTGTTACATAAGCTGGAATGACCAATCAAAATACAAGTATACGAGAATTCAAAAAACTTGACAACGAAGTAAGGTTATAATAGCTATTAAATGTTTTAAAGTTGGAGTTATACTAATATAGAATTTATTCTAACTAATAAGTATTAAATTATATGATACAATTTGAAATTAAAATTAAAAATTACCCATTTTAAAATCTAAATTTAATCTCAATTATGTTTAAAATTATAACATTACTGAGGAAAAAAGAAAAAATACATATGTTATTCTATTATTTTATTTTTATTGAAATTTCGTTGGAATAGACGTTAAGATCGACTGCTTTTAACTTCACAACAACATGGATACATTTGAATTCCAAATGTAGGGATGGGATGATGGCATCTTGTGAAAGACAATACATACACACTCAGATTATAATACATATGAACCCAGACATATTTAGATATATACACACAAAAAAAAAATGTGACGAGACAGGAAACATCTCCACGACCCTTTACAAAAAAACAAAACACACACAAACATACACAATTAAATGTTCATGCAAGTTGCTATACACATAGACACCGATAAAGACATGTACATACACCCACATACACTGACCTAGACAGTCCGATAGAACAACCAAGAAATATTCAAGATTGAAAGTGTTATTAAACGAATTCTAACCACTTATTAAAATATAACTTATACGGGCAAAT
>OZ038517.1:27512015-27519515 GCA_964036315.1 Acanthosepion esculentum | reverse complement strand
TATCAAATACTTAAAATCCCATAGGTAATAATTTTTTATTTCATGAAAGCTATGAAAAATAGCTTTCAATATTTCAGACCTTCAAATCACATATTTCTATTATGTATATATATATATATATATATATATATATATATATATATATATATATATATATATATATATATATATATATATGTATATATGTGTGTGTGTGTGTGTGTGTGTGTGTGTGTGTGCGTGTGTGTGTGTAATTTGGCAGCAACTTTTCTTTTAAACATCTTGTGTTGAATGTTAAACAACGCTGTCACATGATTAAAAATCTTCGCCATGCACGTAATAACATCATCGTGTCTTTTGAAATTAAAAGGATTTTAACGTTTATTTAGTTTGTAAAAAAATGTAGCAACATGATTTCGCTACAAGACAATTTGAAAATATTTAAAAAAGAATTTTGACTAAAACTTTTGACCATGAAGATGAACAATGATGTTCGAAAGTACTTGGGTATCGTACGGGCAATATTTATTTCGATACAATTTTCAAATAAACAGTCTCATTAGAAAATATGAGAAAATTCCAAAGAAAATATGCAGGACTATGTTGTCTTTGACATTCAACACAACATGTTTAAAATATATATATATATATATATATATATATATATATATATATATATATATATATATATATATATATAGATTGATAATATTAGTGGTAAATATACACATACATATGCAATCGTATATCTAAAATATATAAATAAATATACATACATACACATACATACGTGTATAAAAAAATAATTCCAATAGGATAGAATCCAGGTCGAACTCAATGTCCAGGACACAGTAAGGATATAATAAAAAGGCTTAAACACTAATATTCCATGGTCATAATTTATTCCATTGGAATCGTGAAAACGATACAAATTAAAAAAGAAAACAGAAAAAACAACTCCGGGAAAAAAAAAGATTTGTTAGTGAGATTGTATATATGAGAGTGTGGGACGAACGCTAGAGCAAATGAGATCTATAGAGAGGGGTAACAGACGAGAGAAGAACAGGAAGGTCTAAAGATGAAGGGGGATTAAGATTTAACAGAGAGAAGAGGGGGGTTGAAAGACGGTTCAAGTGAGAAAAATATGCATATTTTCAAATGTCCAAAGATACACCGGAAAAGTGTATACATTTCTTGGTGACATACACACACAATAGACGATATAAACTTAAAGCTCAGAGATGAGAGAAATAGAGGAAAAGAAGGAGAAAAAGGGGTGGGAGGAGGTGGGGTGGGGGAACAATGTATATCACTGATTACTCTCCATATATCACTGTTCTCTCTTTTTCTGTCTGTAGGTCTGTTTCCCCCTTCTCTCTCTGTCTCTCGCTGTATATATATATATATATATATATATATATATATATATATATATATATATGTATATATATATATATATATATATATATATATATATATATATATAATAGAGAGAAGCCGCAAATATCAAAAACGTTTGCGGCTTCTCTCTTCACTTTAAAACATATTTTTCTCTCGTTGGAACAACTATAACCTTTTCCCTATATATATATATATATATATATATATATATATATATATATATATATATATATATATATATATATATATATATATATGTATATATACATAAACTGTTACATTGGAACATGCAAGTTACCACGACAAAAATGCATATTTATTTCAATGTCTAATTAGACATCTCATCAGGTGATTCCCACCAATGTTAATCACCTGATGAGATTTATTGCAAGGTCGAAGTGATTGAGAACTTTACCGTCTCCGGATTGCTCGTCGTGTGAAACAATTCATGACGTGTCTCTCTTTTCACGATTTGTTTTACCTTTTATTGTTGACATCGAAAAATCCACTGCGTGTTCTCTCTGCCCAATTTACCCCCGATCTTCTCAGACCGTCGTCTCTCCCGTTCTGTCTGTCTGTCTATTCGGTTGATATAAAATGTAAAGCATTTTTTTCTTTCTTTCTTTCTTTCTTTCTTACTTTCTTCTTTCTTTCTTTCTTTCTTTCTAAGGTCTTCTATCTCTCTTTATCTCTATCAGTCCCTTAGGTTTATGTAAATTGTAAAGAAGTGCCTTGTTTACACACTACTAGGGACATCTTAGAAGTGTATTTGGATATCCTTCGGCTTTTTATTGCATGTGTTATTCCCCATGCATTTTAATTCTCTCTATATATATTCTTCTCGTGAGGTTCATCTATATAATAAGATTCGATCTATCTATCTATCTATCTATCTATCTATCTATCTATCTATCTATCTATCTATCTATCTATCACAGTCTGTTCATATCTATCTATCTATCTATCTATCTATCTATCTATCTATCTATCTATCTATCTATCTATCTGTCTGTTCAAATCTATCTATCACAGTCTGTTCATATCTATCTATCTATCTATCTATCTATCTATCTATCTATCTATCTATCTATCTATCTATCACAGTCTGAAGGAAAGTGGAAAGATTATATTGAATCAATTGCTAGGTCTGATATCAGGAAAGTTGGTTCAGCGTGTCGTACTAGGCAATTTATTGAGTCAGAATGTATCTTAAAATTTTATAAGTCTACCTTTCGAATATTGCTGCCACATATGGTGTGATGTTCCTGTTGTATATTTAGAGAGTCTTGATAAAGTCCGCAGAAGAATCTACAATATTATTCGTCCTGATCTGGCATCTCGGCCTCAGTCCCTTTCCTATCGCCATAATGTAGCTTCCCTGTGCCGTTTTTCTAAATACTTTGATGGCAATTGTTCTGATAAACTTTCCACTATGGTAGCTAGACTTTATGAATTTAAGCACAGTATTGCATTAGCGGCAATATCTCATCATTTTACAGTTAAGTTGGCTCGATGTAACCGCAAATTCTATGCTAACCGTTTCTTTTCTCAAACTTCTCGCTTGTGGAACTAAATTCCGACTTCTTGTTTTAAATTGAATCGTTATCTTTTATCTTCCCTAATTGCTGTTGTTTTATTGCTTTCTCTCCTAAATAATTCATTTTTTCTTTCTATTCTTTTTTCTTATTCTTTCACATTCAGTAGTCTCCTTGTGCCTTAGGGGCTTTATTACCTTGCTTGCAGTGAAATGATTAAAAAATAGATAATACCCCCCCCCCCATTCAACCATTTCGTTACTCCGGTGTCGGATCCTGATATTCCGTTATTAGTAATACGATATTTCGTTATTATGGTAACAGGAAGCATGACACGCTGCCAATAAGCGAACGCGTTTCGTGTTACTACTAGCGAATACTTCATTATTTATCCTGCGTTAGTCCCCCCTCAGATTTCCGAAAATGGATAGTCCCCTGGGGAGTTAACACACCGGAATAGAAAAATGCATATAGTGTTACAATTATTTAAAATACTGTCGGAGGGATGAAAAAAAAATAACGTAACAGGTAATCTCCGTTATAGTATATACACCTGAACTGAATACATTACAAAATACAAACTTGAACTGAAGATATAATTAATTGAAATGAAAATTAGAATAGATTTTATGCATAAACATATGCTGTAAATTGGAGGTAAAACACACCAATAAAATAATAGAAAAAAATTAGCCACAATATATTTCCATTAATAGAAACATACTAAACTCATAATTACAGGACTGAAAGAGTAATAATAATAATAATATATATATACTATTGTCATCCACAGACAGACTGTTTCGCAGCTCTTCAATGTGGCTAGACGCCCGGTTGCCTCTAGCTAGGATCGAAACCTAAATGAATTGGCGTCAGTCGAAAATTCTACCACTAAGCCGTCGGGATGAAGGTGAATTTAAGCATATTTATTTTTAGATAAACACACAGTGACTGAGAGAACTCGATTCGATTTACCGAAGAGTCTTGCATTATCAGCTGTAATAGTCACTGTTTACAAACTCACATTTCCTTCACCAGAGTACTCAACCGAAATAGATTTTTCAGGAGCATATATATATTGTCATCCACAGACAGACTGTTTTGCTGTATCACAGCTCATCAGTGTGGCTAGACGTCCGGTTGCCTCTGGCTAGGATCGAAAATGAGATCCAAACAATTTACCTCATACAGATGATCATTTCGTCCATGGGAACGTTGTTTTTCTCTGGACTTATCGATGCAAATACATTTACTAAAACCGTTTTAGCAAATGTATTTGCATTGATAAGTCCAGAGAAAAACTACTTTCCCACGGACGAAATGATCATCTGTATGAGGTAAATTGTTTGGATCTCATTAATTGTAATTAACTTATTTGCTCTATAATACAAATTATATTGAGCTCTCTTTTGTGGATCAGTTTTGATATTTTATATCAAAAGGATCTACTTGGATTGCTTACCCACCTTTATATATATATATATATATATATATATATATATATATATATATATATGTTATATTAGTAGTAGTAGTAATTTTATAAGTATAAGTAACTACACTCGTTTCGGAAAACCTTCGGTTCCTTGAGTTGCAAAAAATCAAATCAATATCGAAGGAAAAAAAAAGTATAACAAAATGAAAGAGCCGAGAACATGAACGCCTGTCGAAAACAATCATTCACCATGCAGGTCCAAAGCCCAAAGAAAAAAAACCCGGTATCAAGTACGCAACTGACTAAATAAAGTGCTCATTACAATAAGTAGAGCAGGCCTATATATCTATATCTATATCTATATCTATCTATCTATCTATCTATCTATCTATCTATATATATATATATATATATATATATATATATATATATATATATGTATACACACAGTAAGAGGCAAAAAATGGACGCACCCATAGAAAGTCGATTTTTGTATTTTTACCAAGACAACTGAATAACAGAATTCTTTTATTAATACAGGGTATTAATACAGGTGTACATATGTACATTATACAAGTCAAAAATGATTTAGTAACGACAACGATCCTAAGCACACTGCCTTAAAGAATAAACGTTATCTAGAGAGGAACCGCGGCAAGGGTATATTGCAACCCTTCCAGTGGCCTAGTCAGAGTCCTGACCTTAGCCCAATTGAGAACCTTTGGGCGATAATGGACAAGTGTGCCCGTAATAGGAAAGTTAACACAGAAGATGAGCTTTTTCATGAATTAAAGAAATGCTGAAAAAATCTGGCGAAGGACGTTGACTTAGTAAAGAATTTAATCTATATCCACACCACCAAGAATTAAGGCTGTTATTAAAGCAAAATTTTTTGACCTGTATTTTGAAAATTTTTTTAAAAAGATCTTTAAGGCATGGGCTACCAGGAATTCCTTTAATGGGTCTATTGGAATCATTTCCAATCAACCCGAGGGGTTTTCCTCCAACTGGAATTGTTAATCTCCTCATGCTCTACGTTTTTGATATTTCGATTTCAAGCTCCTTGTAATTTGATAGTTTTTTGAAGATCATCAAAGATACATTGCAGTCTGTAAGAACTGCCATATCAATAAGAAGGCACATTTTGTCTTTGCGGTCTCTAATCACGATGTCAGGTATTATTATTATTATTACTATTATTATTATTATTATTATTATTATTATTTATTATTATTATCATCTATTATTGTTATTATTATTATTATTATTATTATTGTTGTTGTTGTTGTTGTTATTATTATTATTATCATCTATTATTGTTATTATTATTGTCATTATAATTGTTTAAATGATAAATAATAGAAAGTAATAATTAATTAAAAAAATAAATAATTTATATATAATAAAAAGCGAAAAAAACAAAAATAATCGTCGAAAATATAAAAATGATATCTCCTCGAATCCCGCTTAATTTTTTTTGCTCTTTCAGCCTCAATAACGTTTTTTTTTCAATTTCATTCACTTAATTGTCTTTCAGCCTCAGTAATCCCTTGCATATTATTGGCATTTGATTGGGTGAAATGATGAAAAGAAAAATTCGTTCAATTACTTTTGTTGCTATGAACACAATTGCTTAAATGTTATTTTACTTTAGACATTCCAATTACATATCACCCGTTACCCAGGTTAGGGTAACAATATCACACTGTAAATATATCAGGGTAACGATGTCGCCATTTTCGTAAATTAGTTTAAACAAAATGAATATTTTATTTAAGTTTTACGGTACGTAGCACATAAGCTTTTCTGGAGGGGATTTTTTTTTTTTACTTTTAATGAATAAAGTTGAAAAATTCTTCTCAAATTAAAATCCTGTTTACTCACACAGAAAATATAGCCAATGAATTTCTTTTTTTACTTTTGAAGATTTAAAAGCAGAATTTATTCTAACATGCAACATCAGATTTGTCTAGATACGAATCCTTGATTACTCATGCAGAACATGTAACCAATTGCAAATCTATCTATCTATCTATCTATCTATCTATCTATCTATCTATCTATCTATCTCAGTCTGTTTATATCTATCTATCTATCTATCTATCTATCTATCTATCTATCTATCTATCTATCTTTTTATGCGTGTCTGTATTTTTTCCAGACATTACCGTAAAATGACGTAAAAATATTGTTGACGCATAAAAATGAAAATAGTTTCTGTGTTGAATTGCGCGAAATTAATTCACGCCTGTTGTTCAGTTTGGGAATTCATGGTTCTCCATTTAATAGGCGCGGGTTCCATACTCACCAGCTAATCTTTTACTGAACATTTCTCAAATAGTACAGAATACAAATGATTTATTCATATAACAAAATTAAAATTATTTTAATACGACTAATTCCAATAGCAGAGGTTCCGATTATATATATATTAGAGAGTTCAACCAGTGGATGTGAGAACAGGCAGTCAAGCCGAAATATATATATATATATATATATATATATATACACACAGAGAGTTAGACAGACTGTTTCGCTGTATCACAGCTTATCAGTGTGGCTAGACAAACGATTGCATCATGCGGATATATATATATATATATATATATATATATATATATATATATATATATATATATCGTCTTGGCCCGACGATTGCATCTAGCAGGAAACAGACTGTCGCCTCTAAGTGTTGACTTCTATGTTCACTTTTATATTTACACACGCTCTATCTCTGATATTGAGCACTTTATCCCATAAATATAGCACACTTTAAGACTATATTTCTTTATATATATATATATATATATATATATATATATATATATATATATATATATATATATTAGTGTATCAGTATCACCCTTTACGTATATTTGGTTATCATCAATATCGCCTATCCCATATATTAGACCATCTATGACACCCTTTACATATATTAGGATATCAATGTCAGCCTTTTCATATATTAGGGTATCAATTTCT
Source organism: Acanthosepion esculentum (assembly GCA_964036315.1). Lineage (NCBI taxonomy): Eukaryota > Metazoa > Mollusca > Cephalopoda > Sepiida > Sepiidae > Acanthosepion > Acanthosepion esculentum. Next base: position 27,512,180 of record OZ038517.1, on the reverse strand, counting down.
CCCTGTATCTGCACATATGTCTTCATGATCTCATCTCATCACTTCGTATCCTAGCCATCCCTCCGCCTCGTAATACAAGCGGCTTGTTTGACAAAAACAAAAACAAAAGAACAAACCAAATACAAACAATTTAAGTGTGATTTGCCAGCGTTTTCAAACTTATAT